>CM061531.1:91898472-92498472 GCA_030545055.2 Neoaliturus tenellus | reverse complement strand
TAGCGATTCCAAAACCAATGTCATTGACTTGGAACAAATTTTGATATCATACCTTTTTAGGACTTGGCAACCCCTCAACACTTTGTGTTTTTGGGTATGATATCATTATTTTTTATCATATTTGGCCATTTGGGTTTTAACAGTAAAATCTTTAAGTAAGACAACATATTTGATTAAAATCTTTAAAGTTGCCAACACTAGTTGGAACACTATGTTTGGGTTTTATACAGAGGAACACTGCTGGGTAGGATTTAGCTGCATTAAGAGGTTACAATACTAATGTATTTAACCTCAGCATATACCAAGCAGAGTAATCGTGATTCATAATGGAAGTGACGGGAAGTATTTAAAGGTGTCTTTAGTCTTGGTTACCCCCTTCTCCGAATTCCTCTTTACGATCGAGATATAAAACAAATATTCTTAAATGCATAAGTTTGTGACCTGTTAATGTTCCAATTCATCTGTAGTGTTAAAAAATGTACGGTACTTTAACTCTCGGAATAACTCTGCAAGTGAAATTTTCAGACGACATAAATCTTTGAGTAAAAAGACCAAGATGGAGCAGACCTGTGTTTTCTACTACAGGTCTGCTCCATAACCTTTTTGTGTTCTGTATCTGAAGCGTTAAAATGGAAGTCAAGGCAGATCAAGAAATAAGCTTAGTACATAAACTCTGCCCAAAATTGCATTTTTTTGGGGCCTATCAGGTTTTGGTCATAAGGGGGGCCTACCGGGATTATTTCCTGATCAAGAAATGCGTTGGTCCGAGCCAAACATTCCAAGCGCAATAGGGTGTAACCCTATAAGAAATTACGCCTGTTAATTTGATGAAGAATTGGCAAATATAACATCATTCCTTATTTGACACATCAATCTTGAAGATCGGTTCAGTTGTCACTGAGAAGTTACCATAAAAACTAATGTACGTACGTAAATATGGAGGAGGATAATTATTGTTATTTGGCACCGTATAGTAACGTTTTTATTGGTTTGGATCAATTTTTTATGTCTTCACGTACTTGTTTCTTTGATGCATTCCAGAATTTACTACGTTTACAAAGCAAATTTTCTCTTAAAACGGTGTTTTGAAGATAACGTTTTCCTAGTTGGTTTAGTTTTGTGTGTGTTTTTTGAGTATGTTTTTAAGTTTCGGGTTGTAACTTAACCAAAGAAAACTTACACTGTTGTGACAACAAAGTTACAACAGTGAGAAACAATTAAATAATAACAATTCCTCAAGTCTAAAGATAAAAATATTTTATTTTTTAATTTAGTTATACAGATATTTTGAATTAATATACTGGCTTGGACCAAAGTCAACACAATTTTAAGTAAAACAATTTTCTGTATAACACAATCTATGACTGTCAGCTGATCAAATTGATGAATATGATGGAGAACTAAAATTATAATGTCAAATGTCTGCTTTGTTTACCTTCAAAATTTACGAAATGTAAGCAAAGTGCTTTAAGAAATCTCATATTTGTTTTATTTTGTGATGTTTAAAGAGAATAAACTTGATCTTTGTACTCAAAGGTTTGTACTATGTACAAATACGAAGATCCCTGCAAAGTTTCGTGTGATTCCCATCAGTGATAAAGGCTGTAGCTTTGCTTAAAAAATTAAAATAGTTTGTTGTGCGTAGGAAACCACATTTCTGACTTTTTTTAGGCTACTTTTGAACGCATATATTTTACTTCACTGAGGGCTTTAAAAGTGACCTTGGTGATTTTTAGTGTGCATTGACCCAGTTAAACGGATGGAAAACGAAAAAATTGTTAATTGCTGCTTTCTTGTGCCCTTTTGAGAAGTGAAAATTGGCCGTATTCTGCTTCGTGTCTATATAGGCACGCGTCGTCTGTTTGGTTGGGTGGGACTTGGCGACGTGACACGACCGTGCCACTGGATATACTCAGCACCGTCCTTAGGTGTGTGCGACAGGTGCGGCCACACAGGGCCCCGCGACTAGTAAGGCCCCGCACTGCCCAGTTTTAGCGAATTTCCCTATAGGGAATACGCTATTACGGTAGTACCCATGGTAAGACCTAAGCCCGGGACCATGTTACTTTTTCATTTTGAGGTCCCCAGAAGCCAAAAACAACGTTCGTTCATTTTCATATATATATATTTTTGATGAAATTTGGTATGAAGGTGTAAGACTAGGTCTATTTCCAAGACAAGACAAAATACTCTTTATTGACATGAACATTAAGTACAGTCATGGCGTCATTATTTTTCTTCTTCAGTGATGAGGTTGGCCTCGTCCCTCCAGGCATTCTTCAACAGAGTAAAATTCTTGTTTCAGTAGCCAGTCGAGAACAGCTCCTTTGAAGTTCCTGTTGTTTTTTTGTTCTTTCAGTGCAGGTGGAAGGGTGTTGAATAGTTTTGCTCCGATGTAGCTGGGTTTTTTCTCATAGGCTGACAGATGATGTGCAGGGAGTATGTAGTTGATTTGGTTTCTGGTGTCATAATGATGGGCCTCTGAGAAGTTTATTATGGGTCTTTTGTTAACAACGTGGGTAACTACCTCGGCAATGTATAGGTTAGCTACTGTCTGTAGTTTCAGCCTTTTGAACTCCCCCCGGCATGAGTCACGAAATGCCAGTCCAGCCATGATTCTGACTGCCTTTTTCTGTAGACGTAATACCCTCTGAAGGTTCCCCTGAGATGATAACCCCCATACAATCAGTCCATAACGCATTTGCGCCTCAAATAGAGCATAGTAGGCAGTCCTTGAGGTTTCTGCGTTACTGATGTGTTTCAGGCGCTTGATGACATAAAGAGCAGTGCTAAGTTTCTTACAGAGTTGATCTACATGGGGTTTCCAGTTGAGGTCACTATCAATGGTTATCCCAAGGTATTTGGCCTCTTGGGAACCAAAGAAGAGTTGTTGCGTCTTGTCTTCATTTAGCACGAGGTCATTCTCTTGGCTGTACTGTTTGGCAATGCTGGCAGCAATGTAGGATTTTATTTCTAGCTCTTGTATATTTTTGTGGGATACAACAAGGGCAGTGTCATCAGCATAAAGGAAAGCATCACAATTGTCGTGTAACACAGAAATAATGTCATTTGTGTACAGGATGAATAAAACTGGACCTAAGACAGATCCTTGAGGAACTCCTCCGGTTGTCTGTACTTGTGTGGATCTGTATTTTCTGGATGTCTTGTTTGTTACATTAGTTATCTCTGTCATTTGAGTCCTCCCGCTGAGATAACTCTGAAACCATTGATGTGCGGTTCCTTGTATTCCTAGCGTTAGCAGTTTGTCCAGAAGATGTTTGTGGCTCAGACTGTCAAATGCTTTACTAAAGTCCAGAAAAATACCTGTTGTTGTAGTCCCTGCTTCTGTGGCATCAATGATAGTTTCTACCAAGTCAATTATAGCCGTGATGGTAGACATGCCTTTTCTAAACCCATGTTGGTGATTGGTTAAAATACTATTGTTTTTTAGATGTGTGAGCAGTCTTGTTAGAACTATTTTTTCAAAGACTTTTGATAGGGTTGAGATAAGCGAAATAGGCCTATAGTTGTTTACAAGGGAGGTGGATCCTTTCTTATGCTTCGGGTAGATTAATGATTGTTTAAGTATGGAGGGGAAAGTGCCTTGTTGAAAAGACTTGTTTATTAGGTTAACTATTGGGTCTAGCACTTCATTTTTGCAGTGTTTCAGAATTGTTGATGATATTTCATCGATTCCAGATGATGGTTTTGATTTTAGACATGTTATAGTTCTATCTACTTCAGCTCTATCTGTTGGTGAAAGGTTCTCTTCGAATGACATGAACTCTCTTTCATGTAGTGTTGGATGTAGTTTTGGGAGTGCTTGTTGAGAATCCAATAGAACTTGTTCAGCAGCATTAGCAAAGAAGTGATTCATATGTTCAGCTATTTTTTGGGGATCTGTTAGGGTTGTGCCTTCAATGTCAAGAGATTTTATTTGGTTTTTTTGAGATTTTTTGTTGAAACGATTGTTATTTATAACCTGCCAGACTGCTCTGCTTTGGTTTTCTGCATTTTCAATATAGGTTATTGCAGCTTCCTTTCTGAGTTGTTTGAGGTATTGGTCATATTCTCTCTTTCTGTCATTGGTTTGTCTTTTATTTTCTTCATTATTAATCAGAATTGAGTTGTTGAGTGCTGTAGTATATGCTCCTTTCAGCCTCATAAGTTCACGCTCTTGTTCTTGATTTGTAAATATTTTTCTTTTCTTTGGTCTTGATTGTACACTAGGGCAAGCTGTATCTAGTGCTTCTCGCAGTATTTTGTCAAATTGTGAGTACGCCTGGTCTGCGTTTTGAATGTTGGTTACGGTTTCCCAAGTTTCTTGTGCTAGAAGGTTTTTAAGGTTTTCTATGTTTCGAGCACTGTAGTATCTTCGAGTTGTGCTTGGTATGACAGTTTTGTCAAACTCAAGATGTACTGTGCAGATCTGGCCCGTATGGTCTGATAGGCCTGTGAGCAGAACTGCAGTGTCAACTTCTGTTTGCAACAAGTTCGTTGCAATCATGTCGATTGATGTTTCTGAGTGAGAGGTGATTCTTGTTGGCGGTAGAGGTATTCGGTTGATGTCATGGCTCAGCAGAACTTGATTTAGGAGTTTACTGTCATCTTCATCAGCCAGGCTGTCTACATTAATGTCCCCAGTTATAATAACTGGATTTTTCCAAGTTGGTATGTCATCAAGAATGTTGGACAGAGTGTCAAGAGCCAGGTCGAGATTGGTATAGATTGGGGGCCTGTAAATTCCTAGGATATACAACTCTGTTTGTTTCATTTTTATTTTTATAAGCTGTGTTTCACAGACAAGTTCTATTTGTTTTTTTGCAATGTCGATGGAGGAAATGTCATTACCTAGATTTTTGTTTGCATATATTGCAACTCCACCTTTTCTATGTTCAGTTCTCGAGTATCCCCCAATGTATACATAATTATGTAGTTGGATATTTTCAAGTTTATCTTTAGAAAGGCCATGTTCTGTGAGTACAACTATGCTTGGTTTGGTTTGATAAAGTTGGTGGTTTAGTCTGTCAATTTTTGTACTGAGGCCATCTATGTTTTGGTGGAAAATCGATAATTTGGCTGGTTGAGGCAACTGGTTTTTTCCTAGTTTAGTTAGGTTGTTATTAATGGTTTGGTTGGAAATCCTAAAGAAGGGGTTTGAATCTCGTTGCCAGACTTGTGAGAGACTGCATTGATGTAGTTTGCATTTATAGTTTTGAAGTGCTCAATGTTTTTTTCAAAGAAGATTTCCCAGCTTTCTTCTTTTTCCAGTAGCATTGCGGTGATAGGTGGGCCTTTCATATAAACATTATTAAGCATTTTTTGCTTTTTTGGGCCAGGGAGGTTTTCAGGTTGACAATAAAGAGAGTTTGCATGTTTTAGGCTGGGTGCTGTTTGTGCTTCCATTCTGGATTTATCATTTACTTCAATTAGATATTTTTTGTTCTCTGGTTTCAGTTTTTTGGATTTGTCTTTATATTTGTTTACTTGTAGAGAGACACTAAAGATGTTAGTTTTTATCTTACGAGGGGTTGGTACCTTTTTGTTTTGGCCTAGATATTGTGAAGTATTTTTAGAATGAGATTTAGGGTCTATTTCTATGCCTGCATTTGATGTAGGCAGACCCTTGTGATAAGAGGATTGGTTGAGCTGCCCTTCCAGTATGTTGACAGTGCTTTCGATCTTTTCTTGCCTCTTCTTTAGGTCATTTAACTCAATCAACAGGAGAGAGTTAGTCTGGGGAGTTGTGAGATCATTATGTATTACTATCGGTGTCAAGTTTTGAGGTTTATCAGGTGATGTCTGCTGCAAATCCCTGACATCGTTTCCCAGCAATATATCATGGTTTTCAGTTTTGTTTTTTAAGGACTTAATGATTTTTTCTTGGTCTTTGTTTTTTCTTATATGCTCGTTTAGTAGCAATTGAAGTTTGTTATCATGTTCCTCAAAGATGTCTTGGGCTTCTTTGCGAAGTTGCATTTCTTTTTTCAATTGATTTTCGGTTGCCATTAGTTGATCCTGTAGACTTTCGATTCTTTCAATATGACTGAGTTCGTTTATTCTCATTGTTTCAGTTTTTTCTTCAAGGATCATAAGTTCTGATTGAAGCCGCAGGTTTTGTTCTTTTAAAAGATTGTTTTCTGTGAGGAGGACAGATCCAATTTTTGCAGCCATTTCTAGTCTTGTGGAATCCTCAGTTGAGTTTTCAAGGAGGTTACTCTCAACAAGGCTCTGTTCTAGTTCTTCTGTAGTTGAGCAGTTAAGTGGAAAATCAGTGCTGTTAGAGATTTGTATGTTTCCGTTATTGGGGGTTAGGTCATCTTCTTGGCCATTTTTGTATTCCCTCTTGGCTTCTTTTAGGGCCTGATTGAATGATTTATTTTTGAAATTGTCCACTAATGGCATTCCAAGTTTATTAATATTTTCAGCATAGGGGAAAATGTCAAAATCATTAACTTTTGCAGAAGTATTATCTCCAAAGAATTCAGTAGTGTATTTGTTAAAACCTTTTTCAGTTTTTGAAATTTGTGTGATTTTTGCTGGCCAGTGCCGATAGCCCCTTAATTTTACAAAAACGAGACTCCCTAGGCTGAAATTGTTGGCTTTAGAGCCAGCCATTTTTTTTTTTAATGTCTGACTGAGGAAGTTTGACTTTTTATATAGGTATGGTTGTTGAGCAGTTTTTTAGTAGAGCTTTGGCTGATTGCTTCAGTCTTGACAATAGAAATGAAGTCAAATTAATTTAAAATGAACGTACAGTTTTTTGGTGGAGCTTTGGCTGATTGCTTCAGTCTTGACAATAGAATAGAAGTTCGCGAACCAGCATGATCGGGTTATGGGAACGGGGTTTTTTTAAGGGGTTTCAAAAGGGTCAAAAATGGGTTTTTTGCATTTTTGGAGCATAATTTTCAAAATTCAACAATTTTAACTAAAACCATTTTAAAGAGCTTAAAAAAATAAACAATTTAGTATTTTGAATTTTTAACTTGACTTAACAGGTTACGGAGAAAAGCCAAAAATAGGTTTTCCATGTTAATCTTATGGGAAATCAACGAAACCCTGTATCTCGCTTATTTATTGGAATAACTTGATAAAATTTGGTATGTACATTCACTTGATAGGGTTCAACTAAAAATTGCTTACAACACCCACATGGCGGCAAACCTACGTACTCACCCCTATGGGGTTTATGGGGAAAATGAAAAGAACACCATAAATTGATAATTTTTGGTATGTACATTCACTAGGGAGGATGTAACTGATATTTGCTTACAACACCCACATAGCGGCAAACCTACGTACTCACCCCTATGGGGTTTATGGGGAAAATGAAAAGAACACCATAACTTGATAATATTTGGTATGTACATTCACTAGGGAGGATGTAACTGATATTTGCTTACAATACCCATATGGCGGCAAACCTACATACTCACCTCCATGAAGTTTATGGGGAAAATTAAAAAAGTGCCGAATATTGAGACAGTTTGACATTTACCTAATGTAACTATTACATTTCCTAACAAAACTAACATTTTCTAACAACATCCCAAGTCAGCAAACCTACATACCCATTCCTATGGTGTTTATGGGGAAAATACAATATCTTAAGATCGTTTGGAAATTCGCTGATTATGCAGGTCTACTGCGACGGGGGTATTTATTAGTTTTATTTCTTACAATAATCTTTGATAAAACCAGCTTATGAACTTTCCCAATTAGCAAAATAAAAAGTCTAAATTTCAAAGTGCATGTGTTAATTGTATATTCATGAACCTTTATTTCATTGTGAGATAAAAATATCTGCAAGATCCATACCAAGATTAAAATATCTGCAAGGCTACTTGCTAAAAACATCTAGAGAGAGACTGAGCGTTTTGTAGACCACTTCAAACTCTAGGTTGCATACCTAAACTGTGAACGTATTTGTAAAAAGTTCACCAATCTTCATGCAGATTTTTACTTTCCATTTTTTAATCTATGATTCTTTTTTCAAATTTTTCTATAATTTGTCCCCATAATTTTGTTTGCTTTTGAGAAATACCTAATTGAAACATTTTACAAATCAACTGTCATAAATAAAGTTTTTAAGTTTTTCATGTAAAACAATTACATTAGTACCGTTACAAGGAATCTCTGAGGTCAACTTTAAGAGGTTTAACTATAAGAAGGGTGCACGGGAAAAAGGGGTGGATCAACATTTTGTTGATTTTTCAGGAACAACAATTTTCTGTTTAAATCTTGTATAATTTCTTTAATTTTGTATATATAATTGAGTAGATTATCTACTGAATACTTTATTAATATTTTAATCCATTAAAGTGTTAAAAATATCTATGTAAACATTCTATTAAATTATACGTTAAAAAACCTGCCTTAAGTACACAATTTTCAGGGGAAGAAGGGGCTCATCTCAGCAATGAACTCCTTTTTCCCTAGTTTTTTTCAAAATACTGGTAGATTAAATAACTAACACTCATTTTTAACATGTAAAGAACCCACGGTTTAATTTAAATTTACAAACTTCCTTAAGAACATAGGAAAATTATACTTAAAATACTGGATGGGGTTATCTGCATTTTCTTCACTTATGAGGTAGCTTATCAAAAAGTATTCAACTGCAGAAAACTTTCACAGTAAACTGGTCACAAATGCTACATGTAACGGTTCGAAGGTATCCAAAAGATATATCGAAGCTTTCACAAAATATTCTTCTGTAGGATTTATATGATACTTTGTATGTAGGAAATTTATCTTTAAACATAATGTGCATCTTTACAACGTTTAACTCTTCGGATAAGTAGATTATGGATGTCATGTAATCCATAATGACTGCTTCGCCCTTTAAAAGATAATATGTGATTTTTTACACAGTTAACCTCTTCATCCGTCATTTTATGTGGCCTATTATTATGGCGACCTCGTTTATCTTTTGGGGACACTCCAGTGAGTTTTAACGAGTTATCAAGATATTCAACTTTTTTCTTGCTGATTCCGTGTATAGCCATAAAGGCTTTTTACATACGATTTGCTCTTTCTCCTCGCCATCAATCAAACCACGGATCCTGCACTTATACATTGCATCATATTTTCGGGCATTTTCATTTTATGTAGGACGGCTTGCTGGAAGGACAGTTATAAGGCCGCAAAGATAAGGATTTTGTAAGTCATGACTCTCGAGAAAGTTGAAGTTTTTAAGTATTTCAATTCTCGTTTCTTCCGGCACTTTATCAAAACATTTTAACATAACCTTAAAGTAGTGACAGTAAACAATGTATTGGGAGTAGATGAATTCTCACCACCAGAAGAAACTACAATGAGCCCCTTTTTCTCGTGGAACAGGCAACGAAAGGCTATGAGCTCCTTTTTCCAGCGTATTGGTTGAAAGCAGCTCTTTTTTCCCGAGGACATTGATTTAAAACCGTGTATTTTCCCCTTTAACTATTGTAAATTCTTAAATAATAATAGTCAACATGTGTTTGGTTGCTATGGCTACGTTCAGTAGAGTAAAACCTCAATTTCTTAAAAAATGCAATGAGCCCCTTTTTCCCGTGTGCCCTTCATTTAATTACATTAGTACCGTTACAAGGAATCTCTGAGGTCAACTTTAAGAGGTTTGGTGTTAGAAAAAACACTATTCATAAAATGTGTAGTATTACTCATGCATTGTACATGTTACATAATTATACAGGCCTTGAAAAAACATCATGAATTTAAGGGTGTGGTAAATTTGTGGAGGCGAGGTGATTATAAACTCTTTTTTACCAAAAGCATATATTCATGTAAAGCTAGTTGTCAACTGATTTTTCAATAAATGCTGTTTTTTACTAATTCAAAACGTGTCTTTCTACTTTCCATTTTATCCTCTTTGGTATTATATCAAATGACATTAATGAATGAATGAATGAAAATCTTTATTCCATAAAAAATCAAAATCATGACAATGCAGATGATAGTAAAGTATAAAAAAGTACGGTGATACAATCATAAAAGTACTATACAAAAAAAGAAATAAATAAATAGCAATGCTTATGACCAGAAAAAAACACAATACATATTAGGAAAAAGCCAACATGGGCACTGGAGCCTCTGCGTCGGCTTTGGTTGCGTCACGGTGGAAGTAATTTTAATATTGAACATTAGAATAACTTAACAAATTGAAGTGAAAATGTAAAGGATGGCTGGATTAATTAATAAAAAATAAAAAAAAACAACGTAAAATAACTTAAATAAATAAAAGGGGGGGAAATGTTAGGCAACAGAGATATTTTACATGGCAGCGTGGTGTCCTTCGAGGTGGGAAGGGCAGACGGGCTGGAGGGCGGAAGTCCAAAGTACAGAGCTGTGACAGTCAAGTGTAGGTGGTCAGGAAGGACTATAATCTGGAGCGATAATGCCTCGTCCATACTCAAACTGAGTCTTTAACACGTCGTTGAAAAATGTTTATTGATGTTGAGTTGAAAAAATCAAGGTCTTGAAAATAATTGTGAATGTTATGGTATAAAACATGGGCTATGTAATAGAAATTTGTGGTAGAAAATGTTTTACTTATATGCAGTGATTTAATACCGACTTTAACTGAAAATCTTGTACAGTGGAACCTCGATATATCAAACCTGAAGGGGAATGTGAAAACTTCGTTACATCAAGGTCTTCGATATACTGAGGTTCGATATATCAAGGTGGATTTTTGCAATGTTCGATATATAGAGGTTCAAGACAACCATCCATAACTTTATTTTTTATAGGCCTAGCAACGTATGAATGTAAATATTGTACAATTTAACTGTTATTAGATACAGTAACTTACCTTCAGCCACTTAATATTGTAAAAATAAACCTTTAAATGGAGTTTCCTTCACTAACTGATTAGGAATAAAACAACAAATGACGATGCAGAAAACTAAACAGTGTTGCCAACACGGGCTTGTAAAATCACCACTCACAATAATTAAGTAAAATGCGTATAATTGAAAAAAAAAACATTGCAGTACAGTATACGTGTGGAATCGATAGTACAGTAATTATTAAATAATTAAATCTACTGTATACAGTATAAAACAAAAGTTACATCAATGTTATTACATACGTTAAATACGGTATATAACATCTACTCCATAACACTGTAAAAACTCAAGTAACTGTACTGTTTTTAAGAAATAGTTCATAAGATTAAAAAAATTATACAATAGGCTAATTACTGTATAAAAAACATTGCAGTGCAATATCCATGTGTAATAAATAATTTATTATGTAATTAAATATACTGCATATAAAAACAAAAGTCTCATAAATTTTTACGTTAAATAACATAAACTTCACTGTAAAAACTAAAGTTACAAAGGTATATTTTTATGAAACAGTTCATAAGTTGAAACAAATGATCCTAGATTCGTTAAGATTATTTGTCATGAAACAGTAATAAGATATCAAACTAAATACGTTACTAAATGTACGTAGTTCTGTTAATTATATTTTTTACTACAAACCGTTCATCAAAATAAGTAATGGAAATACTGTACAGTATTCAAAGTTTCGTAAAGAATTAGGTAGTAGGCCTACATGTCTGAAAAAATTCTGAAATGGTTGTTTGTCTACCTGATGTTAGTGTAACTTTGTCCAAAGCATCGTCCAGAACTGCTATTGACTGAATTACTTGGTCACTCATTGTGGTCTTCTTTTGAAGAAATTTCTTCAATGTTGCAACCGCATATCGCGCCTCTCGAAGAGTAGGTTCTGCGTCCGGAATAATTTCAGGGTTTGGGTCTTCATCTTCATCTCCTGCATCCTCCTCGTCTGCTTCTTGGGTAACAGATGCAACGATATCCGCATCGCTGAGTTCACCGCATACTGCGAGGTCGTCGTCAAATGTGACAAAATCCTCGAACGATAGACCTTCAACTTCCAATGTTTTTGTAACCTCGTCCCATCGTTCAGGAGCTGCATCGGCATTAGTTTCAGCACATGCTGGTGTATCAACAACACTGCAGTCCTCTTCAACTCCTTCTCCCTCCTCTGGATTTTTAACTTTAAAGCCACTTTTTTGAAAACAGTTTTCAATTGTTTTTTCAGTGACATTGGCCCAGGCCTTTGAGGCCATCCACATGGCATCAAGCACGTTGATTTTCGTTGGATTGTTCTCTTCAACATCCCGAAGGAACCGACGAACAACTTCTTTTCTGTACAGGACTTTAAAATTTTTTATTATGCCCTGATCAAGTGGCTGGAGTTTTGACGTCGTATTTGGCGGCAGGAACTCAATTTTAACGTTTTTCAATTTAGGGATATCCCCATGTGCGGTGCAATTGTCAACAAACATTAGGATTTTCTTCTTCTTTTTCTTCATTTGATTGTCGAGATCGGTTAACCACTTTGCAAAAATCTCAGATCTCATCCATGATCTTTGGTTTGATGTGTAATCCATAGGAAAGCTTTGGATTCCTTTAAAACATCGTGGATTTTTTGATTTCCCAATCATAAGGGGTTTTAGTTTCTCTGTTCCCCTTGCGTTGGCTCCTAAGAGAACAGTCACCCTCTGTTTACTGTTTTTTCCACCATGACACGAGTCCCCTTTAAACGTTAAAGTTTTGTCGGGTAAACATTGGAAATACAGGCCCGTCTCATCTGCATTAAATATGTCCTCTGGCTTGTATCCTTTTGTTAGGTCGGATAGTTTTTGGACCCATTGAGTGCACACCTGGTTGTCGACACTTGCACTCTCGCCGGTGACCTTTTTAAAAACAATTTCGTTACGCTTTTTAAAATTCTGCAGCCAACCATTACTTGCTCGAAAATTAGGTTTTCCGAGCTGATTGGCAAACTCACATGCCTTTTCTTGCAGCAGTGGGCCACTTATTGGCAAGTTTTTATCTCTACATTGTTTCAGCCACTGCAGAACACAATCTTCAATATCTTTACATTCAGGTCCTTTGGCCCTCTTTAACGAAGACGGTTGATTTTCGTATTTCTCTTTATTTTTCAATATGGTGGACAAAGTATTTGGTGGAATGCCGAATTGCTTTGCAATGTCGCTTTTTTTCTGACCGCCGGCATTAACGGCTTCTATGATTTTAACTTTTTCCTCATACGATAGTGTTTTTCGTTTTGCCATGGTCTTTAGTGACGGAGACTTCGCACTACCGTAGCAAACAAGTTCACAAACACTTAAAGAACACTGTAGTAACGAACTAATTAACCACTGACACAATATAACCGAAAACGCGGGACATAAACGCAGGACATAGCGCCGAGAACACGGAAGAGCACGGACACGGGACTAACAACACGGGGGGGGGGGAGGGGGAGCGGATGTCTGTAGAGCGACAGGTTGCAACACGAAAGAAAATGAATGAATTCGAAAAATCAATAAATTGAACTTCGATATGTTGAGGTTTTGCAGTCAAAACGTCGATATATAGAGGTTCTGAGGACGTGCATCGGCGCTACAAAATTCGATATATCAAGGTTATCCTGACTATTCCTTCGATATGTTGAGGTGAAAATAACATTAGATTAATAGGCAGGTTCAAGGGGAATGGAAAAAATTTGATATATCAAGGAGTTCGATATATTGAGGTTCGATATATCAAGGTTCCACTGTATTATGCAAATGGGAAATTCCATGGAAAACACTATTGAAATTTTTAAAGATACGGGTTAAAAAGTTTTTAATAAAAAGTTGTCCAATGGTTAAAATAGAAAAGTCTAGAAATAGTTCATGAGATGGGTATCGCCTGGGTTTCCCAAATCCAATTTTTAAAATGGACTTTTGAGTATTATTTAAAGGCTCTAAAATCCTTTTAAAACATCCGCCCCAGACTATAACCAAAAAAGTTAAAAGAGATTGAACAAATGCAAAATACGGCATTTTCATTTCCCTTTCACTGAGGATATGATTCAATTGTCTAAAAGGAAAAATGTATTTTCTTAATTTTTTTATCGAAAAATTGTATGTGACTAGTCATTTAAGACGGTAATCAAAAAATATTCCTAGATATTTATAGGACTCCACTTTCTCTATTGCTTCACAAGTACAGTTGGTGATGGTGATCTTGTAAGTTGTAATCTGAAAAATTATCGAGGGAAATTGGCATGAACATAGTTTTGGAAGTGTTCAAAGAGAGGATATTTTGATTAAGCCACTATTAAGCCTCGTGGCATTTGAACGGTCAATAACGGTTTATGATGTGATCACAGAAACTGGACTGGGAGGTGGAGCTAGCAGTGGTGATTGGCCGCACGTGCCGCAACGTGCAGGACAGCGAGGCACTGGACTACGTGTTCGGCTACACCATTGCACAGGACATCTCTGCCCGCGACTGGCAGTCACCCAAGAAGAACAACGGCCAGTGGCTGTTCGCTAAGAGCATGGACACGTTTTGTCCTCTAGGCCCCGCCGTCGTACTCAAAGAAGCATTTGGTTCACCAAGTGGCAAGAACATCAAGTGCTCCATCAACGGCAGCATCAAACAGAACTCCAACACTGATGATCTCATACACCCTGTTGAGCACCTTATTGCTTTTCTTTCTCAGTGAGTCTATTAATTTATTATATAGTAAAATACATTATACACTACTCTCAGTAACTCAAACCTCAGTAACTTAAATTGTTTTAAAACCTGCCTTAGTCTAATAAAATAAACCATACATAACTTGAAATAATTTTATGGTTATACCGGGTGTCCACAAAAGAAGTAAACAACTTTAAAAGTAAATTTGACAAAAACTGCGTTGTGAAAGAAATCACAAAAATTTATAAAATTGTAACGGTGCAATTCGCGGTGGTGTTAAAATTGCACGCTACAGCCACGGAATCGCTCAATCGGGTTAAATGTCTAGGGTTCTAAATTGATGTAACAAATTAATGTAATTTATTAGAGGGCTCAGACGCAAGGTCAAATGAACATATAGTTCTCCAAACAAATCCTTAGATCATCATAGCCCTTGAATTTGGAAAAAGGTAAATTTAGATTCCCCGGTGAAATTCTGATTAAAATAATAAAAACTAAAATAAGCCACGCGGCAAAATGAAATAAACGAATTCTTCAACTAAAACGCAAGTAAGCCTATCAGGATTTCACCGTCAAGTTATCGCCAATTAATAAAATCGGGTTTCTATTGAATTAATTTAAATCACAAATACAATATTCAATTTAATTACTAAAAGTCCAAAGGGTTTTCCGGGAGCTGGTTCGCCCCGGGCCTAACGCTGATAAAATATAAGTTTTATTTAATTAACAAGTACTTTTTATTCCCAGGGTTAGTTCGCCCTGGGCCTACAATGGACTGATGTAAATCGATTGGAAATGAAATAAAATATTGACTCGCTCCGGTCAACCACGCGGTCTACCGGCTAACCAAGAACTCTTCAAGAGTACGTAAAACGCTATTAAAATCTATTCCTTGTACGAATTATTTAATTAAGTTAAATAAAAGGAACATTAAATTAACAAGTCTGAATTATAAGGCACTACGCTGAAATGTACAATTACTATAACCGTACCTGAGCACGAACGCAGAATTATCCGTCGCCTCGTCGGACGCCCGACGTTTATTTTATTAGTTCGCTTATGGTTAACCCCGAGCAGCGGAGGAGATGCGGCGGGCTGTTCGCCAGGCCATCGACTGGTGGACCTTGTCGGCTACTCGCCTGACGGAGGACTGACCACGGGCCTTGTTCCCCGAGTCGGGACGACGGCTTCCTCCCCACCACCGCCGCGCATGCGCGGCGCGGTCACCAAGTAAAGCTCGGAACAGCTGATTCCAACGGGCGGCCAACGTCAGCTGATCCTCTGTGGCGCGCGATTCAAATCGACCGAACGCTCGCTTCAATTTAGACCCTTACAAAATCTTCATCTTTGTTGGTGTGGCCCATTTTGGTTTAATGTGGCATTTATATTTTTGCTAAGCTTCTCTCTTTATACAAACTATTTTTACAAGATGCTTGTTATCTCTATACTGGAGGTAAAAAACTTTAAAATGTTGTCTCTTTTAAACAGGTGTTTTAAGTTTTAAAATGTGTAGCATTCTACATTAAATTTGTGTCTACTGGTTACTAAAGTCACCAAAAGTCACAGATTTTAGTTAATGGTCACAGAAGTCACCAAAAAGTCACTTGTTTCTCCTAAAAAATGCAAGAAAAAACACAGATTTTTAGTATGAATTGTGAAAATAATGCGATTGTGAGCAAAAGTTTTGCGACTTTAACAATTTCCCCCCCATCTTAGAGACCGAAAAGTCACTGATTTAAAACAATTTTTTACTCCCAAAAGTCACCAAAATGTCACTGACGTGTGTATCTTTTTCAGTAGACACCCTGTTATAGTATCACAGTAAACGGGTTATTAAATTTACACCAACAACCAACTATCCTTTTTCCTAGTTCACAGCAGTTTGAAAAAATCTATAAGAAGGGTATGGCGGTAATTTTGTTTATAAGATTGCACTGTTATTGACAGATTTTAAATTCCAGTAAAGATTATTGTCTATTGTCTAACCAATGTTGTTGTTTTCACAGCTGTGTGACGTTACAGCCAGGTGACATTATCCTGACGGGCACGCCGGGTGGTGTTGGACTCTACAGTCAACCTCAACAGTTTTTGGCTGTGAGTTCACTGCTTCTCATTCAAACCATCAGTCAATTTCACTTTTTCAATTCCAATTCCCATTTAAAGAAAGTGGTGTTATTTCAGTTGATATTTTTGAAATTTTTACAATTTGTTGTTATTTTTTAATTATTTTTGAAATCAAAGTACCGAATGTCCTTCCAGATATGCTCCTGGAGCTATCTCCAGCCATGTTTAACTTCTCTCATGGAGGATGGCTGCATGAAATCAAGAGTCATCCTCTCAATATTCCAAAGGGTGATTTATAGTTCCCTAAGTTGGGCTGTGTGATCCGAGATACCAGTATACATTACTTTTGTAATAGGAACTTGGTTCACTTGTCATATGAATAGAGCTTATCACACAAGCTTATAATCTTATAATGAACTGTTGTTGGATTAAACAAACGGGATATTCTTTTTCATTACTTAGTTTATGGATAAGTAATCCTGTGGTATAGAGGATTATCTGTTGAAGGTCAGTGATGAACTGTCTGACAACGTTAACTGTAAATGGAATCGAGGACTTTTTTTATTTACATTAATATTTTTTTAAATTCTTCATAGATCGTTTATTGACTTAGATTTCAATAAAACCGGTTACTTGAAATTAAAAATTTTACATAGTTATTTTTCTCCATTTCTACTTCTTTAACAGGATTTTAAATGTAGTTTTGCAACATTTACGGATAATATGAACATTTTACTGAAGTTATTTTCTTCTTTTCTTATACCAGAAAATTATTTAAACTATTTATAAACTGGTTTTGTCTGAAGTTTTGTGAGTTTTTAAAGCAATTTTAATTTTAGAAAATCAACCTTTTGATGGTAAAAGTCTTGGTTAGGATTGTCTGTAGTTTATTACCTCCATAATATTTCAGTGGTTGTGTTACGTGTAATCTTACGATCAATGTTTGTTCTAGCGAGGTGACATCATAGAAAGTGAAATTAGTGGCATTGGGAAGCTGGTGAACACTGTAGAATGAAAGATCAGGTATTCTAGTTGTCAGTTTAATCAATATTAGTTATAAGCTGTATTGGTAGATTATCTGAATAGGTGTATGTTGTAAATGCACACAAGGCAGACTGAATAGAAATATGGGTTTTATTTGATCATAAGATAGAAACATAAATTGTACAAATTTACTAGTTATAATTTACACTGTAATGTATGTAAATATGTTATTCTTTAAGGTGAACACAATTGATGTGCTTCAAACAAATTGCCTTGACAATGTAGCGTTAGCATCACTGTAGAGGCCATCATAACAAAAAGAAATTTACTTTAGAACAAGGTTTTTCAAAGTTATACATTGACAGTCCAGTCAGAACAACTTCAGGAAGTGCTCACTAAATGGAACGTAGAGCACCTGTCCTAATTTTTTTTAATTTTTGTCACAATTTCTTCAAATTAGGCTACAAAAATAACTTAAAACAGATATCTGTATTCCGCTGTTATAGGTATCGTTAGAGGGGTTTAACTACTTTAAATATTTGTTTCAATAATGAAATTGGGCAATTTTTTAAGGTGCAAGTAGCACTCTGTGTGTTAATTTTGTGCATTATAAAAAAAAGAAACTCCTTTTTAATGTGTAATTGGTTTTGGTTATAAATGTATGTAGTACTAATTGTCTTATTTAAGAAAATATTTTCAATTTTGTTCCTTTTTCTGTCTTTCTGGTTAATTTAGTTCCTGCCATGTAAATAGTTTTGAACTTCTTGTTTCATTCCCACTTCTGCTATACATTTTGACAATATCCAGATTATAATAATACTAAAATAACACACTCTTACTCAAGAGGTTCAAATAATATTGTTCTAACCAAGGCCAACTACACACCAAGCCGGAATGCCCCCCAACACTCGTGTCAAAACGTTACACTACAAGTGCGCCAGCTGATGTGAAATGTTGCGATGTTGATGCAATTCCCTTAATAATTACCTGGAAATCTCCTGAAATAACAAATATTTACCCAACTTGCGTTGGAATCCCCGAAAATTTGGGTAAATTACCCACTTTGGGCAACATCGATCAGCTGGAACATCACTGCTGTGACATCTCTCTGAGCTCTCCGGCTTGGTGTGTAGTTGGCCTTGTTGTTCTAACCAACATTTTTTCATGAATTGAGGTTTTAAAACATTATAGTTCTATATGACTTCCGACAGCTGTTTTCTAACAGTGATGAATTTTGGTTATTTTTTTATCTGAGCAAAGAAATATTGGTGTATTTCTAACAGTAGGCTTACCAACAAATTTTTAATTGGTAGTTACAACCGAATGGCTTTTCGAAACTTAAATACAAAATTCACTTACAATCTTGTTTTTTTCTAATTTTACTTTATGTTCAAAACAGTCACACAATGGTTGTCTCTTGCAGCTGTTTCTGTTTACAATTTGAGGGCTTGGAACAAAAGGTTTATAAAAGTTTTTTAAAAGCATTTCAAATTATAAAGGTTTTTTCTAATAGTTTGAATATCACAACATTCCATCTTTGTGATATAACTTAATGAGTTGAACTGTCCTGCAAGCTAAGAGCAACAAGGTCCTGATATTTTACAATTAGTTTTTAATAATAAAAGGTTTAAAATACCTGTGCACTGTCAAGTGATCCTCGTTTGGTTATTTGCTATAACCCTCGCTTATAGCTTGACAAATGAATTTTCACTACTATTCAGTTAAAATGATTAGATAATCAGCTGTTCTATAAAAAATTGCATGTAACGTAAACTCAATGTTTTTGGAAAAGTACCCCCTCTCCTCCCCTCGCCTTACCTAGCTGTTTTTGGCCATTCGTCAACTTATGTGGCGTGACTTATACCAAAGGTTTCGGGCCTCTAATGGGTCCATTTTGAAGCGTAGAACACCAAGCAGTTAGTTATCCATGTGAACTTCGTCAAAACATAAACATTTACGACACGAAAACATGTGTTCGTGTAAACAGTTGAGATGTAAATTTAACAAGCCACTTATTGTTCATTTGTGGGATTAGGAAAACCTGATAATCAAAATGTAACCAAAGCTATGTTTACTCTGTTGAACCTTATTTTTATTTATTTCTTACTGAGGCTTAGTAGATATAGTTTTAAAAAAATGATGAATTTTTATGACTATCACAGTTTTTGTGTTAAAGAACGACACAATTTGTCATAACAGAAACGCTTGAGATAAAGTACTGGTTCCTATTGTTAGTATGCATATATTTATAATGTGATCTAACTTTTTATACAAATTATAAAGTATTTTAACTGTAACTAGGTATATTTTATAACCCTTTTGTGCCAATAGTTTGTACTGAAAATATCCATTAGTCATCAATAATAAATGGTACCTTTCTTTCAAATTTTTTTTATTAATTTAAAATGACTCCCTTTTTGGGGGGGGGGGGGGTTACATGTTCATTATTGTAAAGCTGGATAACCTAGCAAAAGTACTAAACAAACTTAACAAGAGAATGTTCCCTTCTTAATAGTAAAATACATCACGAGGACCAAAAGTGAAGATTTGTGATAACAGCCTAGGTTAAATAAGTTCATAAAATAAGTGATGATTAAAATCGTGCTTTTGAGACTTGTGATGAACTGTATTTTTTGTTAAACTGCTCCACAATGTTTAGTTTACAACTTCATGTAGCGTAATTAAAATGGTATAACTTATTTACTTTCAAAATTAAATTCCATGGATGTATTTAATTCTTTTCCATGAAAGGTTATAAAAAAAACTTTTTCAGAAAATTTTCAGTGTACATCAGTTAAATAATGCAATTAAACCTGTTGTACTTTTCAAGGTGTGGCAGTGTAGTTGTTTTTGGTGCCCAACTGTGTTTTATGAGCGTAATTAATAAAGGTAAACACTGCAAAATATAAAAGTGTAGTCTTTGGTACTTAATGTCAACATTTCTCATTTTTTTGTTTTTTTTTTGTTTTATTCATGTTATGAATATTTTGTTGTAATTTAGTGTATTTTCACATTAGTTCATGTGTTCTCTAACTAATGACAAGGTAACCTGTTGCCTTTTTATATGCCATATACAAAAGTCTTCCACAGATGTAAAAAAATGTAAATTAATTTAGATTTTTTAGTGTTTTTGAAAACTTCAGTAGATAGGCTACTGTGGTAAAAATTTAAAATAAATGATAACTATTAGATGCAAACCATTATTTGAAACTGTTATTTCTTATATTCTCCCTCAAATGGAGTTTTATTTGTTTAGATTATAGCTCCAACATCTCAATCATTTACGGTAATGTGTTATGGTGGGACTGGTTACTTTTTTTGTAATGTATAATGCATTTACACCAACAATTACCTGGAATAGTGATGTTGCAGCAATTGAGATAAGTGAGATTAGAGAACGGGGCTCCTAAACTCCCTTATCATTCTATCAAGGTAAACATTTGTTTATTTCACTGGGGTTTCTCTCTCAACAACACGTAGTTCTATTTTTCTTTCATTTTCAGAAGCTCTTCTTATTGGAATAATCATCTTAAAACATCCAATAAATTAAAACTATTCGGTTAGGCCTTTCGTTTTCAACAAATACATCATCAGATCATTATCAACTATAGTAAGATGCCCAAAAATAGTCCGATGGAAATTATAACAGATGTGTCCCCCTCACTCCCTCTCGCCCTGCAATGTTGTCATTTGTGGTTATGTTTACCATGTGTAATACAGTATTAAAATATGTTTTAGAATAAATTTGGCAACAATGTATCGTCTCTCATCAGACTATTTTCGTAAATCCTACTATAACACTAAAATAGTAATTAAAAAATAAGTTTTCAAATCATATGTCAATTATATTACAGTGCTTGTAAACACTGTTACAACATTGTTACAAAAAATGATGACAAACAAATTGTTTGTCAACGTTGATTTTATTTTTCATGGTTATAAAGAGTGGATTGTGGAGAGGTATTTAGTCTCTCCTCTACCCAACAAGGTTAAACTATAGAGTGCTATAAAGATAGGGAAGTTTGCCTCCTGTTGATTGGCGCCATTTTACTCATGATTCCCGC
Organism: Neoaliturus tenellus; assembly: GCA_030545055.2. Classification (NCBI taxonomy): domain Eukaryota; kingdom Metazoa; phylum Arthropoda; class Insecta; order Hemiptera; family Cicadellidae; genus Neoaliturus; species Neoaliturus tenellus. The sequence goes on along the minus strand of CM061531.1, from coordinate 92,476,850 downwards.
CGTCACCTTGGTAACCAGTTCTTTGTTTTCTCTTTCTCACCAGTTATTAGCCACTATTTTACCCACACCTGTGGTAACCAACTTCAATAGCCTGCTCGCCTTGGAGGAATTATATATAATTTATAAAATACAATACAATACAATACAACAATACAATTTTCTTTATTGTGCATTCATTAACACGTTCGCGGCGGCATGGGTGCGATCGCTCCCAAGCTGCACTGCTTTACAATATGATTTATTTTTAAGCCAGGATCTGAGCCAGAAATCTGAAGCTTTGCATAGCACTGCTCAATAGTACAATGTATCTCGGGACCACATGGGTTTTTACTGGGCAGTGCTGCTGCTACGGTGGGTTTTACAATTTTTACATTCAGGATGGTGATGAGGTTTGAGCAAAAACCTCGCCGCCGCGAACGTGTTAAGAATTACAATATTGTCAAAAATACATAAAGAGGCATTCAAGTAAAAAATTTATTAAAGATATGATTTTAATATATAAAAACACCTCTTTAAGTGATGTACTGAATCATTTCCAATGTACTGGACATTAATTTATTGGCATACAATTAATGACTCTTAATTACTATTAATGGATTATTAATAATAAAATAACCAAATAATAAGAAGTAGTCTACGGAATTGAGGGTAAAATTAGATAAAAATAACTTATAAACAATAGACGATTATTCGTCAAATACTAACAACGTAGTAGACTACCGATACTAACTAATAAGAACAACTTTCCCTTTAAGGTTATCAGCACAATTAGGATGATTTATTAATTTTAATAAAAAATTACTAATTATGATTACGTTATTTTTTTATTGCATTAAATTTAGTCGACGTTTTTAAAATACATAGCCTTAAAACAGTTATTCTTGAAAAATATAGACCTATAGTAAACGTAAAAATTGGCAAATTATTTTAAAACTTTTCTAAAATCTATTCTGTCATTTAAAACCAATAATTACACTTAAACTTCCATGACTCAACAACTCGGTAGCTCCCATTGCGCGGCGCGGCGGCTTCGCTTTTAGCCCTGCGTGGCCACTCCTTATATATACGAGGGCTATTCAGAAAGTAAGGAACGTTTTCGTCTTACGCCGTTGTACGAGCGCGTATCGAATATATTAGGGTATGAGAGTGCTCGGGGCCTCAGTGGCTATTCAGCCGTGACACTTGGAGCATCGTCGCGCCGCCCGTTTTCTTTCTATTTAAATTCAAAATGGCCGCTTCCGTAAAAAGTCCCGCTAATTGCGAAGTGCGATTGGTAACACGGTTTTTGTTGACAAAAAACTTAAAACCGATAAAGATTTATCGAAAAGTGTGTGGAAGTACGGGAAAATGTCTTGAATGAATGTTCTGTGCGTAAGTTGTGTATTCAGTTTACAAATGACTGAACCAATGTTCTTGATGAGCAGTGGAGTGGACGAACGAGCGTTGTGACTGACGAACCGGTCACTAAAGTTGACGATAAGATCCGTGAAAACCGCTGCTCCACCATAACAAAGCTTTCGTTATCTTTCCCTCAAGTTTCACAGACTTTGCTGTGTTGAAATTGAAAGAATAAAAATCGATAAATCTCTATCGGTTTTTAGTTTTTTGTCAACAAAAACCGTGTTACCGATCGCACTTCGCAACTGGCGGGACTTTTTACGGAGGCGGCCATTTTGAATTTAAATATAAAGAAAACAGGCGACGCGACGATGCTCCAAATGTCACGGCTGGATAGCCACTGAGGCCCTGAGCACTCTCATACCCTAATATATTCGATACGCGCGCGTACAACGGCGTAAGACGAAAACGTTCCTTACTTTCTGAATAGCCCTCGTAATTCCTCCAAGCTGCTCACAGACCATAAAATCAAACTGGTTTAAAAAAATAAATAACAGATAATCAGATGTTTTAAAAATATAATCTGATATTTTTAAAGCTTTTTGTGACTAATCAGAAGGAATCAGATTAATCACTTAAAGGAGCACTAGTGACTTCTTTATTAAGGTTGTTATTGTTTAGTTTTATGTTGCTGAAAATTTTATTAACTTAGTTGAAGATTATAAAATTGAAGACATTTCAGTAATTAACTTTGTCAAATTATAAATTTTTATTTAATTCAGGTTATCTTATGACTAATTTCTACTGTGAATATAATAGTTGTCATAAAACACAAGCTCAAATTGTGTTGTCATGTAGAGGAAGCTATGAGTTCCTTGCTGGCTGCGGTCTGAGTCAGACTGAATGAGATGTGTTTTAGGAGAAAAGGCTCTTTCTTATGTTCAACAGAGCTTATGCTTGGGAATCCAGTTAACCAAAATTGTCGAATAACTCAACTTTTCCAGTGATAATGTATGTTCATTTATTTTTCTATTTTTATTTTTAAATTCAGAGATAATTTTATATAATCCCAAGTTACATAAAATTGTATTTTTATCATTCTGCACGAAATCATCCTGTTTTTGTTTTGTTTGCTCAATAGTACCAAACCTGTTTCTTTTTTGTCCTAGGAATGAAAAATCAGCTGTTTGCTAAGTATATTACTATTCATTTTGAGATGCAGAATTTGGGAATTCAAACGTTATAAAGAACATTGTTTGTAAACAACAGAAATGTAAACACTGTGTATTACTTACTTTGTAAATATAACATCGAAAAAAATTTTATAGTTAATATTTTTAATGTTCTTAAGTCTAATTCCGCATTATGATAAAAAATTTTATTCATCACTCGGAGCAAAAGTGTCTTTTTGATGCTTAATGGTTTTTTAAAACTTGGCTGCAACTCGTTTTTAAAACACAATTGAGCACCAAAAAGACCCATTTTTTGCTCCTAGTGATGAAAACTACTATTAAGGATTGATTTTTATTGGTACGCTTGCGATATCAGGTTGTTGTATTTTACCAAAGAAACTATATTGTCTTTTAGTACTGTACAAACTAAGGGAAAAATATGAAAAAAAACAATTTGTAAGCATTTAATTTTTAAATACATCACTTTTTACAAATGTGTTGTTTTTTTTAGCCCTTTTATCATTTACTGCCTCATACACTACATGGATACAGTACATCGCCATAAAGTTAATTACGTAATATGTTGTGGTTATATATAGACCACAATATTACTTGGGATGATCGTGTATAAATGTGATAATGGTAAATTTATGTAGATTGTTAACTTTTAAAATCATTTATCTATATCATGTTTACACACACTCAAACTTTGTGTATAGGACTCGCATTAAGAGGGATGTTTTAAATGGCAAGTATAGATTATACAAAATTGAAGGACTTGTACTTCCAACATTGCTAACTTTCCAAAGTTTGTCTCACCAAAAACTAAGCAACTGAACCATCCAACTATTTTGCATCAGTACAATTATCAGTCATAATAAACTGAACTTTCAGCTAATTACGTTTTGTACCATTATATTTCATTTAAAATGTAATATGACAAATAAAATATGGTAATATGGGCTGTCGTCTTATGAAGATAGTAAAGAAGTGTAACAGTTTTCTTCTATTTATTGTTTATTAATATCAACAAAAGTATATAATTTAGTTGAAAAGTATTGTTATAAAGGAATATTAAAATACCTTAACTACTGTAGGCCTACCTTAGAAAAATGCCAATTCTACAGGACCAATGGTGAATCGTGAGCATGGTTTGTTTTGTAATTAATTGGGAATTATTACTTTCTCCCCTATACCATAGTATATGGAGAAAGTATTGTTTTCGTAAAACACTTCGCATTAGTTTGATGATGTATATATATATATCCATTTTGGAGCCCCCTTTCCCTCTATAAATGTATATATTGAGAAAGTATTGGTTTCGTCAAAATTTTAAAATTTGAGTTGTTGGTAAATTTATCCGTTTTGGTGCCCTCTGAGTCCAAAAAAGTGGTTTTCGAGTGATGTCTGTGTGTGTGTGTGTGTGTGTGTGTGTGTGTGTGTGTGTGTGTGTGTGTGTGTGTGTCTGGATGTATACAGAGCTAGAGAATGCCCCAATGGTCCGATTTTGGTGAAATTTGGTACGTAGGTCCAAACCCATGATAATTCCAGGCGTTTTTTTCATTTTTTTGAATTTTTGATTTTTAAGGGTGTTTTGCCCCCAAAAACCTTCAAAAATCGTGAAAAATCTTAATTTCTCAAAAACGGCTCTAACGATTTTGATTAAAATTTTGTGGTTTATTAAGCTTAAAATGGTGAATAAAATGACACCACCCGCATCTCCGAGAAAATGCTCGTTCAAAAGTTATGGCGTTATAAGTGTTTCAAAAATCAATTTTTTGTATTTTCAAAATAGCTGTTATTTTGAAATAAATTTTACTTATCACCATTAAATCAAGCTCAAAAAACTAAATAATCCAGTATTTTAAATTTTTGCTCTATGTCAAGTGGTTGAGGAGAACATTCAATTTTTCGTTTAGCGGTAAACGCAGTACGTTGTTAAAAGTCACAGACGCGCGTAGGGTCAAACTCACGCTGCTCAGCTGGTAGCTATCCGACTGAGTTATCAAGACATTAATGTTTGAAGCTTTTAACATCTTTTTTTATATTGTTGGGAGAAAGTATGTGTCAGTTAACTGATACCGTTTATTACTAATCAGTGATGGAAAATGTCCGCAATCATTTACTAAACAATAATATGAACTCTCTATCACCAACAAAAAACTTTAAACAAAGGAATGGGAATTATTGTGGTTAAATTACAACTTCATGTGAGTACTAACTAATTGTAAAGGGGAAAGCATTAACAAATATTTTGGTTTTGTTAGTTGTTAATCATTTTGTTCATTGCCTTCAATTGTGAGGTACAGTTTCAAACATTTTTTTGTCTTTCAAGGCAATACGATTTGCAGGCGCAGATAAAATTCAACCACCAACAATATCATATTGTGTCGTTGCATCCAGTCTCTTACCACTCGAATTGTGAGAGTATCGCCCCCCTCCCCACTTTCAACTTAACACAAATCTCGCCTTATCACACTATATCTGTATAGCTGTTTTGTTCTCTTACCACTGCCACTTGGATACCTCTGTACATCACCGGAATAGGGCTGCCCGTCTCCCTTTGGCCCGAGGTTTAGCGTCGTGGAGTAGCAATTGTGCTCCCGGAAAAGTATTCACATGATTAAACGGGTCGTCATTTTGATGTCACGAGGGGCAGAGCTTAAAGTGGCATAGAGTTTAGATAGTGGATTGAAAACTACCCCCATTTTTATAATTACATTACTATCCCAATCGATTGCTATAAAATTATCATTATGGTAATCCAAACAATAAACATAAATTGGCAAGGTATCCCGGATTTCTAATATCAGAAAACCACCCCCGGTATTCCCAGATAACATTACCTGAAATCTACCTCGGAAAAGTACAAACACACGTAAATAAATAAATGATGATGTCATAGGTGCTAAAGAACACCTAGTGCAAAGAAGAGTTGCATGTGTTGACGCCTACCTTGTATTTATTTATTCAACATTCCTTGCTCTTATAACCTAACAATCAACGGTCAAGTGTAAAATAGGTAATTTAATTTCACCTATTTATTTAATTTTAATTATTTCATTTCAAATGTTGGACAAATTAACAAATGATCAAGTGACAAGTACATATGGTTTCGGTTATCCATTTAATAATTATTATTTAATTTTAAGTGCACGAACACACAGAGAGCAACGATTCATTCAAACCCATGTAATTCGTCGACTCACGTCGCTCTCTGTGTGTTCGGCTCAATCTGATTACATGGATTTGATTCAATCGCGTCACGTCGTCGCTCTCTGTGTGTTTGTGTACTATAATGTTGGACAAATGGCACAACGGTAAAGTGTCATGTAGGTCTATTGGTTTCATCAGTTTATTTAATTTCGAATGTAGGACAAACTGCCAAACGGTCAAGTTGCATGCCCAGCTATTTAATAAATAATTATTATTTAATTTTAAAATGTAGGACAAATGACACAACGGTCATGTTTCATGTAGGTGAATTTGTAGGCAACCGTGTAGAATGGGTGTGACGCCTTGTGTAGCTTTGTTACAGTTACACAGGGTCACTAATTTATATTTAATATTATAATTTTAATTATAAATTAATATCCAAACAATCAATGACAGTTGGGTCCACTTTCAAACCATTATAAAGCTACTAGCTTTTCCCATCAGGATCGAACCGGCAACCAGCAGTTCAAAGGCGAGTAATATAACCAGCCAGCTACACAGTTGAATTTATTTTACTAATTATTACTCAATCAATCAATCAATCAAATCAATAAAAATCTCTTTATTTACAAAGCATAAAGATTTGTAATAGTGTCAATTGTTTACAATTTTATATTCTTCATTAGTGTGGAGGTGGAAGCGTGTCCCTCCATTGCAGGAATTCGTCCAGGGAGTAGAATGGGTTCTTTGACAGCCAGTTGGTGAGTGCTGTCTTCAGTTTCTTCCCTGTTTTTCTTCTCATGTCCTCTGGGAGCAGATTGTGGAGTTTTCTGCCGGTGTACGAAGGCTTCCTCTCAAACAATGCGCTGTGGTGAAGTGGTAGCTGGTACCTGGTGGCATGCCTGGTGTTATGGCAGTGGATGTCGGTTCCTTTTAGAAGCTTTTAGAAGTGGTTTCCCATCCACATAGAGGATCACCTCTCTGATGTACAGTGCGACAACAATCAGGATGCTTTGTTCAGCAAAAGCCTGCCTGCAGCTTTCCCTCCAGTCAAGACCCTTGATAATGCGGATGGCCCTTTTCTGAAGGAGGAGAATACGTTGCAGATTTCCAGCTGTAGTTCCTCCCCAGGCTGCGAGACCATATGTCAAGTGAGACTCAAATAGAGCATGGTAGGCGATCTTCGTTGTTTCTTCATCGCTGGAGTGTTTAATTCTTTTCAGGACATAAAGACTGGTGTTGAGTTTTCTGGACAAAGTGTCAATGTGGTGGTTCCATGACATTTGAGCATCAATAATTACACCGATGAATTTTGTGTAGTCTTCAACCTCCACATCAGGTAGTGTTTCTGTGACATCCTGTTTATTACCAAATGTTAGCTGCTTTGTTTTGCTTGTGTTCACCGCTAGGTCGTTGTTATGACAGAATTGATATGCCATATTAAGTGCAATAAATGAGTCCACTGCCAGGTTTTCTGGGGTCTTGGCTGAAAGTAGCAGGGTTGTGTCGTCGGCATACATCAGAGGTGAGCAGTAGGCTTCCAGGTGTTGAGGCAGGTCATTGGAAAGAGGGATGAAAAGCACTGGAGCTAGAACCGATCCTTGTGGCACTCCTCTGCATACTGGCAATGGTTTTGAATTTGCACTCTGAGTGGTTCCTTTAAAGCTGTGTTTTATTTCTACTATTTGTTGTCGTCCCTCTAAATAGCTTTTAAACCAAGCGTTTGCCTGTCCTTTTATATCTACTTTTTCGAGTTTATGGAGAATCAAGTCATGACCTAGGCAATCAAATGCTTTACTGAAGTCAAGCATTATGGCTGTAACAAAGTTCTTTTTTTCTAAGTTGTCTATTGCAAATTCAACAAGCTCAATGATTGCTGTGGTTGTTGATTTTCCTTTAGTGAAGCCATGTTGTTTCTCAGTGAGGTTATTTTGTTGCTTGCAGTGGTTTATCAGCCTTTTAAGTGCTGTCAAATCATCGAATTAGGTAGAATAACATTTTTTCTCTATTTGTGGTTAAATTGTTTCACCCAAGTGTTAATAATACAACAACTAAGTACAGTACTAGAAACATTAATTTCACTTTCAGGATAATCAGAAATGTTAACCTTACTGGTACTGATAAGGCATTCACTTTTAAGATAGTACACATTTCTAGTTCTGCAGTCAACAAGCAGCAAAACACTGATCGTAATGACGACGGAATTGGCTTAAAATCACTTCCTTCAACATGAGGTAATAAAATTGCTATTGAGACATGTATACATTAGGTGTTACGTCATTGTACTAGATGTTATTTCTTTACTCATGTTATTGGCAACCGTCTTTCCTCTTACCCCAAAAATTTAATACTTATACCTATAAATCTTTACCAACATACATTGTGAAGCTTTTACAATTAACTTTAAAAAGAAAAATCTATTGAGATTTTTTAAAATCTCAAATTACTCAGAAATAAACTTTCTAAATATTAAATATTAAACATAACAAATTTTTTTTGGAAGAGTATATTCTTAGTATTTCCTTCTTTTCTCCTTTCCTACCGTAACAGTTCTTTTCAAAGTCCAAACTGATCGTTCAGTTACCAATTCACCCTAAGGCACCTTGACACTATTCATGATTCTCATCAATGTTCCTGTCCATAACAGATCAATAAGTCATTTATCAAGCACAAGCTTACAGTCTAAAGTTATCCTAGTCACCACACAGACGCTAATATGTCTGCTCCTATCATTAGGTAAGGTATGATATAGATTCTTAAGGAATTAATTTAATTATTTTTATTCATTAAGTTACTTCACTGAGTTAAGTCACATCGGGAGACCACATAAATTGTTTTAACGCCTCTGAATGCTATAAATATAATTTATTCGACGTTGTTATCAAACACCATGTTTTTAATAAATTTTCTGTGTGTGAGTTCCGTAGTTTTTTATGCTAAGGTTGTTCTATTCACAAGTACTGCAGAAACCAGAATAATTTAGCGAGAAACAAATTATTATTTTGCATATTATTTGTACAATAGAATCTCAATAGTTGGACTCTCAATAGTTTGACACTCCTTATATTTCGACACAGTTTGTAACAACCTAACATTTCAGTGAATGGAATAGGACATTATAATTCAAAATACTGAATAAAAAGTATTAAGAGTCATCTTCACCTTTGGGCCAGTAGCCCATTGTTGCGCAGTCGGCAATGTCAACCATACGGCTTTTAATGCAAAACATGGTGTTTTATTCCCCTGTTTCGGACGCTGTTTTTCAACCGATTTTCTTTAAACTTGGTAAGTGTTTTGTTGAATAGTTATATTAGGCCCCTCATACCTCAAAATTTTGAAAATTTAACAAATATTACTAAGGAAAATCAATTTAATTTGCAACTTCACAGAGTGTAATATTACCTACTTAATTTATGGCTTCTTTAGATCACAGATAGTCATACGCAGACTCTCGTACGAGTTTCTTTCTTGAGTGTGTCATGTAAGTAATATTTGAAGCAAAATATAAAAAAAAAAAATAAACAAAATGACAAGTAGAAGTCACCCACTGTTGGAAAATCAGTGTTATTTGGTTATTTGGTAAGCTTATAGCTTCTGAACCCAGCGTTTTAGTCCATTTCCTTTCTTTTTTTATTTGGTTTGTATGGCATTGAAATAAATTTTTTGTGTTATATCCATCTTGTTTATGTCTAAACAAATATTTAGTGTAAACCTATAGGGTTTTTCGCTTGAAAATACAGGAGTTTAAGAGTAAATGTGTTGGTAGATAGTGATAAAAAAGTTTATATGTGGTCTTAATTTACACCATTTAAACCAATTTGCAAACTAAATTCTGGCTATTAGTTAACTATTTAATTAATTTAACTAGATATCTAGACTTTTTTTACTGCTCATGGTAAAAGTTTAATTTCAATTAAGCTAACATATTTTTTATTGGTTCTATAAAATAATTAACCAAAAACCATAAAAAATTAAACTATGAAAGTAACGTATACAGTATATCGCTTGGTTTCTTAAAGACATTATACCTTATGACACTAACTTTTTATGTTGTATGAGCTGATGGTTTCTAGCGTTGTAAGATCAAGACATTCAGTACCAGGTGTGTTAGTTAATTTGCCCACTGAACAACATGTTTGTTAGTCTCTATTGTTCAGTTGCTTACTGATCAGTACAATTATCTTCATAGCTAGTCGTCTTCATTTCAGTCTCAGTCAATTCATGCAGTGTTCTTTTGCTCAAACCAGGTCTAAAATTATAAATATTTAAGGCAAATATCAGGCAACATTTTTGTTAGCGAATTTGTACTATTAGGTACTTAGTAGGTGTACTTACTATAAGGGGTTACTTATACTGAATATGAACTAGTGTTTTATTTTTTAACTCATATTTTAAATACTAGTCATATTTTTTAATGTTTGATGAATTTGGAATGGTAAAAAATTGAATTTGTTACCCAATTTATTAAATATTTTAGAAATAATAAACCAAAACGTTTGTTTTAATAATGTAAGTAGATGTTAAAAAAAATATATATGCTCCAAAGTTTATAAGTACAAAAATTACATTTACAAAAATTACAGAGTGAAAACATCTGACCATGAACGAGAAATGTACTCAGTGAAAAGGACCAATCTCTTCCTTGCAACATTTATTGGTGAGCATTAACTTATTATTTTGGTAGATTTGGTGGATCAGCTTGTTGCCACTACTTTTTTATTTAATTCGTTTGGGGGATATTTTTTCATTACAATTCAGATATTCTTTGAAGTTTGTGCTTGTTTAGCTAAGTTTTAGTCCTTCTCTTCAGGTTTGGTTTAAACATCAATGTATTTATACAAGTTTTGGGTTGCATTATCCAAGTCAGTTTACACCTTAACTCAAGTTTGAATCAAAGTACTCCACATTTTAGAAATTGAATCAAACTATAAGTTAAACAAACCTGTTGGGTGAAAGTTGAACTTAAAATATCTAATTTTTATTTAAACTCAAGCTTATGTGAGCTGAATTGAACATTAATACTGTAAGATCATTGTTATAGATGTATTAATTTATTTTGTTTAAAAATATTGCTTTGAATATTCAATGTGAGATCATAACTTAAATTTTGAAGAATAAGTTGGGTTATTTTTTGTCTGTTTTGGATAAAATGTTAAAATTTTACAATGACTGATGCTATCAGTAATTCAATAAAAATTTTAAAATTAAACTTTGCCTTTATAAAGAAATAGAAATTTCATCACTACAGGGTAAAAGAGCTTTTTTCCGGGCCATGACGGAGTTTACACGTGAGGCGTCAGCCGAATGTGGAACTTCAATCAAGGCATGGAATCACACTTTCGACCCTAATCATGAATGATATTTTTCATCACACTGTAATTAATTAATAATTTTAATTAAATATCCCTTATCAAAATAACCTATTGGTCGCTCAATTGAACTTGGCAGTACAATGCTACCACACCATTAATTTAACCCCATGTTATTGATGAAAAATGTACTTAATCTTAGCACCCTTAGTGCTATTTTCTTTAGAATTGTTACTAGTGTCAAGAACCAGTGTAATTAGTGTCAAGCACCTAATTACTAGGGCACGACCACACATGCTTTTTTCACGCACAAACACAGCATGAAAATACACGAGAAATATGAGCAACATTAAATTTAATGCGCAGTGTGTTTTCCATAGCTTTTAGCCATAGCTAGCTTAGTGTGTTTAGCCATAGCTTTTTTTTTTTAGCCATTTTTTTTATGATTATAATTGAACTATAAATTCAAGCAGCGTGAAAATGAGCTAGTATTTACCGTGTGAAAAACACCGTCGTGTGTCCTTGCATATTAGTGTAGGAAAAACCACCAGTTAGTTTCCCAATCAAGAATGGAAAAACCTTATTTTTAACATTCAAAGCAGTTTTTTTTAAATAACAATTTTCCATTCAATGTGAAGAAAATTTATTTTTACAAATTTTATAATTTAACTTGAGACACAATATGGCATTTTAACTGATCAAAAACTCTTAAATTTTACTTTTAACTTAACATTAAAATAAAACTTATTTTAATTCTTTTCCAGTAAACATAGCAGTTTTCTCGCTCGGTAGTCTATACAGCTGGACCTCCCCCTCCATCCCCAAGCTGCGGACCAAGGATTCGTGGCTGCCCATCAACACTGATGAAGCCTCATGGATCGGCTCACTGGTGGCGTTGGGCTCCCTGTTAGGCCCGTTCCTGGGCGGGTGGCTGGTGGACCACATCGGTCGCCGTCCGACTGTAGTGCTCTCCGTGGCGCTGGGCGTCATGTCCTGGGCCGTGCTGTACCAGGCGACGCGCGTGTGGGAGATATACGTTTCCAGAGTGGTGGGCGGTATAGGCGGTGGAGTCGTCTTCACGGCTGTGCCCATGTACGTGGGTGAAATCGCTGAGGTCAGTTTACTTTGAAATTAATATCCTAAGTAATAAAATTCCACCTTTACAAATGAAATAATTTTGCTTAATACAAATCTTGAATCACAATAAAACAACAAAACAGCTGATTATATCAGATGTCACACAAATATACTTTACTCCAACACTCCCTCAAAGTTTGTTTGAGTGACATCACTAACACTCCTTGCTAGAGTCCCAAAACGAGGGCTCGGTAGACCTTTGGTGAGAATATCCGCTAACTGCTTTTCTCCCTCAATGTGGCAAACTTCAAGCTCCTTCAAGGTAACCTTCTCTTTGACAAAGTGGTGCCTCACATCAATGTGCTTACTTTTGAAGTGGAATTCAGGATTTTTAGCGAGACGTACTGCACTTAGGTCGTCTATATATTTAAGCCTTTATAGTAAAGGAATACCTATTCCAGTTGTCATCTCTTCTAGAAGTCGCTTGAGCCACACAAGTTGTTTGGTTGCCTCACTTGCTGCCACGTACTCAGCTTCCATAGTAGACACAGAGATACATTTCTGCTTCTGACTTAGCCATGAAATCGTACAGCCAGAGTATGTGCAAATGACTCCTGTACGCGAATGTCTGGACTTGTCACTGGCATAATCTGTGTCACTGAAGCCCACAAGCTCCTTCTTCTGGTTGCTTTTGTACACCAAACCGAGGTCAATAGTACCTTTAAGGTATCTAAAAATCCTCTTCACTTTTCTCCACGAGTTATCAGTTGGATGCTCAACATCCTGAGCTGCATTGCTTACAGCAAAGGCAATGTCAGGTCTAGTTCCAGATGACAAATATATCAAACTCCCAACTGCTCCACGATATGGAATCTTCTTATCCAGTGGTTTCCCATCCTCACTTCTGGAGTTTGCTTCAGTTGGAGTCTCTACTGGTTTAGCGTCAGCCATACCATATTTACCCAACATATGTAGGCTCTCTGACTGAGTATTATAGACCCATTTTCTTGCTGATGATTTTTATCCCCAGGTAACAATCAGGATCAGATACTTTTATTTTAAATTCTGACTTAAGACTTTGCAGAAACACCTTTACCTCATCTACGTTGGTTCTGGCGATCAGTCCATCATCATCGTAACATACAAGTATTATCTTGTTACCATTTCTGTTTCGTACGTACAAACATGGATCTGATTTACTCTGCAGTAATCCTTGTTTCTTCAAGAAGTCATCCAGTCTTTCGTTCCAACACCTTGGGCTTTGCTTTAAACCATAAAGACTTCTGTTTAGTTTCCATACTCGATTTGTTCCGTCCTCATACCCTTGAGGTTGACTTACATACACTTCTTCCTTCAAGTTGCCATGTAGAAACGCTGTTTTCACGTCAAACTGTCACAATTGAAGCTTTCCATTTGCCGCTACACTTAAAACAGCACGAACAGTTTCCAGCCTTGCAACAGGACTGAAGGTTTCCTCATAGTCTCCTTCTCGCTATGAGAATCCCCTTGCAACAAGTTGAGCCTTTAGACGATCGAGTGTACCATCTGATTGTAGTTTTTCCTTTAGAAACCACTTTGTTCCTATAATTTTCTTCCCTTTCGGACGTTCAACAACTTCAAATACATTGTTTTCACGAAGAGCTTGCATCTCTTCTTCCATGGCAGGCCTCCAGTCAACACTATCTGACGCAGTACAAACATTTTTTTTTTTTCCTTTGGCGGGGCCAGGTACTGATACCTTTTTCTAACTCGGCCTAAAAGGCCTATTGTAGCACCCCTATTGTTTATCAATTTATTGGATGAAGGCTCTTCGCAAGCCTAACTGCTGGTTGATGCCCATCTCCCTTATTTCAGCTGGCTTTAATGCGGCCTTTCCTAGGAATTTCGACCTTCTCTGAGAGATGGCCGGATAAGTGTCATAAGTGTCCGGATCTCTTCTGTTGAGTGTTGGCTGCTGATTGGAAAGAAAGCCGTTAGGACTTTGGTTTACGGAATTTCTCCCTCCGCCACTTCCTTTAGAGCCGCTCCTTCCCATCAGCCCAGTTGTTGTTCCTTTGACTTGAGCCAACTGGTAGTCTCTTCGTCACTGCAAACTAGGACCATATGTCCCTGTCTATTGTGGATACTGTGAAAGCCAGGGCGAACAACGTCCCTTACTGAGTACAGTATCAGCTTCAGAATGGTTTCCTGTTTAGCCTCTTGTTGCTCATAGGTGAGTAGTACCTCTGGGAAGTTAGGGTGTAGAATTCCCATTCTTACTCCTTTGGTCACTTACTTGTAGGATAGTTTTTTAGGTTGGACTTGGTCTCTCCGTGAAGAGGAGTCCGCCTTTGAGTTCTCTCCTACCTTGGTTCTTTTGCTCCCATGGGCCTCTTCAGGAATGGTGTTTTCTGATCTAGGTCTTTTCTACCTATTATCAAAGTCCCTTCCTGATCCCTTCGGCATTGGTTGGATGTAGAGGACGTATGCCTCTTCTTCAGAGTGTCCGTGGGTCTTGAACCTTGAACCTCTTCCTTTGGGCTCCATTGAGGTGTGGCTTTCCTGCTAATTTTAGCTGCTTAGCCTTTTCCTCAATTTCCTTTACATTTGCAGAGTCGTGGTCTAAGAGGTGTTCCTCTTCTGAGTTTGTTTGCAAGTCACCCATCTGAGACTCGACCTGGGGGGTCGCATCAGTCTCTGAGATAAGCTCCTTACGTTCCAAAGAACTAGATGTTTGAGGCTGTGAAGCCTCTGAAAGTTGGTTGGGGCTTTTTGGCTGGTGACCATAGTAGTCCCATGAGTAGCAAGGGAAAGAAGGTCGATCCAAGCAGAGCCCCGCATGCTTGGACAAGGCTGGTTGAAACTGGAGGTCGCCTGGTGTCCAGAGTCCGCATACTAGGGTCAAGCTCCCCCTTGACCACGCAGCCCTCGGCGTATGATGTTCCACCTTGGCTTGGGAATGAGTTTGAAGGGAAATGAAAATAAAGACCAGTAAAGGATAGTTGAAGCAGATTTTTGAGTCAGGGGACTCGATAGAGAGAGTAGTATGAAAATAGCGGAAGTAAAAGATATAGGATAGAAGCCTGCCAGACTAGCACCCTGACTCTGCAAAAAAAAAAAAAAAAAAAAAAAAAAAAAAAAAAAAAAAAAAAAAAAAAAGGCTTTAAGAGCCTGGAAGAGTTGATTCAGGGAGTACCCAGGTTGGACGCGCACAATTTTGCCTTTTATGTGAGAGAGTAGGAAGGCAGTGCTTCGTGGACGTTCTGGCTTGGCACATGTGAATACGCTTGAAGAGCATACCCACTTCCAACCCCAGTACAAACATAATGCTCCAAATACTGTGGGGGATTTATAACACGACCAGCTCGAGTAGTGACAGATCCATTCTCCCTTACATCATCTACTGTTTCTGTGCTAGCATTTCCTCCCTCTGGATTACCAATTTCTCCCTCTAAATCAGATTCATGTCCAGGTACAGTAACTACTCCCTTATCTTCTGATTCCTCCAATGTATAATCAACGCTTGTTGTAAGACCAGGTTCCAAGCTTACCGTAGTTTCACCAGTCTTCTGCCCTACTTCAGAGTTGTCTATAGGAAGAACACTTTCCTGACGAACAAAAGTTACATCAGCTGATAGTAAAACAGTGTGGCCATTGTAGATTCGATATCCATCTCGCTCTCCACAATACCCAACCAAGATTCCTTCCTCAGTCTTTGCCGACCATTTCTTCCTCTTCTGTTTCGGTATGTGTACGTAACACTTGTCACCGAACACCCTGAAATGAGTGATAGGGGATGGGCCAGTGCTATGCCATAAATCAATTAGAGTCTCACCAGCTACAGCTGATGAACCAGTGCTTCCAACAAGTTTACATTTGATCAGCTCATTGGAAAAAATATTAGAATTAACAGTTGGAACTGAAGAAAATGGTTTGCTGGAGCTGAACAATGTTATGTGCAAAAGCACCATCTTAGCGTCGGTTGAAGGTGGACATATACTGCGTTAGCTTGTACTGTCTGCTTTATTGGCCACTCTACCGCACTCCCTCTCACGGCTTGGTCAATACCGGCCCACTACCAGGGTACGGACTATGAATATCCTTCATCAAACAGTGTGTGTGTTAAACCGAAGAGTTAATTCCAAATATATATATATATATATATATACAGTAGAAGCCCTCTAGTTTGGCCTCGGATGGTTTGGCCGCCGGATAATCCGGCTGCGGTCTTCCGGAAATAAAATGTTCAGCCGCGGGCATTTCCCACGGCCAAAATAGACAAGAGTCAACTTGTTCCATGTTATATCACTATAATATCAGTTCAATTGCCGATTTTCGGACTCTTTGTGGTCTGATGTCTTCTAAAACATTTTGTTCGTGTTCTATTTATATACGGCCCGATGTAACAAGGAAGTTAGGTAACTAGACGGATTTAGTTGCTATTACGGTCCCATTTATACGTAGTGCCTTCATTGACAGAACACCAGTGTCCATTAAAAGCAGTTTTATCGCTTGTCCGTTGTCTGATCGTCATTTCGGCGCTATTAGGCCTACAACGTCTGAGCGAGCAAATCATGATTGTTACAAAGTCGATATACTATTGATTGGACAATTATGAGCCCCTTCATTGTTAAATACACCCTAATAGTTTATTGTTGGAACACACTTATAATTAAGGTCTCTGTTTAACCCGTTTAATAAACAGCCGGTTAATCCGTTCATTTTGAAATCCGGCCAGTGGTCCGGTCCCGAGGTGGCCGCATTTGAGGGCTTCTAATTCTATATAATGTAAAATTTTATTAATTTTGGTTCTTTTTCCTTCTCAAAGGTATTGCATAGAAGTTTAATAATAAATTACAAAGCAATATAAATTTGTACATATCACAATAAGAATATTTGTTGATTATTTTAAATAAATTGTTGATTTTCTTTAAAATAGAAAAATATATAGTGAGGACTATAGTAAGGTTCACAAAAATACTGTAGTCCGATGGAAATTTTAACAGCTGTGCCCCTGCAATGTTGTCATTTTTATTATGTTTACCATGTGTAATATCGTATAAAAACATGTTTCTGGATGGATTTGGCAACCATGCATCAACTCTCATCGGACTATTTTTGTGAATCTTGCTATAGTAATTTAGTCGGTGCAGTAATTTATTTTTATTTTTATAATCTCTTTCATTTTTTGCAGTTAATCCTTTTTTAATTTGATTGAAAATATTTTAAATTTAACTTATTTTTAATAATATTTTATGCACAAATCACAAAACAGATTATACCGTATATAAATTAAGGTTGCTTTACTTGATTGACTTCGGAATCCATCCCTGTTAAGTTTAAAGTTCAGTACTGAAAACTGCACTTTTTTATAAACTAGAATGTTGTTATGTGAAGATCGGTTATGTGATATCTTTCACTGAGATTTTGATGTTTTAATTTCAATCACTGTATTGCAGGATGATGTCCGCAGTGCTCTTTCCTCGCTTTTCAACTTTTTCTTCACTGGAGGTCTGCTGGTAGAGTATGTGGTTGGTCCATATGTCTCCTACTGGTCCCTTATCTGGGTGTCATGTGTAGCTCCAACTATGTTTCTTCTGGTCAGCCCTTGGTTACCAGAGTCGCCATATTTCCACCTACAACACAATCATGATCAGAAGGCTTTCAATAACCTCACTTGGCTCAGAGAAGGAATGCCGTCTGAACAAGTTGCAGAAGAATTGAAAAATATTAAGGTAGGTCACATACAAATTCCACTTTGCTTTGTTTTAAGTTTATATCAGAGATAACTATCAAGTTTACTCTTATGGAAATGTGAAAATATTGTTTAGCTTCTTGAATCCTGCCTCAGTCTTAAATGGATCTTGTCAAGAAAGTTTTTTATTGTTATAGTTTTCCCTAATGAACAAAATTTGAAATTGATCTAACTTTATTTGTTTTAATAACTGAGTGTTATTTGCAAATGTATCTTTAACGTTTTAGTGAATTTCCCTTTCCCTATAGGGAATACCAGGGGCGGCTCGTGAGTTTTTTAGCGCCCGTGCGAAGACAAAATTTTACGGTCCCATTTATACGTTAGGGCCTTTGTTGACAGAAGACCAGTATAACTGTCTATTAAACATAGGCTTGCCATAATTTTACAGGACCAAACCGGGATGCCCAGGATGAAAGTCAACCCCCCCCCCCCCCTCCAACAGGCCCAATAAATGGAGAACGATTCCTCAACTATGCAAAATATAAGCTTAGATTAAAAATATTATAGAAAAAACTTTTAGATCATACATAAAATATTTTATTTCAGTCTGGGAAAGTTAAAATATTTGTATTGCGTATGGATGATTAATTAATTAAAAGCAAAAGATAAAATAAAAGCAGTAGTATATTTTTGGTTAGCTTATTATTCTAAAGCCGCGTCCGCACTGGCCGAACATTTGTGCCGAACTTGTTTGGTGAACACAAAAATCAACAATCATTATTAATGAACATTTAACCGGCCATATGATTTACATTCTAAAAGGTTAGCAACGAACAAATACAAGTTCGGAAGAACTTTGTTTGGCGAACATGTTCGGCCAGTGCGGACGCGGCTTAACACGTGCTCAAAAGATAGGGCCAACACCTTCTTGAATCAAAACAAGGTTGCAGCAATAATAAATCGCCTCTTCTTGTCATTAACATTTGACTGGAATAGATCTTTTTCAATAGTACCGTATGTCTATTTCTTCCACGCCACAAATGCACTAGACTTGCCCAGCCAACCTTTATCCCCCATCTCGCGGGCGTAATTTTGACTTTACATTTGATTGCCTTTTAAAAATTGAATTGTCATACAAATTTAATATTAGTACTTTTATTGTTAAAATGTTTAAAAGAATATTTATTTTAAGAAATAAAACAAACTAAAATGCTATTTTTTTAGTAATTACTGTTTTTTTAACTTTTACAAAAAACCGGGACAAAAACAAAACCGGCCGGGACACCGGGACAACAGCTAAAAACCAGGACTGTCCCGGTCAAACTGGGACGTATGGCAAGCCTAATTAAACACAGTTTCACCGCCAGCGGCCCCTTATCCGTTCCCGATCGAGCAAATCATGATGGTTAAAAAGTTTACACATAGCATTGATTAGGCAAGTATGATACCCTTCATTGTTAAATACATCCTAAGAGTTCATTTTTGGTACACACATATAATACAGGTCTCTGTTTAACCCGTTTAATAAACCGCCAGATAATCCGGCCATTTTAAAGTTTGGCCGGTGGTCTGGTCCCGAGGTGGCTGGATTTGAGGGCTTCTACTGTAACAGGTAACAGTGACATAATTTATTCATAAGCGTAATTTATCACTTTTTTACTGTGCACCTGTTTACTTTACTCAATGTTTATAAAAAATATTGTGTCTAATAAAGAATATGTATAACACAAATTGCTACTGGGTCCAGAATCAATGCTGTTATGAGGGTCGAAATGACAGTATCAGGATTTTAAAGTTGAACTACTTGTCTACCCAGTAAGTATTTGTACTTGTATAAAACCTTGTCAATTTCACTTTGCTAAACAGAAAACAATTATCACAAATCAGTGTTGTTATTTATTATCTGATTTCTCCATATAAAATTCATACCATCAAATTTTTCTCATCAACCATAAGTAAAGAAATATTTTAAACGTGCTTTGCTATCCTCTCTGTTTATGTTAGTGGAACTCCTCTGTTATGGACTATCTATTTCACATTGCAGGAGTCTGTGGAAGAGGCGAGGCGCTTCAATTGGATGTTCCTGGACCTTTTCCGCATGGCTGCATCACGTTCCAGCAGCTCAGTGGCATGATTGTTCAGTGCAGACTGTGAACATCTCCTTCATATTCCAGGAGTCTGTGGAGGAGGCGAAGCGCTCCAAGGGGACATTCCTGGACCTGTTCCGTACGAGGGGCCGCCGCACGGGTCTGCTGCTGTCCCTTGGCTGTGTCACGTTCCAGCAGCTCAGCGGCATCAATGTGCTGCTCTTCTACTCGCAGATGATCTTTGAGATGGCTGGCCAGTCGGCCCTGGGGCCCAGCGAGTCGACCATCCTGGTGGCAGTGATCCTACTGGTGGCTGCGGCTGCGGCCGTTCCTCTTACTCACTTGTTTGGCATCAAAACAATGCTTCTCATCTCCGCTCTTGGCATGGCTGTGTTCCTGGTGGGTCTTAAATGATAGGTATGATTGAAAGCTAGGCAGTTTTAATCTAATGAGAATTATATAATACTTAATTATGTAAACTAAGGGGCCCAAATTGTGCATTTTGTAGTATATTTCTTTCTGTTTGTGAGAAACTCATATACAGTACAATTTGAAGGAATTATATGACTTTAAACATTAAACCATCAAGGAGAACATTTTTATATGAAAATAAAAATTTGTATATTTTAACAATATTTATATTGATTATGCAGTGACAGACAATCTTTTTGTTTATAATCAGATTTTAAAATTCATCTGAAGGTAATCAGTTGTTAAATTACAGTTTACATTTAAGAGGGGGCTAAAGGGTCAGTCCTAGAGGAATTTGCTGACACTACCTGAATACATTTTGCATTGTTCACAAGCATACCGAGGGCGAGAAACAATATCTAGTATTCGGTGTAAAACACTGTGGATGAAGAAACGCTGCTGCATTTCAGCACCAGTGAGACCCAAGACTCAGGTAGATGTTGTTGAGGAAGGAGATTTGGCAGCGTAAAGTAGGCCTTTTAATATACATGCTATTCATTGGATACGTCAATAGCCTGCACGTCCCGCAGTTTCAGCGGCTGCTGACAGATGCTGACAGTATCGGGGGTCTCACGGGTCTGTTTCAGCTGCTCACATTTTTTGCCTTTATTTTCAGTCAGATAAAATAACGAGTAATTTCACATGAAAGATAGAAGAGCTATTTGACCTACTTTTTGATTTTGTAAATATTTTAAATTCATATGTAGCTATAAAGGATCAAAGCTGATCCAACTTTGATCCTTTATAGCATGATATAGATTAAAAATGAAAAAATATAAAGTAGGTCAAATTTGCCAATGTCTATCTTTCATTAAAAATCCTTCCCACTTTTATCAGACTTAAATAAGGGCGCAAAATGGGAGCAGGTGAAGCACTGCATGACGTTCTGAGAGCGGCCCTTTAGCCCCTTCTCTAAAATCTTATAATGAAAGTTGGTCAACATTTTAAAGCGTCCTTTAGAAATAAATCGGGCGAAACCCGAAACTAAATGACTTTTTTAATCACTATTCACACACACACACACTAGATCATAAGCTTTAAAATAACACCTCAATCTTAAAAATTTGTTTAGTAGGTCGACAGAAAAAGGGATGTAACAGACGGAACCTTTATTGAATTAGGAAGATATTTATTCATGATACAGAATTGTTTAAATGTGTAAGAGATTTACAAAAAAGGTATTAAGAATTGATATTTATTTACAGTTACATATTTCTTGCATAGATTATTTTTCAACTGTCACTTGATTCTTGATTCATCATTGCAGCGGTTAATTATGGCTAATATGTTTACTAAATATGTTGTAGTAGACATATTTCACTAATTTTTACTACCTAATACTAGAGATTTCAAAATACCTTATAGACATTCCTAATAACTAGCAATATACTTAAATTTTGGAAATAAACACCACTTTTCAATTTTGTAAAAATCAAAATTTATATTTATTTAATTTACTTTGTCCCCAGGGTTGTCTATCTTTGTACTTCTATTTGCTCGCTGAGGGAAACGATACTTCAAGCTACAATTGGTTGCCCATCGCCAGTCTGATTGGCTATGTTATCATCTATTCAGTTGGTATGAATATATATTAGTGTAGATAAATTAAAGTAAAGTTACAAGTTTAATGTCACAAGGACAATAAAACCTTTTTATTAATTACTACCTTGGATTCAAATATTCCCTTTCAAAATATGTAAATTTATTATATAAAAGTTAAGTACTTGATCTTCCAAAAAGTAAGACTGAAACAGCCTAAAAACAACGATGAAATATTGTAAATAGAAATGTACAAGCCACAATAAATATTTATTTTTTCCGACCTGATATTATATTTAAATACAACAACTTTAGTTTGAGAATTATTTATCATACCACTGTAACTACATGCGAGTATAAGTTGTACCAAACACTGCGCCTGCCCCATCATCGCCCAAAGTGAAAAATAAACTGTGGCCCTTGCCTTTGTAATTGTGATTATGTAAATTTATGATTTTTACTAGAGAAAATAAATTGAGTACCTCTGTAAGGACTATATTAACTGTGTAAGTGACTTATCAAGTAACTGAGGTTGTTATGTTTCAGGATTCGGTCCGCTACCATGGGCTATTATGGCAGAAGTTTTCACACCAAATGTCAAAGGAATAGCTTCTGCAGTCACTTCATCCTGTTGTTGGGCGATGGGTTTCATTCTCACCAAACTGTTCCCTATACTTTCAGAGACATTAGGCACACACTCACTTTTCTTTTCGTTTTCTGTGTTTTGTATCATCGCCTTTTTCTTTGTACTAATTTTATTACCTGATACTAAGGGTTTGTCATTGCAAGAAATTCACGATCTTCTAGAAGGTACTCCAAAATCTCCAAAAAACTCTAAACCCACAAGTCCAAGTTCAAAATCAGTCCCTTAACTAAGAACTTGCCTGGTTTACATATTTCATTACATCAGACATGTTTGAATTAAGTTAGCATTTACGTTTGTCTCCATGTTGGTTCCATTGTACTTGGAGTAAACAATTTGGTTAAGTTATGAGTTACCGTATTATTTCTTGTTTGGCTGTAAGGAAGACAAAATGTACAGTCTGCCATTTATGAGAAGTTTTGCAAGTTTTTTTTAATCCTTCAACTTAAAATTACATATGTAAAACAAATTTAAGGTCTATAAAATTACTTCTCATAATGAAAATTTGTATGTGTGATTTGGTTTTTAATGAGGTATCTCATTAACTCTAATAGTATTAACTTATATACTTTTTAATCCCAGAATAGTTACCTGTTATGTAAATAATTGATTGTATGACTTGTAACGACCTAAAATGGAGGGGGGGTGCAAAACCTCTGTTAGCCTAGCCTACTAGTAATAAACCAAGTGCCTAGGCCTAGCGATCAGAATCTAGGTTAAGCCTATGTTCTACTTGAGTTGGGTCTGAGCCTTGGTTGATTTTATTAGTAGGGTAGAGGTGGTAATTGGTAATAGGCAGTTAGGTTACTGCTGGGTAAACATCCTCCTTCATTTTAGACTAACCTGTGAGTCATCGCCGGCATCGAGTCCAAACCTATTGAGAACACCAATTTACGTAAACTCACATTAACTCACACTATCTGAAGTCACTCCCGGTTATGTACGAAAACTGTTTATTGTCAGCGGTGAAGTGTCAAGGCGAAAACTATGCTTTTTAAGTATCGGGATAGCCGGCATAACGTGTTGACAAACAGTAACATCACCTCGCACAATAGGTGAAGGCTCGACTGCCGCTATGACGTCGCAACTTTAGCAAAACCCCTTCGATCAGCTGTGGACTGCCGATCAGCTGTTACCCCTCCAACGCCCCTCCAAAGAGGGGAGGGTTCGGGGATGGAGCTGAAAGAGGATTTTCATTCTGTCCTGCGGTTTTGTAGCGATCGGAACGTAAAGTTATTCCCGGTGTTTTAGTGTGTGCTACGGGTTACGACAGCTCTCTGCGTAAGTAGCCAACACGGTTATTTAGGGAACAAGTTAGTTCTGAGTGATTGATACCTTTTTAGCAATCCGAGTTGATTGCGGTTTAGTTTTAGTTTTGCGTTTTATTTGCACCTTTTAGTTGAACTCCAGCGGCTTTGTCGTGTGGGGTGCCGGAAATATATTTGGTGCTGGGAAATTATAATTATTACCGTAGCTAGAGTATAATTTATTATCTGTATTAGATTAGTTTTGAAACCTCCAGAGTGGGGTTGGCTGATTTTTCCTTTCTTTATTGTTGGTCAAACCGTCGTCAAACCCGCCACGAGGCCGTCACCTGCAAGTCCGTGCAGGCACGCAGCGACCTGTCGGTACCGGAGCGTGGACCGGGTGTGTGGGTGTTTGTCGGTGTGGGGAACGGGTTGGCTCTAAACCCACCCAGCCAACATTAAGTTAAATTTAAATTTCAAAATTATTAATTGGCATTCATATCAGGTGTGAGCGATGATGAGGGTACAGTAACGCTATTTGATACTACCGGTACTGAGCCCACACCTGTTAAACCCTTTGGATCGTACAACTTTTATTTATTACAAATCTGTACCATTCTAAATTATTAATTCTGTGAACCCTGGAGTAAACCCAGCTAGCGACTTGGGTGAATCTGTGAGGTGAGAGTCTGCGGCGACTGCTCTCCGAAAAGAAAATTTCATTTTATTAAATTATTTTCTTTATCGAGAAAGTCGTCACAGACTTGTGATAGTGCTGAAAACACTCAATAGACATTGAGGGTCGGGGGTGAAAACCTGTGAGGTTTCACTGTTGCAAAGTTGTAATAATTTAAGTCGAAACAGTGGCGGATCCAAGGGGGGGGGCTAAGGGGGCTATAGCCCCCCCCTTGGGGGCCAAGGCGGGGCGCCGCGACGGCCCGTGTCGGGCGCAGGCCGGGTGATGGGGCGCCTGCAAACCAGCGCACGTTTTTCCGATATTTTTCAATGTAAACTACTTTGTGTCTGTTATGCACACTGTGAAATAAAAACATCACCCCTAAAAATATTTGTTCTTAAAAATGATATAGTGTCCTTTTCTGGCAATTCAACTAGACGACACTGTCATTTTAGTGCCTCTATTGGTACGCCATCTCAATCGGTGGGGCACCAATTCTGAGGCTTCCAGAGTCCCTCTGTGTGTGTATGCCGAGTCTTCGTATAGTTACGAGGCGGAGATGGGGAGTGATTTATTCCATCCTCAAGTTTAAGGGCCCTTTTACATTACGTCGAGCGACGCCGCTAGGGCTTGCGCCCGCCGCGTGTCGCTCGAATCGCTGTAGGGCCTATACCTTATTGGGTGACGCGCGACAGACGACCGTCAGGCGCCGGGTATAAATGCTCCTATCTCCTATCTAGTGCAATGTACTTATTTTACGTGCCTTGAAAGAAGCGATGTATAATAGGGGCCTAAGTGGAAGTGGTGGAGGCGAAGGGGAATCAAAATTACAACTAGATGTTGTATTTAATGTTTGGTTGCATTGCGGGCAAAAACTTTTCATGTCACAACACGAAATCAAGAACAACAGACAGTGCAGAGCAAAACTCAATGCTGTATGGGTAATGTCTGATAAACCCTTTGTGATGACTACCTTTGTGATTGATTCAAACGAGATCACTTAATTAATTATTAAGATTCATTATAATAAATAAAGTAGTTCTAAAGAAGGTTATGTCTAAAAAATAAGACTGGTTCATTTTAAAGAAAACGATAATCTGATTAAATAAAAGACGACGAAAAGCAGTTTAAATTGACGTTCAAGTTTTTATAAAGCCAGAACCGTGTAGATTTGAACCTGGAGAAAATCAACTGGAGGTAAAATTCGTTTAAATAATTAATAATTCAAATAGCAATCATAAATTTTTGCAAAAATAGGCTACTTATAAACTAATTATAGAATATATTGGCACTCGATCCCTACTAACAAAAAAGTATATTATTATACTCTAATATTATTGATGGAGGTATATTTGTATTATGTCTATATGTATGTACACACGGATATCGAGAAAGGCTCCAACGATTTTCTTCAAACTTTTCAAATAAAGCAGTTCTGGGATAAAAATGATAATGCCTATATTTACAGGTTTCCATGTCAGGAAAATCTTCTTTCGGGTACTTGTCTATTGTTATACATAAGCCAGCTAATTTTTTATGTTATTTTGATCTGCATAGTATTAAAGACCACATAAATTGAAAGAAGACTATTTACTGAGCATTGTGTAAAATTTCACTTTTTTTAAGTCTTACGGTTTTTCGGTTCTACATCCTTAAAGTTAGAAAAAATGTCACCGATGATCGCGGTGAACGCATTTCCGCCCATGGCCTGACACCGGGCCTGCTACAAGTACTCAGCCAAGTTTACAATGCGCTGCGACGATTAGGTTATGTGTGTTATTGATATATAGGTCAGAAATACTTTCACTAACTCAAAACAAATCACACGGTAGTGATAAGTCATACATAAGACCGACTAGACAGCTATAACTAACCCAGCGTCACAGCCTTCAGCGGAGATGTGTTCGCCACTGGTTCGCCACGATCATCGGTGACATGGCTGACTTTAAGCAAGCCCAACTCAAAAACAGTAAAACTTAGAAACGTGTAACTTTCACACGATGTTCAATAAATAGTCTTCTTTCAACAGATGTGTTTTTAAGGCCGCACTTCGAATAACATAAAAAGTAGTTAGCTTGGTAAGTAAAATTAAGTTCTTTCGTTATAATGTTTACCAATGGTTACGTTAATTACGTTAAATTTTAACAATGGTCTTATGAAGTGCAAAACTAAAAAAAAGAAATAATGAAGAAGCTGACTCAACGGTCAAAGTACAAATCAAGTGTCCAAGTTAACATGTGGTTTTGCATTGTAGCCAGTTACTTAATTGCCGGATGGTACTATAATAAAAACGATTAAAGTAAATGGATAATACAACTAAGCACTTTTTAGAGTTGCAATTGAATTTAAAACTTAAGAAATAGTAACAGTAATGAAATCATCTGTAAACAAAAGAATCAGAACATCTATTCCGACTATAAATAAACCAGGGTGCAGCATCCGTAACGGTAGTCCTACATTAAAACAGTCTGAAAGGCCGAGTCTCATCACTTGGTGCCGACCCACGTGATTTTATTATACCATAAAGGCCAGTTTTTGTTAATTGAAATGTACCGTGTCCGTGTTGGAGTCTGTGTCTCTATTTAATTTTTATACTACGACAACTTCACTATTGAAGGATTAATTTAATTGTAACTGTAAACACTTTATAATGGGTCAAAAAGACCCAAAACCATGGTAGTGAAACCAAGAAATCTAGAATGTATATATTCTAGATACTGTGAGTGGAACTATAACCCCTCCGGATCACTAGACAGAGCAGAAATACTGTAAACCACTCTTTTGCTATAAGTTCACCACATGTGATCCAAGGAATCTAAATGTGATCTACATAACATGTGCGCCAGGCCTATACGTGATCTAGTGGCCAATCCATGATGAAATGTACTGTATTAATAACATTTTAAAATATTAACCTACCTACCTATTACCGACTTAGTATATTAAAATTTAAAGTGTTGACACGAGAGTGTACCATTTCAATACGAAATTAAGATGATGAAAATTTAGATAGCAACAGTGATAGGCCTATAAAAACGAATCAAATTGTTTAAGGTTAGTGTATGCATTGTACTTCACGATGCAAAAGAAATTCTCATTAAATATTAATGATAATAAGAGCAATGAAAGTTGGTATATTGGCCAAACTGTTGTTTGTAATAAAAATTGATTGGCGATCTAGTGTTTTCCAAAGCGATGGGTGAAGAAATGACCTGAATCTGCTATTTTTAACACTTAAATTTCAAAAACTTCTCGAGGGAGGGCCCCCGAACCCCCCACCGGTCTGGCTCGCCGATCGGGGGGGGGGGGGGGGGGGGGCGCAGACCCCCTGGTTAGCCCCCCCCCTTATTAATGTTCTAGATCCGCCACTGAGTCGAAATAATGTAAAACAAGCATTGAAAGAAAGAAAGAAAGAATATGGTTCTTTGATAACTTGAAACAAAACAAATACCTGTACATAATCGTAAATACTGTATCACTCTTTACTTAACTGTATAAAATGTTGGTGTGCAATAAACACAATAGGACAACGGTCACTAGGTCCGTCTAACTGGTTGACTCAGTCCTCTAAACCCAATACATTAACTTTAACATGCTAAAAGAAGCGCTGTTTGTAAGGGCAACAGTTTTACAATCCTAGGATTTTAAATTTTTTGTTTACATCTGTGGTTTCTATTCACAATGAATCCATTGGAGTTGGTCCAATGACTAGGAAAGGCCGGATTCCGTCCTACAGCCCTTGAAAGTACTCATTTTTGTACCTACTAAATTGAACCAAAATCAGCTGATAACTGTAGAAATAAACCAACGCGTTACATTTTCAATCTGTGGTTCATTAAGTTTAAGCGAGAGTGCAGCACCATTCGGCCAGGCAAGTGAGCTCATCTTACAAGTTTGTCATGGGTGCAACTGAGCTCATCTTACAAGTTTGTCATGGGTGCAACTGAGCTCAACTTACAAGTTTGTCATGGGTGCAACTGAGCTCATCTTACAAGTTTGTCATGGGTGCAACTGAGCTCATCTTACAAGTTTGTCATGGGTGCAACTGAGCTCATCTTACAAGTTTGTCATGGGTGCAACTGAGCTCATCTTACAAGTTTTACAAATTTACCGCTAATGGAAATTTAACCTGGAATTACAGTAGAAAAAAGCGGTATTTTGTGTGTAAGACCCACAAGATTAGATCAATAATTAATTAATTAAAGAGCAGCTCTGTAAATCAGACTTATCCATAGCCTAATTAGTATAAAAATATTTTAACTGAAACATCTGTCCTTCCCATTTTGCTAGCATTTGTTTTTGCAACAGCTGTATTATAATTCAGTTAATTTTGCCTTTCTTCCATAAGATTATCATTGAAACTTTGAAAGTCTGTAGAGCGTGGCCCTGGGGGCCGGTGTCAGTGCCGCTTCGAGGGTAATGGGCATCCGGGGAGAGGTTTTGATCTATGCCCCCTAAATTAATTAATTAACCTATCTTGTGTGAACTGTAATATTAAATTGCAGTCCGAGGAAGCAATAAATGAGGTGCATGGTTAAATTTTCAATGCTCTTAGTTTGAATAAAAAAAATTAAAAAAATTACTTGTGCTGAAAGAAACTTAGTTGACACAACCATTTGTTGACAACACATGGTCTGGGTCTGGTCTTGGAGGAACCTACTAACTAACAGGCCTGCATAAATTTTTGGTCACGTGACCAGAAGCGGTCGAATTTCAGCTGTCAACTCCATTTAAAAGCAATAGCAATAGCCTGAGAGCAGTTTTTAAGAGTAGTTTTAAATATAAGTCAGTTAAGTCATAAGTGTTATTTTAGTACTCATTAAATTTCAAATTGAATGATAGTAATAACATTCTGCTTTACAAAACTTTAAACTAACTGTTAAGGTAAAAAACCTTGAATTACTTCGTTTTCGTAAATTTTGAATAAACGCTCAAGCCTTTTTAATTTTTGTATTTAAATTTTTTTTTTTTTAAAGCGTAATATTGGCTGGCCAGTAGATCTACATGCAGCCAATTGTGATGCTATCATGATTCACTTTCACTTGTTTTATAAAAAAAGGTTTATTGTTAATATGCAGTGGCGGATTTACCACTAGGCCGACTAGGCCCTGGCCTAGGGCCGCGGACTGCAGGGGGGCCGCACGGAGTCCCAAATATACATATATTTCTTAAGGATGTAGTTGCACTTAACACGGTAAAGATTAAGATAAGCTCTGAGCCCTAATTTTTTAGCAGACTATTGTAGTTGAAAAAACGTAAATTCACAACATAAAAAAAAGAATTTGGTGCAAGAAATCGTGGCGCCTGCAGTCTGCAGACATTAAAATTAATGTTGGTTAAATTTAAAGACTTTTTAATACTATTACCATTGTGTGAAAATTCCGAAAGCAACACATTTGTACCTTTATAATAGATATTAACAAAATAATTCAGATCAATAAGGACCCTATTGCTCTTACACTATTAAATACAGTTTGGTTAAATTGAATACGGTCATCTTGACGTATTTTGACAGCCTATCAACAGCAATTTGCCCAACGTAACGAACATAACAACCCTAAAATACAGCGGCACGCTTTTCACAAACGTTTGAACAGAGAGTATATAGTGACTCTAGTTATTTCATAGCTTCATTGACTATAGATATAGGCAATGATAAAGCATAATGGGCCCCCTTTTCCACCCATCATTTAACAGGTGGATAATCCAGCGTATTTGCAAGACGAACGTGTTTGCTCCTCTCACTTGATGAACTCATTCGGTTGGCTCACTCGCCTTTTAAAGTGTCAATATTCACATAAGGGTGCTGCACTCTTTTATTGATATGGTGAAATACGTGTTGAAACTTTAACACGTGGATTTTTATTTTTCAGTTATCATCATAAGCTACTTTTACTATTGTATGTCTCTTGCCTTTCAACAAATTACATGATTGCTTTATCAATTTACTTTGTTTCTCTTAACAATTAAAATAACTTGTAAAAATTAGTTTAAAATATATAAATATTTTTTATAGTATTATATAATATAGCAATTCTGTTACTGGCTGCAATGCACAACTAAGTTTATATACTTTGATTGGTTCACGTGATTAGTACTTTGACAGTTCAGTCAGCTGTTTTCAATTTTTATTTTTTTATTTTCATATAATCTTCAATGATTTTACATATAATAATAATATTCAAATTAAATCAATATTACAAGAAAATTAGGGGGTTCCCTAGAATTGGAACACGTATAAAGTTTGGATAAAATCGTTCGTGCTGCTTTGAGTTAACACATACAATATTAAACTTTACTCGTATCAGCGCATAGGATAAAACCATTTAAGGATGATTTTAGCTTAATTTGACAATTTTAGTTTCATACTTTGGTCAGTGATTGGGGGGGGGGGGGGGGTCCTACAGAAAAGTTGGCCTAGGGCCCCAACCTTTGTAAATCCGCCACTGTTAATATGAATAAGGACCCTTTCATACAGTTCGTATTTGAAGCATGGCAAAAGATGCGCATAACCTAACTTCATTGCATTAGATATTAGGAGCTGTTATACTCCGCGCCCGCCGTGCGTCATCTCAGCGATTCGAGGGACATGTGACCGCCCCGCCCTCGGGGTGGCCCTGGCTGGTATGAATTATCTTATAATGAGATTCTGCTCATCTAAAGGACAACACATTTCCTACGGTACTCATGGATTTCTCCCCCAATGCACATAAGCTGAGAAAAAAGGAGGAAAAGAAACATGCTTGCCTCTTAATATATAGCTTCATAATGCACTATCCATCAAAGTTCATTAACACAAATTAATAAAATGAAATAAATCAAAGTTATCACACTCTTTTGATAAGCTTATCCTATACTATAATACGAGGAATATCTGAAGGGATGTGTGTTCCACGATCTCAAAATCTAGCTGTTAGATTTTGCTTAAAGTTTGCATTAAAGAGTGTTTTGGCCCAAAAATAAGTTTAGAGACAGCCTCAACCCCAGGAAAAATCGAATTTGGTCTAAAATTAAGTTTTAAATTGTAATTTTTAACATTAGTCTTATGGGTTGCTATTTTGGTAACGAAATAACAACGAAATGTAAACAAAAAGAAAGAAACATTAATGTTAAGCAGACTTTTTGAAACAGCTGTTAACTGTGAAGAGGTATAGTTGGTTGTTAGTGGAAATTTAATTGCTTTTTTACCTTGACACTATAACAAAAGTGAATAAAAACCAACGAGCAAGGCTCGGTTAACCTGGTACTTACTAATTAAAACACAATACAGTATAGTGTCTACTCGCCTACGGCTCGATGGGGGCTCCGCCCCCATGCCCCCTTAGGGGTTGCCCTAAATTTGTAGAATAATTCAAAGTCAAGTATGTAATAAGTTAGTTTCACGGAAGAGCTATACATTGAAGACAGCAACAAAACGGTTTAATACACAAAATTCACAATCAATAGTAAAAAAAGCTTTGAAAAGCTCCTATGAATCGGATTTAGTACCCCTTCGTAGTTAAAATTCGTTAACAAGATTTGAACTGCGAAATGATAATAATTTACGTATTATATGTAAATAAATTGTATTGGTTACACAGGGCTGCTAGGAATATTATTATGAACATATTTTTTAACAAAGCACCCTTAGTTTTTGAAGAATTTTTATTCCCAGAATGAGCCTCAGTCAAACGAAGAATCAAAATATATATGTGTTCCTTACAATCCGTTTATAAAGCTATTCGAAAAACCTTCCAAAATTCAAATTTCAAAATAAGTTACCACACGAAAAACAATATTTTCAAAATGATAAATAATAAGAGTGAAAATTGACCTCCTCTACAAGATAAAGACTACAACAAATCTGGAGTATACAAATTAAATTGTAGTGACTGCGATAAATATTACATAGGGCAAACCAAGAGAAACTTTAAAATCCGATTCAAAGAACACTTACAAGCCTTAAAATCAATGAACAAAACTACAATGAAATCGAACTATGGAGAACATTTGATGTCTTCGGGTCATACGTACAAAACTATGGAAGAAAATTTATCCATCTTAGAATATGAGAGACGACCCGAAAGACTTAATGTAAAAGTAGAACTCCATATCTATATAAACAATAAAAGAGACCCAATGAATTTACTTAACACCATGCAAGTCAACCAACAAAACCCTATCTACGACAAAATAAGCAATATAAGTCAGAATAAAAACTAAGAGAAGAAAAGATTTTATACAGTATATTGCACCAGTTTAATAGACTAGAACTTTATAGTATATGTTTATTTTATTATTTATTTCTACAGATGTATATAGATTTTATATAAGATTTTATATATAGATTTATATAGATTTTATATAAATAATTAGATGTGAGGTTATATTGACTCTGACGATGGCATTAATGTCCAAAACATGTTAGTCTAAACAAATAAAAATTCTTCAAAAACTAAGGGTGCTTTGTTAAAAAATATGTTCATAATATATGTAAATATTCTAGGTAAATATTTCTAGGTTATGCTGGATGGAGGGTCCACCCCCTAATTGGTTACCCCAATTCCGTAATTACTATAGAAATTACTATAAAACTCTCACGCAATGAGGCTAGTTGAGGGCTCCACTCCAATACCCCTCATTGTGTTCGCTGAATAACCTACGGCTCTTTGTTTAAATCCCCTTCTTAGTTCCCCGCATTTCAATAAAAAAAAAATAAAAAATTGAGAGTTGTGAAAAAATACTTAACTATGTATTATTCTAGGTATTACGCTCAGAATTGTTTGTGTAAAAAAATTTGGAGATACTATTATGATAACTTATGACTGGAGTGTATTTCAGAAAGAATGGAATTGGGGAAATATATCTGTTTTGATTGAAGTAGGTTGTACCACAAAACAGGAAGGCAAAAGAACGATTTGTTGTTTAATAAATATATACTTTAGGTTTATCTAGTTGTATTTTTGCTGTAGTGTTAGATGAAAAGAAGTTTTAATTAAAAGAGTTATATTTGTGGTTATTGTTATAGTTTTAGTTAGGAGTAGTAGTTAAAGAAACAAAAGTTAATATAATTTTATTAAGTTCAATTTTTCCGAGTGGTTAACTTTTAAATATAGTGAATTTCCTTCAATATAACTGTCAACCTAAATAAATACAAAAATTCAAGCTTATGGGGAAGCAAGATGCAAAATCAGCTACATATTAAAATCAGCTAAAGTTAATGGAATGTTTTGCAATAGATCTATAAAAACAATAAAAAACCTTTATATCAGGAAAAAGTTCCCTACTTCAAGCTCTGTTCAAATTTTTAAGAGTGTTAAACTTCTAAATATAGTGCATTTTGTGTTAGTTAATACTAAACTTCAAGATCTCAATACAATATTACTGTAGTTACTGACTAAAGTATGGCAAATATTAACTAAACATAGCCAATTTACCTCAAATAGTCGGAAACCAAAGTTTTTGGTAAAGTATTACTGTACTTATGAAAAAATTAGGTCTATCTAGTACATGTGGTAAACCCCTCACATAAATAAATAAGTAAACTTCAAAAACATACTGGAGGGTTTAAGGATCAACAAAACGTTAAATTAAACACACAATATTAACTGGCATTAATTATGAATTACTACTTCAAGCTCTGTGTATCGGCTTAGGTACATTATAAACAAAGTTGTAGTTCGCTAAGATATTTTATGGGAAACCGTTTTTCTTGCTAGGGCAAAAAACTAAATTAACTTCACATTTCTTGTAGAACTACGTGGTCGCTACATCTAAACTTAAGAAAAACCAACTGTAAACAATGACTTGTCAAATGAGATGCAGCAATATGTTGACATATAAGTTAACGTTATTCCATAGGTTTGCCTTGTCATTAAATACTTAGTAGAGCCTAGTTAAATTTGTTCAATAATATAAGTACGAGAACTAAACCTGTTAAGTGATCTACGTTACCACGCATGTACTACATTACCCCTTAAACTGCCTTACCGACACTACGAATTTCTGATACCCCAATGAGTTACACATGCGGGAGTATATAATTTAGATTAGGTGTTAAAATGTTAGAACTATGACTTCGCCTAAAAAAATAACAAACAAAAATAAGTTATCAGTAGTGTAAGCAAATAGGTCAAACTCTTAAGAAAATTGTAAAATTTTAATACATAACAGAGATTGAGGTAATTTTTCAATAAAAAATAGCCTCGAGACTAGAAACATCATGAACTCAAATTTAATATTAAATGTTAGATTTGACTCTAGCACAAGATAAGTTACAACAAACAGGGTGTCTGAACACAATAAGATATTCACCGGAGGCCTTTTCAATTCTGTCCTTCTCTCTTAGGTCATAGTTATCTGTATATGGTTGGTCGAAATTTGATGCTTTACACTCTATGACTACAGCAAATATAATCTACTATCAGCCTCAAAAGAAAGATACATGATTGTTGTATCTGTGTGTTTTAATCTAGCTTTTTAAACAAATATAGTACAAAATCATTATCTTAAGAACGTGATGAAATTTGGTTTGCAAAAAGTGATAAACACTATGTACCAGTATTTTTGAAAATAATTGATAAACAACTAATCTCAAATCTAGGTGCTCAAAAATATATTGCCTAAGGATGCCTGAATGTTAAATTCGGCCCTGTATGTCGGTTTAACCGGTCGAGGTCTGGTACCGAAGTAGTTGGTTATGAGGGTGTCTACTGTGTACACATTAAGAGTTGCATGACTTTTGTTGGTTTCACTAGAAATTGAGGGAGATTCTTCCAATGGTCAGACAATCATCGATCGGCTACAGCTGGTAAAGCGAGTCATCCCGCAAATGGGCAGCATATCTATCATAGGTAAGAATTCTCGTCCAATCCGTTAAGAATTCAAATGTCTTAGTTCATAAATAGTAACAATTAAATTAACCGCACACAGTTAATTTTTAAACATTAGACCTACTAATTCTCCCATATAATATATTTACATTCTTATACAATTCACATACACAGATTGGAATGGGAAGGTTGAGTATACATCGATCACAATAAATACCCCTGTCACAGAAGACCTGCGTACTTAGCAAATTTTCAATGACTGCTATTCTTTAATCAACAAAATATTTGGTTGTATAAGTGAGTAATAAATTAAAGTTATGTAAAAATGAAATTATTAATCCATACAAAAAATCTAAAATATTTCTTATATTATAGGATTATTATATTTTAGGGATGGACGGGAATGGATTTTTAATTCGGGACGGGACGGGATGGGAATTTTTATTTCCCGTCCAATTTCGGGACGGGATCGGGACGGGATTGCTCTTCTTGACGCTATCGGGAAATATTCTTTTTGACTTTTATCTGAATGTCGTATAAAGACAAATTAATGTTAAATATCAACTGCTTCTGTTTCCAAATTGTTCCACTTGTTTTTGTATAAGTTAGAATGAACCTCCTTTTGTTGAAAAGATTTAAAATATCTAATTTTAATATTTGCAGTAAACAATAAGATAAGGATAAAGTATAAATTTTCTTGTAAATTTCTTTCTTGTAATTTCAAAAAAATTTAAATCAAATCACTAAACAATATACATATAACAAAAGTCCATTGAAAATTTTATAAAAGTTTTGTTGAATGAAATATTGTTGAATGAAACGTTTTCTATAAAGAATGAAAAGAAAAATTATGTACATAAAAATATAGATTAAAACAATTGGAAAAATTGTAAAGAAAACAAAACTGTATTACATAAATAGACCTAAGAAAAAAAATTCAGAAAAAAATTGAAATTATAATAAATATTTACACTAAGGAATGAAGTGGTTCAACTAACCAAAGCCATTTATAACCCCAAGAAATGTTGATTTTTTCATTTTTTATACTTAGAGATTATCATAAAAATTGAACTGTAAAAATATACACTATTAGAGCTAATTATTTTTATTTTTATTTCTATGTATTCATTTAGCTATTTTTTGCTATTATAATAAATGAGTGTCTGATGAAAAAATCAATAAAAACAATGACAGTTTAAAGTTATGAACCTCAAAATCTAATAAATGAATTCGTAATGTTTAATTTCTAAAAATATATTTAATTGGATTTACATTTTTTCATTTAAAAATTATATTAAATTATAATAAGATGCTTTTAATATTATAAAACAGTAATTCAATTACAGATTGATTTATTTAACAATACTTTGCCATTTTCCCATTGATTGGAAAGTCACACAACTTTGGTTGACATTTTGTTTCATTTGTAAGAATTAGACGAATCAAACGAGACATCCCTTAGTTTTTTAAGACAATTTGTTCAGAAAGTAGCATTTGGTACTAGAAGCAAAAAACACCCCTCTTGAATAAATTACCGCCGGAGGTCCAACAATAGATAAGCTGAACAATAGATCGTTTCTGGCGTCCGTGGAATGTGGCCGCGTGTATTTGTGCCGGTCCTCGTTAGCGAGATCGCCGGCCGAGAACGCCGGCCGCGATCGCCGACCGAGAATGCCGGCCGCGATCGCCGGTCGCGATCGCGGCCGCCGCGCCGTTCGGCAGTTCCCGTCCCGATAAATTCCCGAGTAAAACAAAAATCCCGCCCGATGATCGGGACAAATTTGCTCCCGAAAATTTTCCCGAAATTTCGGGTCCCGTCCATCCCTATTATATTTACATTATTCATTAGTTTTAAGAACAATGTACAAAATTTGCATAGTACAAAGCATTATTACTTTTCATCACGTAAAGTGGCTTTTTTCTGTGTGCAACCGCTTTTAAAAGCGATGCGAAGCCTAATTATATATATACATATGAATTTCAACGAACAATGTTTTTGGCTTCTAGGGATCTCAAAACAAAAAAGTAACATGGTCCTGGGCTTAGGTCTTACCGTGAGTAATACCGTACCATAATAGCATATTCCGTATAGGGAAGTTCGCTAAAAATCTGAAAAGGAGGCTTTAAGGAAATTTTATTACAAGCTAAGAACATTGATTGATACATGTTGATAATGGAAGTAAGACTATTTTGACAGGAAGCTTTTTCACAGATAAGGTTATCTGAATTGTCAAAGTCAAGATGTGTGAGATTTACACTTGGATGTAATGAAAGTAAGGTCAGTGTATGGAGATAGAATCAAGGAATACATAATAATGAAACTAAAAGGAGAATGTACATGTTCATGTTGGATTCTTCTTATAATATATAATGGGATGACCACTTGATTGAGGGAGCACCTTGAATTAATAATATTTCAAATAACACTAGCTACTAATCTGTTGATTATTTATCATTGTTTTAACAGTGCAAAATATATTATTTGAACCTTTCAACCATAAGCCTAACTCAACATTTCTCCTACTTAACACAACATGTCCGGTGTTGAAAACTGCTCCATAGATGTTCCCGAGTAACTGCCTCTGAAAAAAAAACTAAGTTTAATATTATAAAGAAGCAAGATCGTTTTTGAGCCAACCTTTGCAAGTCTAGAAATTGTATCTGAGCTTTAACACAGCTAGAGATAAAGAACAAATGAACAATAAAATTATTAATCAGTTTTATTCATGTCATTACGATATTTACCCTTCATTGTAAGTCAAGCTTATTATAATTATGTCTTTTATGAAGTCAAGATGTCTATTCTTCCTCGTAGGTCAAGTATGGTCATTGCAAAGCTGTGGTGCTTTAGGTAGAGTGCAGTGGCCACCGCCTCTCCTGAAAAGTGGGTCATAAAGGAAACTTCACATATTAAAAAAAATTACAGAACGTACCACATTTCGCAATATCTCTTCCTCCTGTATAGCTTTAAGCTTCTTAGATAGTTATTGATCATAAAACTTGTTGAAAGAAGCTTTAAAAGGGATTCTAGCTGTAACATAAGCTGACATTTTTATTTGATGCCCAATCAGGCATAAATAAACCATACAGAATGGAACTTAATGCAAGTAAATTTTAATGGTTTTATCACTCTCAAAAATTACTCTTAGGTTCACATTTTACCTCACATATATTTATCGTGTATAATGCTTCAAGAAATCAATACCAAAAAAGTTTTCATATCTGCTTCCTCTGAAATAATAGCAATGGTCGAGTACTTGTTTACTTTGATTGCACTTGAAGTTTCCTCTGAATCTTCATTTATCACTTGTAGTAATCTGTTATTGTTTCACGTATTTAATAACATTGAAGCCCTAATCAGCATATTAGTTGTGTCTCTGGAGTTGTGGTTCAAGCATGATTTATTTTTTGAAGGGTATATTTTGCTTTAAAACAATTTAAATTGAGAAGGGATTACAAGGGTTTGGTTTTACTTTGTTTTAGTTTATTGTAATAAATTATACATTCAAAATTGTTCATATAAAGTACACTAAAACTGTGATTTGTATTATTATTTCTCTCTGCAAAAGAGGTATCACCAGCACGTGTATAATTTAAAATGTCTTCTGTAAATCTAACCAACCTGTATCTTGCAACATTTATTGGTAAGTATGGTTTAGACGTCAGATTAATAATTCTATGAAAAATTCAGATTTAATCAAAAAACACTGGATTTCAAAGGAGTACTGTATTTAGATAAATTTCACCATAACAGTGAACCACACTGTACAAGGTAATTACATTGAAACTAATCTCATTACTCCACAATTTACTGATTTTTTTTAAAGGTTTTGGGATAAATAATTTTTCTCTGTTCCTTGTTACTAAAGTTTTCTCTTATTATTGATGTTTATATTTTTCATTGTTATTTGTTTAAATTAAATCAGTAAAATTTATCATTTTGATACAATTTTATAAAATGTTGATATATCTTGATTCAAGTTACATTTTGAAAAATTCACAAGCTTAGGAATATTTTAATTTTTACTCACAAAATTAAGTTTGATAAAATTTGTCTTTCTTCACGTAGCCTTCAAAAATTAATTATTTATTCCTAGATGTAAACGTAGTCTTGGTTTTTTGTTCTAGAAAAATAAACCCAAACACTGAGGGGTTAATATTTTTTTTTATTTTGTTGATTTTGTAATATATTTTACATATATTACACCTTCCATAGAAATGAAAAAAGTGAGTGGCTTTTCAGTGATCAAGCATGTACATACTCTTTCCATGTTTATATAAATAAATATCACAAACAACTATATAATACTACTGATTTAGTTGTAATCAGTAGAAAAATGATGTCAATGAGTCACTTTAAACCTTGTTTTCATAATCTTTCCAGTGACACTAGGAGTGTTTGCAATTGGCTGTGAATACAGCTGGACCTCCCCCTCCATCCCCAAGCTGCGAGCCAAGGACTCGTGGCTGCCCGTCAACACTGATGAAGCCTCATGGATCGGCTCACTGGTAGCATTTGGCTCCATCTTCGGACCGTTCCTGGGTGGGTGGTTGGTAGATAACATTGGCCGCAGATACACCGTAATGATCTCTGTAGTGTTGGGACTCGTGGCGTGGATCATTCTTTACTTCACAACCACTGTATGGGAGATTTACGTCTCCAGAGTGGTCGGAGGGATTGGAGGAGGAATTGTTTTCACTGTCTGCCCCCCTTACATAGCTGAACTTGCCACGGTAAGAATTTTCATATAAAAATTAATCTACGTAGATATTTTGGTATTAAAGGTAAAACCCACACTCACATTTCAATGATTTGAATCATTTTCTAATTGCTCATTGTGCTTGAGTGTTGAAATTTTGTATAAATGATGGTTGTTTGGGTCTAGAAAGGGAATATAAGTGGTTTCCCAGTCAGCACACAATGTGAAAATCATGTTATTTTCACGTGAAAAAAGGTGAAAATGTAAAAGTGAAAAATAATACGTTTTTTTCACGTGAAAATAACGTAAAAATGTGAAATTAAAAAAACCGTGAAATTTAAAACGTGATTTTCACCAAAATTTTTTTACATTTTTTTTACTTTATGTTTTATATTCACTAAATCACTTTTTTAAGACAGGGACTTCATACAGTAGGTATTTTAACCTAAATATGAATGAGAGATGAGTGTAGGATGGTTGTGGCACGATCTTGCCCAGTCAGCACAAAATGTGAAAATCACGTTTTTTTCACGTGTAAAATGTAAAAATTATATAAAATTAAATAGAAGAATATTTTTTTCACGTCAAAATTATGTGAAAAATGTCAAATGAGAAAAAGGCGAATAATAGAATACTTCTCATGTATAAATTATGTGGCAAAATTTAAATCTAAAAAACGGGTAAACGAGAGAGTAAGTATTTTTGCATTTAAAATCTATGTAAAAATGTATACCGTATTTAAAAAAATTAAATTAAAAAATTTATTTTCAAATTTTATTTTACTTTTTAGTTATTGATAATTTTATTTGACTGTCAAAGTATCAGATGTACTTATGTAGAGATATTGTCTAATTATAGCTTTCGAAATAACAATTTAAATTTCAATTTGTGGTATCAACAATTTATAATTATATTTTTTAGCCTTTACATTATTCCAACAGTATGTAATTTCATGCGTTGGTTATATTAATTTTAATAACACTTTAAATATTTAATACGCAATAGTAAATATAGTTATAAAAGATTAAAAAAATTATTATTATTAACAAACACAGAGTTATTTCAAATTGGGCCAGAGTTTTAATTTTGACTTGCTTAAGTACAAGGAAGGTTGAGTATTAAATGTATAAATATTAATTTAAATCTGCTTATGGTACAGCAAAAGTGGCTGAGAGGGTTAAGGTGCTAGGACATTGACAGAAAGGTTGTGGGTTCAAATCTAGATGAGGGTGAGAAATTTTTGATCGACTTTATTTACATTTTTTAAATGTATTGGTTAGAAAAAAAGCATTCTTTTACAAATTTTGTTGAAAAAAAATTGTTAAATGTTCAGTAAAACATAAGTTAAAAAGGTAAAAATTAAGTAAAACAAAAACGTCATTTTCACGTCTTTTTTTCACGTTTTTTTCATGTGAAATTCAGTGCAATTTTTACATTATTTTCACGTGAAAATAGTGTTTTTGTGCTATCTGGGTTTGACCCCTGTATGGGCTACTACCCCACTACATGCACTATACACCCCACTGGTTTTTAAATAACTTGTAACTCTCATGGACACATACTCAATAAGAGTGATTGTTATAGTTAAGCATATATTTTTTAGTTCAAGATGAAGTAACACAATGTAAAACTCTTTACGGGTGTAAGCTACACACCTTTACCTAAACATGCCTTGAAATAATGTTTACAGAAACATGCGGTCCGTGAGACCTGTTTTTTCAGCCATTAAAGGACACCCAGTCTCTTGGACCCACTTGTAAATTATAAACAGGAACACTAAGCTTAGAAGAATATCTTTCAATACATAACAAAACAAACTGAAAGAGCAAAATCTAAAAAAAACAAAAAAAAAACACCATGTAATATGTAACCTTAGTTGCAGTCCTCTTTTATTTTTGATCCCTTAAACACTCGATGACTGAAAACTTTCTGTGATATACCAATTGAAATAACCAATTGAAATACACTGTCTGTAGGACTGACATACTTCACTACTTGATTGATTACTTAAAACCGCACGAGCGAATTTGAACTAAAAACGTTACAGTAAAGAAGGGAGGGTATGGGCGACAGCTACTACGGAGGGGATGCCACATATGCTCTATGACTGAAAATGTGATATAAAGAATTTTCTGTTGAATTTCACAGACTGCTGTTTTGGAAAAGGTGTTAAAAGAACTGTTTTAAGGGGCTATTGAGCATATTGAACAAGTTCATACTGAATGCGAGTGAGCTAAGTGAACAAGCTAATTCCAGAGGCCAGTAAGCTTAGTGAAAAACTTCCCCTTATACCATTACTAAACATTTAAGTATCTTTCTATTTAAATTTTTTTAATGAAGCATTTGTCTTTTAATATATCTAATTAAATAATTATACCTCTACATGATATTTTGCAACTTAGATGTTCTTGACATGCAATTTAAGATAGTTATTGATTTCCCTTTCTTGATGCTATCTGTAGGACGATCTGCGTAATGCCCTGTCGTCCATGTTCAATCTGCTCTTCACGGCTGGCCTACTTGTGGAGTACATCGTCGGCCCGTACACATCCTACTGGACGCTGGTACTGGTGTCTTGTGTGCCTGCCGTCGTGTTCCTCGTGGCGAGTTTGTGGCTACCTGAGTCTCCTTACTACTACCTGCACAAGAACCAGGACGGAGAAGCTCTCAAAACTCTCACCTGGCTCAGGAAAGGTGTCCCAAGTGAACAAGTTACAGACGAAGTGAGGAGAACAAAGGTAAGGTCTTTATTTAAGTGAATTAGTTCCCAGAATTTTCCCTTTAAATTTCTGGATTTAAAGATTATACCGACATTGATTTAATATTTACTTTGAGTTATAAATTTCAAGACCTAACTTTCATCATCTGACTCTCTTTGTGTCTTCACGAAACTGCTCTATTTGAGCAGTAATTTGTAAATCATGAAAGTATCACTATCTTTACCAATGAAAATAGTTTTTTTTTTTCAAAAATTAAGATTATATTTTATCATTACCTTTAATATATCTGTTCATAACTTTTGATGACCGTCACTTTCTCTTAAAAATCTGTAAAGACTATTCTATTATGGAATTAAATTGTGAAAATCATATGTGATAATAGTTCATACCTTGCTGTGTGTCTATGTGTTTCAGCTAATCTCTATATCACTCTTTGTATTCATAAGGTTCAGTTTTTAATTTGTTTAGTATAAGCCCCAAGACATATATATTTCTACAAACAACTATCAACATCTATCCAGTAAACAACTAAGTTATTTATTTGTTAACAAACTGGATATACATTAACAAAGTATGACATTTATTTAGTCATAATCTTAATCTGACTTGTTTCTGATCTTAAATACACCTTCTAGAAATCTATTGAAGAAGCAAAGAAATCCAAAGGCACATACCTGGACCTGTTCCAATCACGGGGTAACCGCAAGGCCCTGTTGCTGTCCTTTGGTGGGGTGGCATTCCAACAACTGAGCGGCATCAATGTGGTGCTGTTCTACTCACAGACGATATTTGAGATGGCCGGCCAGTCGAGCCTAAGGCCGAGTGAGTCGACTATCCTGGTCGCCTCTATACTTCTGGTCGCTGCGGGCGTGGCCATCCCCTTCACTCATCGGTTTGGCATGAAGAAAATGCTCATGATCTCTGCACTGGGAATGTCTG
Organism: Neoaliturus tenellus; assembly: GCA_030545055.2. Taxonomy (NCBI): domain Eukaryota; kingdom Metazoa; phylum Arthropoda; class Insecta; order Hemiptera; family Cicadellidae; genus Neoaliturus; species Neoaliturus tenellus. The sequence continues at coordinate 92,433,291 of CM061531.1, read as the reverse complement.
TTTTCCATGTGAGTATGTTACAGAAGAAGTTATTGCTTTTGGGCGACTTAATATCTCTTTTTTCATTGAGTTAAGATGAAGTTAGCAGAGGAAATCCACTACACCTCATCTGATCCATCACAATCATCACACTCACCCCTTCAGTCATACTCACCTTAAAATACGCACCACAGAGTGCGTCGGTGTTTCAAATAAAGTATCTAAAGTAAAGTATCTAAAGTAGTTACACTGATGTTGTAATTTTAATTGGAAAAATTTGATGGTTATATGAACAGCAATGGACGGTTGGATAATTTAATATCCACTTTTATTGAAAATGCAGTTGATTGAAATACCGAAGAACGGTCCTTGGTAATTTGAGTCAAAGAGTGTAGAGATATTGGGCGCTTTGACACTTGACGACACGACAACGACACGATAACGACACGACGACGACACTGCAACGACACGACACAGGTAAATCTTACCGCTTTCACACTTGACGATACGACAACGACACGACAACGGTATTACTGCCAAAATAAAATTACAACTTTAATATGACGGAGTTTAACAATGGTTTTTATTAGCTTTGTTTTCTTAGACTAAGAAGAAAAAAAAGGATAAGAAATAGACAATGCTGGGTTCATCCCAGAAAATTTTATTTCTGGATAGCGCTGTTATTTTAAGTGCGATTATTATCATAATTTTGGGGAAACAATTAAGGACCAAGCCCCATCTACGACACCCAAAAACATGAAAATTGGATGGCATTCGCTTTAACCCCACAAATCATAAGATATGCAATATCTTGTGGGGAATCGTAAATTTTTGTTTACATTACTTTATTATTTCCAAGTTCCAAGACCGAAGTCAAGGATTGGGTTCCCTTGGTGGCGACCGGTACCTGATCTTTCGGCATACCCGGTCGGTCCGAAGGGATAACCCCCCAGACAGGGAACTTATGGAACCATTAGAAACAGTCCCAAATCGCATTAAGGCGGATTAGACCCCCACAAAACCCGGAATTCACCAGGCCTGTGGTACTCAACCGGCGGTGAACCCAAATCAACCATCCGCTGTGAGTGACAGTGGCAGCACTACCCATGCTACTTCTCAGCTTTCGTTTGTGAGCAACGCCCCCAGATGAGGCTGGAGGGCCCCCCACAGCCGAAGCTGTGTGCCGAGCATACCGACAACCTCTACCCCCTCGAGTCCAACCCAATATCCGGACTGGCCGAAGCCAGGGGCTTGAACCGGATCCCGAGGTCCCCATTTTAGGTTTTACTTGGGTCATGGGTGGTTCCCAAGCGGAATAACTAGGTCACTGGGAACCCGCACGCCAAAGGCGCCGGCTACACTGCAACCGCACCCGAAGGCACGGAAGCCCCAGATCCCCGACATCCTGACTCATTACCTCCCTTTTGGGGGGAGCTGGAGTGAGACACCCATAAGCGCGCGATTGACACAAGGCCACCTCCGCCAGGGCTCGGAACAGCCGAAGCTGCCCTACTTCAGTTAATAAAGGGAGCCACGCCCGTTACCCAACTCGGTACTTTGAGCTGGGATTGGGTAGTGAACTTCCCAGTTCTAGGGGTGCAGGCCCTGAAGTACAACATACACCCCATTTGCCGACGTGTTGTATTTTTGTTTACAATAGGAATTTTACTCAAAATTAGTATGATGTATCCTGAATAATGTAGAATTAAAAACCTAAGACATACTAAAAAAATGGTTTTTGCCAAACATGAAAACCAGTTCACAATTAATTACCCCAATACAGCTCTTATTACAGCTCAATGTTTAGCTCTAGCTGTAAATAAGTATAGATTCGCACACGCACTAGATCATCAGCTTTTAAGTTACACCTTACTTTTGATAACCGGTTATGTATGTCGAGAGAAATAAATATTTAACCTAAGAAATCCTTATTGAATTAAGAAGATAGAAAGTCTGCATAAAAACTAGAAAACAATTTATTATTATAATTTTCATCACTTAAAAGGACAATTGATCATGTTATAGAGTATTGTAATACAACAATCTCAAAATAAAAGTTAACGTTTACTGCACCGACACATCCCGGACTGATGTGGGGAGGACGGTGCTCGCTGACCGGCCGGGCTACGACGACGCGTCAACGACCCGGCACCGACAAATCGGCAAGTGTGAAACACTTCTATAATATCTAATTGAAAATGCAGCCAAACAATATCGGGACGATATCGTGACGACACCATCAGTTGCACCAATCGACGACAATGACACAACAACGATTTTTTGCGGAGTGTCGTCAAGTGTGAAAACGGTACATAAGATAACATTGATTATGGTGCTCGACGATATCGTCGCGATATCGTGTCGTTGACGTGTCGTTGTCGTGTCGTCAAGTGTGAAAGCACCCAATCATAGAGCTGTAGCTGTTTAATCTACAAACCCAAGGAGACAAGGCCAGTGAGCTATACATAAGCTACAGTGTAGTTATTTCCAGTCTCAGACCCCATGAGGTGACATGATTATAATTGTAAATTTTGTAAAAACATTTTGTGGATTAAAATTTTATCAGCAGACCAATTCTATTTTTGCTGATATGATTTAAGTTTATTAGCATATCATTTATGTGGGGCAAGTTGCATATGTGGCATTAAATGTGCATTTGTGTTGCATGTATGGCATACATGGGGGTTACACTTTGGTTTGATTGGTCACAGATTCAAAAAGTCAGAAAAATTTGAAGGGTTTGGACCAATTTCCCTTTAAGGCATTTCTGATACTCTATACATTCCTCTAAAACAAATGCCTGAGTCGTAGATAAAACAACAAACATATAATAATTAATCAATACATAATGTAAATTGATATGTATAAAAATAAGTTATTACCTTTAAATTATTCATCCATTCGTAAGTTCAATGTATAGAGAACCAAATAAGTAGGGACATCCCATGTTAACATATTCTTTAAATGAGTATTTTTCTTTACAAAAAATCAAAACAGTAACAAACTTCTGCAAATATATTCTAGTCATCTGTTTCCATTCAACCAATAACAAAATGCTTAGAATAATTACATCTTGGTGGTGCTTCAGTACTTGTTTTTCAAAGGCGGCGTTCTCACTTCCCCATAGGGATGTCCCTACATATTCAGTTTAGCCCCAAATTGGTAAGGTTGATATAGATAACCCAGAAATGAAGGAAATTCAAACCCATCAAACATGGTCACAGCAGCTCGCTGTCCCCCTATGGACTAATGTCCACTTTTCCCACCAGTCTACATTCAAAATATTGGAGGAAAATTTAGAATGAAAACACAGTTATTTTAGTTTTACCGTTCTAACTACAGTAGAACCTGCCTTATCCGACTTCCCAATAACCGACTCCTCCCGATATCCGACCGAGTGTCCAACTGTCTATAAGTGATTTCTGCCCTCTGTGATTTTATGAGGGCTCCCTGTTGAAACGTGAAACTTATATATATATATATATATATATATATATATATATATATATATATATATATATATATATATATATATTTAGATTAGTTCGTAAACCAGATATATCAACCTACCAGAAGGAGTAGTTTTGGGGGGTTTTATACCCCAAAAATGGGTTTTTTGCATTTTTCATGTGTGATTTTTTTTTTTAATTTTAATTTTCACCACTGGATTTAGCTCAAAAAAAAAAAAACAAACAAAGAATTTAGTATTTTGAAGCTTTGCTCTATCTCCATTGGTTACCGAGATATTAAAAAGTCTAAAGACAGTACATTGTATTTTGGGGCTCCAATGTTAATCTTATGGAGAACAAGGATGTGTTAATATTTCACTTATTAACAAATATTTTTGGATGAAACTTGGTATTTAGCTTCATTTGGTTGAGATTCAACCATTTATGATAAAAATCTTGGTTTTTGTACTTATCATGGCAGCAAACCTGCATACTCTTTTCTTTTCCCATGTTAATCATATGGAGAATAGGCAAACTCTAATTTATGGACAGATGTTGATGAAACTTAGTATATTTATTTATTCATTTTCTTGCTTTATTACAGGTACAATACCTAATTACAATAAAGCAGTACCCCTACTTAAAAACTAATTAATTACAATGCATATGCCTAGAGTAACCTGCAATACGAATATAACACAAAAATACTCTTGGCTTCTGGCTGTTAAGAAAAATAATTTATATAAATTTAAAGTATTTAAATTTAAAGTAAATGGCTCCATATGGTCCAAATAATTTTTTTTTTTTCATGCTAAAAACCTACTTTTAGTGTTCCTCGTGGCAGCATACCTGCATACTCTTTTCCTTTATTTATCACAGGACTGCGGAGAACATATGAACAAAAGAAGGGCTGTTTCATTCCTTTGATGTTGGAAAATGACGCTTTTGAGTCAGGCCGGTGACGTAATCAATCTGATGTCTATAAGAATAACATGTACCAGCTGATCAGGCTAGTGACGTTTTGGGTACTAATTTTTACATCGTTTTACCCGCTAATGAAACAGCCCTTGTCTATTACATTACAGCAGTTTTCCCCAGTCCTGTATTTATCATAAGGAGAATAGACATTTATTTCCCTATTTATGAGCACGTAATGAAATTTTGTTGATAGTTCATCTGGTCAAAATTAATATTATTAATTTAGAAATTCGCTGAGTACGCAGGTCTGCTGCAACGGGGGGTATTCAGTTATTACAATACTGCACAGCTGTTTTCCTACCTAAAAATTGCATTTCATTTGCTTCTCTAAATATCTGACCCAAGGCGTTATATGGGTATAGAATAAGGTAAAGAAATCTATTATCAATTTCCTATTGTCCTTGGTTCCGACCATAGCCCGGTCCCTTCATGGTCGGATATAGGAGTTTGTACTGTACTAAAATAGTTTAATTTTATTCTACAGCCTAGTGCCTATCTAAGTGAAATAATGTAACTCATTACAAAATCAATAGAAATAATCAAACATCAATATAATGAGTTTAACTTATACAGAATCTTTTAATGATGCTATAATGTCACTGTATCTAATTTGTAAAATGTTTTTACAGGCTTTAATGGCAATTTACCTATTTTTATCCTCTAAAGGGATGGATACTTCAAGCTACGACTGGTTACCCATTTTCAGCCTTATTGGATATTCCATCATATACTCAATGGGTTAGTATACCTGTGGATATTTTTTACACTTTGGTATAATTTCGAAATAAGCCCTTTAGTATGAATCTATATATTTAAAACAGTAAGGTCAAAAACACCTTTGGGCAGTTTGTCTGAGACTTCTACTGGGCCGATTTACATGGGAGTTGTACCAAAACAAACGTTTTCGGTCCTATATTAGCAGGTGTTATGTGTATTTCGAAAATATTTATGTTAAATTGGTCAAAAATCGAAAGTAAACTTTTTTTATGAAGATTTAACATATACACAAAAAAAAACAACAACAAAATACTCTTTATTGACAGGAACATTAAGTAGAGTCATGGCGTCATTGTTTTTCTTCTTCAGTGATGAGGTTGGTCTCATCCCTCCAGGCATTCTTCAACAGAGTAAAATTCTTTTTTCAGTAGCCACTCGAGAAGAGCTCCTTTGAAGTTCTGGTTTTTTTTTTGTTCTTTCAACTAAAATATTATTACTAAAATATTTATTTGAAATTAAATTTTATTACTTACAATTCTACGGCGAAGTACTGGCATTCAGCTAAGGTCTAACTTTTCTACTTCAATAATTTGTAGTGACAGCTCATTAGGGGCTTTGGCTCACCTAAGCCACTGAGGATTCAGCCACTATACAGTAGACTCCCTCTTAACCGGCCACCTTTTAACCGGTCTCCACTTTAACCGGCCTACCCTGACACAAAATAACATCTTTTTAACCGGCCATTTTTTAATTTCAACATCGCTTTAACCGGCCGCGTTTCGCCGAAAATGTAGTTTTCTTATCTAATGTATCATTCAATTCAACTTTATTTCATATTGACGTTCTCAAACCAATTAAAATGTAACGTCCTGGACGGAAGTGAATGCCACCAGAGGTCAATGCGTTTGGACCTACTATCCAGTAGACCACAGTAAAGAAACGAATTATTATTAGTGTAGGTTTGTTGTGGATTTCATGGGTGGTGGATGTTAGCTGTAAATCATATACAGTAATGTATTTAAGGTTGTTTTTCAAGTAATAATTATATTTAGGCCATATAAAATTTCGGGTTGGCGTTCTTAAATGAACATCGGTTTAACCGGCCAATTCATTATCCGGCCGCGGTCTGGTTTCGAGGTGGCCGGTTAAGAGGGAGTCTACTGTTAAACCAACAAATTGTACAAAAAAAAAAAAAAAAAAAAAAAAAATGTTTACAAAGAGCTGTTAACAAAAATTTCTTTGCTATAGTAGATGAAAATTTTGTCACTATCCAAACTAAATTGTTCAATTTGGAGCAATGGGTACTAGTATTCTCATATAATACCAATTACGACTTTACACTTTTTGTAAATTAACCCTTATTGTTAATAATATAATAATAGGTATTGTGATACCTTAATAACTGTATTTTAATTAATAAGAACAAAGGAGTTCAAATACAAATTATTTTGTATCCATGTTTTTGCAGGCTTTGGTCCTTTGCCATACGCTGTCACTGCTGAAGTTTTTACGCCAAATGTGAAAGGAATCGGATCAGCTTTAACAACTAGTTCCAATTGGGGCATGGGTTTCATTTTGACAAAAGTGTTCCCCATCTTTGCTGAAACATTTGGCATGGATTTAGTTTTCCTTTTGTTTTCTGTGTTTTGCATATTTGCATTCCTGTTCGTTTTTATATTGCTTCCCGATACAAGAGGTATGTCTATGCAACAAATTCATGACCTTTTAGAGGGTAATATAAAAGAGTCAGACATTAAAACCCCAAAAACAATAAAACCCTAAATATCAGCCTGAAGCTATAAAATTATTTTAAAACTGTACAATTTGATATTATTTAAAGGTTTGTTTTAACTTCCTCGGCTCATGCTAATTTTTTGCAACTTTGCTCTGAGGATTCTTTTGGTATGCCAATTCACTGTTGGTATCAATATCTTACAAATTGTAGATATTGATAGAATAAAATACCTACCACAAATATACAAAAAATATAAAATACTAATTGACTATCAGTATGTGACGATGGTGTTGTTATAATTCTGAATCTCATTTACCTGCAATTTGGTACATGTGTAAGGGAGCGTACCGGTATACGCGCCGTATGTTGTTGACTTTAGACATATGGATGTACAAGTTGACAACTTTTGGTTGTCAAACTCTGGTATAAACGCACCTTTATACTGAGTTATCAAAATACAAAAGCACTTACTTAGATTTATCAAATTTTCTTTATAATCAGATCTTATTATAATTCCCCTTGGGGTGTAGAGTAGATAATAGCGCTAATGATTATGTTACTTCTCCTAATTTACATTGTAAGCGATTCATTAAAAACATATTTATATACAAAAAAGCATAACAATAGCATAGATTGAAATTAGTGTTCAGTGATTTTGAGTGGTTGGATACCTGGTAGTAAAAGAAAAAGGAAATATTACGGACAGAAATTAAATAATTAAATTTACATTTGTACCGCACATTAATTTTGAAAGAACTCTGGTATTCAGAATCAATTAATTTTATCGTGATTTATGTTTAGTAACCCTTTCCACTCTCATTTTCTGTACTGGCCTATTCCTATCAGTTGCATTTGCATAGATGTCAAAAGCACAGCTGTTCACTTAATGATTTTTTTATTTATTTTTTTTATTTTAATGTTTTGTTGCATGTCTTGACCCCTACCTTTTCTTTAATTATTTTATAAAGCAGACTTATTTCACAACAATTGATAAGGTATAGAAAATAGTAGTTTTCATCACTAGGAACAAAAGAGGTTCTTTTTGGTGTGGAATCATGTTTAAAAAAAGAGGCCATCCGAGTTTTAAAAAATGATTATGTATCAAAAAGACACTTTTGTTCCGAGTGATGAACAAAATTTTTCATCATAATGCGGAATTAGACTTTTTGTTAAAATATTAACTTTAAAGTTGTATTTTCAAGGTTATATTTACAAAGTAAGTAATATGCAGTGTTTACATTTCTGTTGTTTACAAACAATGCTCTTTATGAAATTAAAAATTCTGCATCTAAAAATAAATCTTATCTTCTTATTTCTATAAGGATTTCGTCTGTTACGTCCCTTTTTCTCTCGACCTACTGAACCGATTTTTAAGATTGAGGTGTCATTTTAAAACTTAGGATAAAGCGTGTGGGCGAATCGCAAATAAAAAGGTCATATCGTTTCAGGCTTCGCCCCCCTTGCCAATGATTTGTTTCTAGAGGGGGCTTTAAAATGTTGACCAACTTTCATTGTACCAAGGAATCTAAAGGTGCGTTTACACCAGAGGTTGACAACCCAAAGTTGTTGACGTTTACTGTTATATACATATGGCTATTGTCGACAACTTTTGGTTGTCAACCTCCAGTGTAAATGTAAAGGCACCTTAAAATACCTAAAGAGAAGGTAGGGGTCAAGACGTGAAACGCCTTCTATGCACCAGGTGTTCTTTTGCACCTATAACATCATCATTATCATTACTAGTACTAGTAAAATTTGATGTCATAGGTGCAAAAGAACACCTGGTACATGGAGGGTGTTGCATGTCTTGACCCCTACCTTTTCTTTAATTATTTTAGACTAGAGATCGCATCCTGATCGAAATTTGATCATAATTTCAGTTTATCTGGAACCAAGAAGTTTATAAACATTTTATAACTCAAACATCTGTTCTTCCTGTTTTTCTAGCAGTTGTTTTTACAACAGCTGCCTAATGATTCAATCAATTATCGTTCCTTCATAAAATTAACATTGGAACTTTGAAAGCCTGTGGGGCGTAACCCTGGAGTCCAACATGAATAATTCTGCTCATCTACAGGACTATAATACCTTTCTAACGGTATGCGCAGATTTCTCCTACAATGTACACGAGCTGAGAAAAAAGGAGGAAACATACGGTAACATGCTTGCCTATTAATATATAGATTCCTTGCATTGTACGATGTTAGTAAATGTGAATTGTAACTTAACAGCTGATTACTTTCAGACAAATTTTTAAGTCAGATTGCAAACAAAAGTAGATCTCTTTCACTTCATAACCAGCATACATGTACTTTAGGATAGTTTCTCTCAGACAGAATCATAAAATGCGCGTGCACGGGCCACCTCGTAAATGAATAATTATATGCTTAGCAAACAGATGACTTTTCAGTCCTAAGACCTAAAAAATATTCCAGCTGATATTTCAGTCCTAGGACAAAAAAAGACGGTTTTGGTACTATTGTGAGAGCAAAAAACAGGCTGATTTCGTGCAGAATGATAAAAAAACAATTTAAAGAGAATTTTTTATTTATTTTTAGTTGCATTTAAATTGATGTTGAAAGCACAGCTGTTCACTTAATGATTTATTTGTTGTGTATTTTAATTTTGTAAAGCAGGATTTTGGGTTTTTATATAACAACAGTTGATAAGGTATAGAAAACAATAATTTAAAGAGAATTTTTGAAATTTTTTATTTGTCATTTAGTTAATTAAGTAAAACAGACAGTTAAGGTATAAATAAACTGTTACAAAATATTAACAAACACACCTAGCACAGTAAAAACATAATGCGCAAAGTATTGAGAGCAACTGACTGAATTTGACTTTCTACAGAAACCTATAATCGACCTGTTGAAACAAGAGTTATTTTTAGTTGATTATCACAAGTTGGCTAGCATGGCGGAAGTTTGTATATTCCTGGAAAACAGTCGGTTAATCCGACGGGCGGTTGATCCGAGGTTGGTTAAGAGAGCTTCCACTGTACTTCATTGTTTAAATTGAATAGTTACTTCTTCATAGAGTAGTAACTTAATGATAATAAAGTGATATCTCTTTATTTTTAATACTTCTTATTAAATTAATAGATCTAGTAAATATTCAAAGAAAATCTCTCATTATAGATACAGAATATAGAAAGTACTGTATTCAAATAAAATACCTCATTTTGTCATGGGAGATAGTCAGGTTTTAAGTTAGGAATTAGGAAAAAATAGACAGAGGGTTTTTAATTTTTTCTTTAATTTTATAGAACCCTTCTTAATAGTTGCTACATATATTAAGTGAAAAATATATAAAACATCTTAAAATAGGTACATTAGTATATCTGAGCAAACATAACATTATAAACTATTATAAAATAATTAACAGGCTTATATGAGTTACTTAATATATACCAGTACATAAAACTCACGTCTTTGATAAAAAGTATGCCTTCGCTTTCTTTGGCCCAAGTTCAATCGATTTCTGAATTTCGTCTGGGGACTTATTTTTAGTTTCTGGTACCAAAGTATATATAAATATCACACCAATGAAACATGACAAGGCAAAAAATGCAAAAGTGGCAGCATTACCAAATACATCAACACTTCCAATGAAACACTTAGTAATCAGAAAAGTGAGTGTGTGTGTGTAGAGGATGATAGAAGAGTTGGCCCAAGCTTGCACAGATCGGGGACATAGTTCCGCAACCATGAACCAGGGAATGCAACCGAAACCAATACAGAAACCGATCATGTAGATGCACAACATAGGAACAGCTAATTGGCTCATTCCTGGGAGGAAAGTTGAACCTGTAAAAGGGAAATCATTCATGTCATATACTGTTTTAATATTTTTTACCAGTGGATCTTATTATAAAAGTGGGACATTGATTTAACAGAATTTTTAAGTTACATTCCGGCAGAAATGAAGAATATTAAAGAACTGACAAAACTCAAAAAAGCTCTTAAGTCATATTTAATGAACAAGCCAGTTTATTCATTTAATGAATTTTTTCTCAGGAGTCATAGTTTAATTTATATTATTACACTGTAACTATATTTAAGAATATTTATGTTTTAATTAAAGACAATCTTTCTTGTTTTGTATATCTCCATCTAATGTGTTACACTATTCTGTCTGTATATTTGTACAGCAATTGAATAAAGATATTTGACTATGACTATGACTAATGTCAAAGTCACCATATCCTTGATATGTAAATTCGATTTTCATGATGTAGGAATGGTAAATACTGATATGCTGCAATGAAATTTCATGGAGAAAGTATATTGTGCTTTAAAAAGTCAAATGCAATATTTATCACTTCCCGAGCTCTCATGGCATTATTCATCAGGATCATAACTTTCGACTTTGTGACTCCAAGAATTAAGTGCATAAGTGTACATCTGAAAATCTTCACTAAATCCAAAAGATATAGTATCTGGTTAGAACGTTCACATAACGAAACTGAAGATTTTTTCATGCCAATTTATTTTCAGAAATAATGTAAATCTTCGGTTGGGCACTGGACACTGTTGTCCAGCCAAGGTTGTGATAAAACTGCTGGCTGCATTTGGCCAAACTTTTTCATGTAGCAAAAAGATCACCTGTCTCAACAAGTAGTTTTTCATCATACCATTGCGATAAACGTTGTTTTCGGAACGGTCAGCTGTGATCGAAACTAGTTGATTCCCAGTGGGTTGGATAAACGTGTTGGTAAACAAAGTTTTTGGGACTAGACCGCGTAACAGTGGTTTTCGGGACACTAAACAAGTTAATCTATTTTTATTTTTAATAACAGCTGTAAATAGTTCAAATACAAGATAAACAAATAACAACGTAAAAAATTTATTAATTTTTATCCAAACTGTAAATTTATTAAAGGTGGTATGATGAAAAGTACTGTTCGTAACTCGTCCGAAAGTGGTATATCGGTGCTCGATCGAATTCAAGTACTCGGCTTCGCCTCGTACTTGAAACTCGATCTTGCACCGATAACGACCACTTTCCGGACTAGTGCATGACGAAATATACTATTGTTTTGTACTATTAATTATTAAAACTTTTGGTAGTCCTTATAATGAAAAATTTAAAAGTACATAGTAGTGTTATTTTTGAAATTTTAGTGATCTCTTACCAAATTTGCATTACTTCATTATACCCATTATTAAAAATTATGAGTTAACTGTTTGACAAATAAAAACTCTTTACATCATGAGACAATTACTGTATTTCCTTCCATTTAAGGTAGGAGGAGGATAACTCAGGTCCCAAGACATTGTAATGGTTGTGGCCCCCTCTTAACTATCTATAATTTTTATAGTTTTAAGGTTGATACTAATTTTTCTTCATTTGGTGCAGTGAAAAATTGGTAACCATTTGGTGCAGCCACCAAAGCATAATAATACTAATAATCTAAATAATTATAGTTAAACGCACTTGTCTACATTTAAATAAAAAGACAAGATTAAAATAACCGATCTCCCATCACCAAGCTAAATCCAAGAAACCAAGCTATCACAGCCCAGCCTCACTCACAAGTCAACCAGGCCTTCAGGATGGACGATTAGTAATCAGAACTATCTTTGAGTTTAAAACTCCTCCCCACAGCTACATGATTGGTTGTGTCTCATTACCCATTTGATCTTCCAATAATTACATTGTGTAGTGCACATTAGTACATAGCACATATGTATAGTGTGTAAGAACCTTGTCAGCAGGCCACTGTACAATCTTGACAAAGTTAGCGAGGGGCCGTTACTGGAGGAAACATGACATTGCCTTCAAACTAAAAACCACGTCCATCGTAAAAATATCAGTTTTTGTGAATTTTGTAAATGTATGTTTTTAAATTAATTTGGTGCAATCACACACAGCGGTCTAAGATGTGGAGAACAAGTATCAAGTATCAAGTTGGGGGTCTAAGTACATTTTCCTACACCAGTATAAAAACATTTTAGTAAAATGTTGCTTCTGAGGAAGACTCAAACCATCTACTGCTACAGCCAGGTCACAAAAAACTATTCTGGTCTTGAAAAAAAGTCCCAGAAAGAAGTCCAGACGATCAGGTTACTAACAGTTATTGTAGATAACGATAAACAGGGGTGCCCACGGGGGGGGGGGGGGGGGGGGGATTGATAGTGCGGTTTGCGCTATCGGGCCAAAATTTGGGGGGATTTTTGTGATTTAGCGGGGATTTTTTGGATTTGGGGGGAATAAAGATAAATAATATTTCAACATTTTGCAAACTAGAACAAGAGAGTATGTTGACTCAGAATTGAATTTAAAACTGAGAAATGTTAAGTACATTAAAAGAAGTCTTGGTTAAAACTGTTATAGTTATTTACTAACCCTTTTTACCAACCAATCTTACTCGGTGTATGGGATAGCAACAATGTGCTCGTTCACGATCATCCACCGCAACTGGTTTGTTTATGTTTTTGCCTATCATGAGACAAATTCCAGACAAGTTATTTGTGGGATTTGGCACGTGATGGCCAAAAACATAAACAAACCTTTTGTGTGTGGATGATCGTGAAGGAGCCCACTGAAAAACAGTCTGTAATTGCCGAAATCATTAAACACTCTGTTATTAAACAAGCAACGTCAGTGACAGTTTCAAACTGGCGTTCGGAGTCTTATTTTGTAAAATGTTAACCGAGAAATATTTTCTTATTGAGGGGGAGGGGTTTAACCATTTACGAATGTAATAGTCAATAGTTTAGCTCAATTCTGTATCTAATTTGGCTTACCACTCTTTAAGAATAAACTAGTTTTATTTTTAGGTTAGTTTATTATACTTTGTATTTTAATCTACAGTACCTTTCTAAATGAAAGAGAATTCTCATACTGTATTAGACAAAGTTTAATGAATAATTTAATTTAAACATATAAGTTAAACCAGTAGCTTATACTGTAAGAACTTTATTTTGCTTATAGGAGTCCTGAACAGACGATTTAGCCATGCACTTTTCAGACGACGACAAATCACAGATAGCAAACCAAGCCAAATATAGGACCATATGTTATAATTTATTACAACCTATATATACACACTACAGTGTGAAAATATGTAGACGGATTGATATTTTTTAACCTGTTGTAAATGTAATCTACTTTTGACATTTTGACATTAAAGGCCACTCCCAAGATAGGGACACCTTTGTAGTCAGATTTGCACATCATTTGTAGATCATATTGCAGGTCTCCATTTGTAGAGAAAAATGTTACAAATCCCATCATTACAAAATCGAGTTGAGAATGGCAGATTTTATCTTAACGTTGCAATCACATTTACAAATTTTTAAATATTGATAAAATCTTTCACAGTCTAATTAACAATTTGATTTAAGGAACAAATCTATAGGAGAATGAATAATTTTAGAATTCTGTGCTTTGTAAAGACTTACAGTTAGTTTCAATTTTTTATTTTTAAAATCTCTCCATAAAGGCCTCAGTATTTTCAGTACCTTAACATATAATTCCAGTCGTAGTGTCCCTACCCTTTTGTGTTCTGATAAATTTGCTATGCTCAATACTCGACCCTTAAGGTTCCATAATCATCAAATTATTCAATTTTAAATTAAGTAAAAATGTAACTGTAACAATCTGAACTGAAACAACCGAGGGAGGTTTAATGTTTGACACAATAATTCCTCCAGGAAATAAATCATTGTCACCATTATTTATTTTAACATTTCATAAAGTTGAGTGAAAATAGGCCTAGTTGGTAACTTTTTTAAATGTTGATCTAAATACGTAAATGGGATTATATTAAAGTACAGTGGTACTTCAGAAGAAGTACTATAGATTAGGAACACTCGCCATACGCGAACGTGTGCGCTGTTGTAAAGTGGTGAGGGGGGGGGGTTAAATTTTTTGGGTGGGATTCGCGCTATGGCCTTTGGGGGGGATAAATATATCTTCTTTAATTATAACAATAAAGTTAGGAAGAGCTCACACTCCTCCAACAACTTAATCAAGAGTCATATTTTTGTTCCAAAAACTAAGAACCTTTCTCAGCCATGAGTACAGTGGAACCTTGATATAACGAACCTCAGTATATCAAAAGCCTCGTAACAAAGTTTTCTCATTCCCCTTGAACTTACCTATCAATTTAATGATAATTCTACCTCAACACATCGACGGATTAGCCAAGATAACCTCAATATTACGAACCTTTGTAGAAAACGGAGGAAGACCTAACCAACCACCTCTACATATCCAAGTTTTGACTGCAGAAACCTTAACATATCAAAGTTATAATCATTGAACTCATCCCTTTTCTTTTGAGTTGCAACCTAACTATAAAAGTTGCCTTTTGTAGTGCCGTTTTCACAGCGCTATTCTTGTTTCCCGTGTTTGCAGTTGCAGTTAACTTATTGTGTTAGTGTTGTTCCATTCATTACACAAGTGTTGGTTAAGCTGCCGTTAGCATTGTGTTTAAATGCATTTTACATAATTCTCATGAGTACTAATTTTCCAACCCCACGTTTACAGCATGTAAAAGAGTACAGGCATCTTAAGTCTCGATCGATGCTTATATTTGTGTTTGCAGCACTGTTTAGTTTTCAGTTTACCATTTATAGGCTTTTTCATGATCAGCCCATGATAAAAATTCCATAGGAGGGTTTATGAACAACTTATAATGTTACAGTAGCCTGTTATTCTTTTGTGCAATGACAAAGAACCAATTTTATGTTATCACGGTAAAACCGTATGTTCAGTACAATTGAACACAATTGGACATTTCCCTAACTAACATAAAGAGAGCTGGGAAAATCACAAATTTGTTACCAGTATCTTATATAATACTCCTTTCCCTATTCCTTAATACAACTTAACCACACCATATGAATTTTCTATTCTATTTCTTTTATTTTTAATTTAATACCATATGATAATTTCTATCTCTTTTATTTTCAATTATTGGACTGTTGTTTCTTCCCCAAAAAAGACACACAGTCTCCTTTTCTGAAATTCCTCATTCAAATAATATTAGTTTTTCCGAATTTATGTAACAAACTCATGTAACTCATTCCATATATATATCGTATGGCATTAATAGCCAGCCACCAACTTCAGAAAAATATAATACATTCTCTGAGGTGCTTAGCACCTGCGTCAAAAAATTTAAAAACTAAACTAAAAACATAAAGTTATGATCTCTCTTTGATCATATGATTGATTGATGATATGATTGATCTCTCTTATGATCACTCATTCCATTTTATGTCTCTAATCATTCCATCCCCATATTTCCACAAATGTTGGGTTCACATAAATCAAATAAATAAAAAAAAGAAAAGAAAAGAAAATAAATACCTTTTGCTTTTGTTGAAGGACCAGAGTTAACTGTATAACTCAAATGTAATTGACTAGAATAGTACTAGAAAAAATACATTTAATTAGATAAACAGTGAAATAGTGGGTGAAAAAACACAAAACAAGTTGTAAATTGGTACAAAAATAAACAATTGAGGTTTGAATAGTTAGTCATTGCATTAAAGGTTGCACAGTTAAACATTTCAATAATTCAAGTTTATTTCACTCACCGAGAGTTTTCCTTTATATTCACAGAGATCTTCCATGAGTATTGTGATGAGATTCTGACATGGTACCATGTGTCCGGGCAAAGAGTTCAGGAGGTTGTACAGTTCATGGATATTCATAGTTTGATTTCACTTATTTCTTGAGTTACACTTATTTTTACACTGAAGTTTATGATTAAGCTCACATTTTCTAATACTTTTACACACAATGTCCATTTTGAGAAAGGAAAATATACAATTCATTACAAAATCAAGAAAGGAGGAGTCTATTCACAATAGTTCAAATTAAATTAAAAAATTGTTATTGAAATATGGGAATAGAATGATTAGAGACATAAAATGGAATGAGTTACATGAGTTTGTTACATAAATTCAGAAAAACTAATATTATTTGAATGAGGTATTTCAGAAAAGGAGATTGTGTGTCTTTTTTGGGGAAGAAACAACAAAGTCCAATAATTGAAAATAAAACAGATGGAAATTATCATATGGTATTAAATTAAAAATAAAAGAAATAGAATAGAAAATTCATATGGAGTGGTTAAGTTGTATTAAGGAATAGGGAAAGGAGTATTATATAAGATACTGGTAACAAATTTGTGATTTTCCAAGTTCTCTTTATGTTAGTTAGGGAAATGTCCAATTGTGTTCAATTGTACTGAACATTACCGGCCGCCTTGAAGTGTCCACACTTCAAAAGTATTAAGATGTGGGTAGTGGGCACAGTTTTATCGCTGGACGCACATATGTGTTTGTAGATGTTTTTACTTTAGCCACTCGAACTATTCCATCGGGTCCAGGAAAAATTTCAATCACTCAAGCTAATGGCCATTGGAGTGGGTTGGTTGGTTGATTTATCAAAACAAAATCTCCAATCTTGAGGTTTTGATGGTTAACAATCCATTTGCAACGTTGTTGTTGAGTGTGTAAATACTCTTTTGTCCACCTACGCCAAATGTTTTGAAACAGCTGTTGTGTAAGTTGCCATAGTTTTAATCCGTTACTAGGCATTTTAGTGAGATCCTTTTCTGGGATTGATGTAAGTGAAGCACCTGTTAAGAAATGCCCAGGTGTCAGAGCAATTAAATCCGATGGGTCAGATGACAAAGGAGTCAGTGGTCTTGAATTTAACATTGCCTCAACTCGAGTGGTTAATGTAATAAATTCTGGTAATGTTAGAACATTGTTCATCATTGCTCGTTGTAAGTGATGTTTTGCTCCTTTTATTGCACACTCCCAAAGTCCACCTTGGTGTGGAGCTGCTGGTGGATTAAAATGGAAGCGAATACCTTGATTTGATGCAAAGCGATGAATTTGATCCTTAGATGCATTGTCTCGATTGATGGATTTCATGATTTTCTTGAGTTCTGTATTTGCACCGATAAAATTTGTTCCACAGTCGGAATAAATATCAGTACACAAACCTCGGCGGGATGTAAATCTCACGAGTGCAGCAATGAAGGCGGGTGTAGTCAAGTCCGTGACAACCTCTATATGTATGGCTTTTGTGACCATGCACACAAAGAGACAAATGTAAACTTTTACTTGTTTTATGAAGCGTAAATTTAGTACCTTAATGTTATATGGGCCACCTAATCAATACCAGTTGATGAAAACGGCTTACATGGGGTGATACGGCATGATGGTAGTTCTCCCATCAGGGGAGCATTACTTGTTGGTCGGACCTTGAAGCAAGTTAAACATTTATGAAGGCGAGAGCGAATCACGTTTCTTGCACAGAGTATCCACACCTTTTGTGATAGCAAACTTTGTACCAATTGTGGACCAGCATGGAGGTGATGCACATGATAATGATCAATGAGTATATTTACAACATGATGTCGTTTTGGCAAAAGAATGGGGTGGCGAGTATCAAAGGGTAAGGACGCGTGAGTCAAACGTCCGCCAACACGTATCAAACCAGTTGAATCAATGAATGGGTTTAATCGTTGAATTCTTTTAGGACAAGGGCGTTGTTCAGAGAGGGATTTAAACTCATTGGAGAATGCAGTTTGTTGCACTATAGAAAATATTTTTGTACAAGATTTGCTTATTTCTTCAGGTGTGAGGTGTCCAGTTTGACGTGACGATGGATAACGACAGTTGTGAATAAAGCGTAATAAGTAAGCCATTATGCGTGTTAGTGTAATCCAAGAAGAAAACTTAGACAGAAATGGCCATTCTTCTTGAGTCGTTGTGGTTAGAACGGTTTGTGGGTCTGGTTTAAGTTCATGGCTTGATTCTAATTTTATGGGTGTGAACTTAGATGTTGGCCAGTTACTTGATGGGAGTGAAAGCCAGGAAGGACCGTTCCACCAAAGGTGATGATCAATCAAATGAGACATGAGAGGCACAATCAGCAGGATTGTCTCCGGAAGATATGTGATTCCATGACTCAGTGGGTACCAATTCTTGTGTTTGTGATACACAGTTAGCGACGTACGTTTTTAACCTGTATGGAGGGGTTTGAAGCCATGTGAGTGCTACAGTTGAGTCAGACCATAAATATATATTGTCATTAGTTAATTCATTTGGAAACAAGGATCTGATGTATGCCACTAATTGCGCCAGTAACTGTGCAGCGCAAAGTTCAAGGCGAGGTATTGTGACGCGCTTCAAAGGTGCGACACGACTTTTTGCCATTAGAAGCGTTGTTGAAATAAGTTGATTAGTTGATTCACATCTTAGATAAGTAACAGCAGCATAGCCAGCTTCCGATGCATCACAAAACTTGTGCAGTTCGATTTTACATGTTGAACACAAGTTTAATGATCGAGGTATTGTAATGTTAGATATCAGTTTAATATTATCTGTGAATGAGAGCCATTGAGTTTGAAGATCTGATGGAAGCGGTGAATCCCATGATAGTCCTCTTGTCCAGATTAGTTGCATAAAGCATTTTGCCAACATAATAAATGGAACAAGGAATCCACATGGATCATAAATTTGAGCTATTGTGCTGAGTACAGAACGTTTGGTAGGAGGTTTGAGTGAAGTTGGAGTCTGATAATTATATGAAAATGCGTCATTGGCTGGAGACCATTGAAGCCCTAAAACTGAAAACTGAGGTGTTTCTGAGTTTTGCAAAAACTTTGGTGTTTCGAGATGCGTGTTGGGTAAGGTACTTAGCAGTTTAGGAGAGTTAGAAACCCATTTTCTCAGTTCAAAGCAGCTACAATTTAACAAAGAAATAAGTTGAGATTGAAGTGTTAGTGCTTCATTTTCAGTGTCCGCTCCAGATATAATATCATCCACATAAGTGTTGTTACGTAATACATTAGCTGCCTGTGGAAATTCATTATCATGGTCATCAGCAAGCTGGTGTAAAGTTCTGATGGCTAAATAAGGAGAACTGTTCATTCCATATGTTACTGTATTTAATTGGAAAATAGATGGGGATTGGTTGGTGTTAGATCTCCATAAAATTAATTGGAAATTACGATCATCTGGATGAACAGTAATTTGACGGTACATTTGACGAATGTCCCAACAGAATACAATGTTGTGGCAACGGAACTGTAAAAGTAAGTCACAAATATTGTTCTGCAGCTTGGGTCCTGTTAAAAGAATTTCATTCAGAGAGATTCCAGAGCTAGATTTACAACTTGCATCAAATAAAGTTCGAAGCTTAGTAGTGCTACTACTTTCTTTAAGTACTCCATGATGTGGAAGAAAGTAGTGAGGTTGGGACAGGTCAATGTCATTACATTCGGACATGTGGCCAAGTGATAAATACTCATCCATGAAATCATGGTAAAGTTCTGAAAATTGAGGGTTTGATGAAAATTTGCGTTCCATGGCAGAGAGACGATGTTGAGCAGCGGGCTTTTTGATTCACCGAGGGCAGTATTTGATTCTTTGAATGGTAAATGGACTATGTATCGTCCATTGATATCACGGGTATGTGTTTCAACAAAGTGTTTGTCACACAGGATTTCTTCGTGCGTTTTAAAAGAACAAACAGGAGGTTCTTCTTGGGACCAAAAGCGTTGTATTGACGAATGCAAATCTGCATTACTTATAGAGTGTAAGCACACGTTGAGAGTAGAAGTGGGTGGGACATGAGATGGAAAGCAAGGAGCATTGCCCATAATTACATAACCAAAATGCGTTCCTACAGCATATGGCATGTTATGACCAAGTGAAAATTGTTCTGATGTGAAGATTTGGGGAAATAATGCACCTCCGAGTACGATGTCGATGCGATTAGGAACATGAAAGGTGGGATCAGCTAAGATGAATTTTTGGGTTTTAATGTTAACAAAAACCTGTCCTTTGTTACTCGTTACATGGTGATCAATGCCAGAAAGCTGGATATTAGACTTGTGTCGAGGTATACATAAGAGATTAGCTGCATGTTCTGTCATTAAGTTGCACATACTCCCTGAATCAAGGAGAGCTCGAAATATATGTGAGTTACCCCCAGGTGCACTGATTTGGACTAGTACAGTGCCTAATACCACGGTGGTGTCATTAGAGGGTGTAAATGAATCATTTTGAGAGGTAGCTGTGACTGATGTTTCGGGCTTATCTATAGAGTTGTATTTAGTTTGGTTGTTAACAGGTTTAGCATTTGAATTTCTTACAGTTAATGAGTTAGTCACATTACTAGTGTCACCATTAAAATGTAGTAACGAATGATGACAATTACTGTTACAAGTTTTGCAACTAGATTGCGATTTGCATGATTTGGTATCGTGTGAACCTAAACATGAAACACATTGACGACACTTCTTAACAAGTTTATATCTTTCTCGAGGCGTCAAAGCTCGAAAAACAGTACACGAGTATACTTTGTGGGTTGTCTGATTACATGCAAAACATGTGACAGGAACGTTAGTATGGGAACTTGATTGAATTGTCTCGTGGGTAGCCACCATGCTGACATTACTCTTATGATTCTTGTTTTGAACAGTGGGTTTTGAACGTGAATTGGGAGTGCTAATTTCCATAGAGTGCATGCTTTGGGATAAAGTGGCATCCTCAACCTGCGTACATTCATATTAAGAAATTCCATTATTTCTTTTACTGTG
Organism: Neoaliturus tenellus; assembly: GCA_030545055.2. Classification (NCBI taxonomy): domain Eukaryota; kingdom Metazoa; phylum Arthropoda; class Insecta; order Hemiptera; family Cicadellidae; genus Neoaliturus; species Neoaliturus tenellus. Next base: position 92,411,849 of record CM061531.1, on the reverse strand, counting down.
GGAAGGGTATGTTTAGGGGATGAGGAAGATGTGCAAAATACTTCTAGTTTTTTCTTCAGATCTAAGTCCATTTTACGTAAGAGTACCGCAACAAGGAAAGCGTTGGAATCTTCAACCTTACATTCTAGAGCGTTTAATGCTAGATTATTTTCATTGAAAATATTTACAAATTGGCGAACACCCTGCATATGCGAGGAAGTGATTTGAGTTAAGTCCAAAACATTGTTGAGATGTAACAATTGAAGACGGCGTTTGTTATGATAGCGGTCACGTAACAGGTTGTAAGCTATCGTGTAATTTTCGGGAGTGATGCTGAGGCTGAGAATCAACGATAGCGGTTCTTTAGTTAGAGCACTGAGCAGGTATTGAAAACGCATAACATCAGATAGAGAAGTGTTATTATGAATTGTGGTATCAAAAAGATTGATAAATGAAGTCCATGTGCTTAAGTCACCGGAGAACTTAGGAAGGTCAATTTTTGGTAAGCGTACTTGAGATTGATTAGAAGAAAATGATGCTTCATCAACACTGATGTTGTGATTTACCGGTAGTTCTTCAGCCGAACATAATGATTCAATATTAGACGTAATATGGATAAACAGTTCATTAATGTCGTTCTGATCTGTCATTAACTGATTAATGTCCAATGCATCATCGCCTATGGCAACAATACGCTGGAAGTTTGTTTCAAAATCTTCAGTTTTACGTTTGGTTTCGACCAAGTAAGCATTTAACGTTTTCTTAGTGAGATTTGTTAAAGGACCGTCTTGAGAAATGATATTTTCTATTGCATCTTTAATGAAGTTAAGCCTAGTTTTGGTTATAGTAGTTAACCGCTCGTAGGTCTCAAGCTTAAAGTCTGAGTTCTTTGGAGGAGCCATATGTATATACAATAAGTAAAGGAAACACACAAATAACAGGTTTTCAGTGCTTATAACTAAGTGAATTCAATTCTCTTGCTGTATTTGGGACTTTTCACAAGAGAGCTGGTACAGACACATAGTCTATTAAAGAAGGTGATAAAATGGGATTAAAGGGTAGGAGGTCAACTTCGAAAGAGAACTGATATAACCAAATCGCTAATAACAAGATCCGGTTCGTCATAGGACCAAATGTTGGGTTCACATAAATCAAATAAATAAAAAATAGAAAATAAAATAAATACCTTTTGCTTTTGTTGAAGGACCAGAGTTAACTGTATAACTCAAATGTAATTGACTAGAATAGTACTAGAAAAAATACATTTAATTAGATAAACAGTGAAATAGTGGGTGAAAAAACACAAAACAAGTTGTAAATTGGTATAAAAATAAACAATTGAGGTTTGAATAGTTAGTCATTGCATTAAAGGTTGCACAGTTAAACATTTCAATAATTCAAGTTTATTTCACTCACCGAGAGTTTTCCTTTATATTCACAGAGATCTTCCATGAGTATTGTGATGAGATTCTGACATGGTACCATGTGTCTGGGCAAAGAGTTCAGGAGGTTGTACAGTTCATGGATATTCATAGTTTGATTTCACTTATTTCTTGAGTTACACTTATTTTTACACTGAAGTTTATGATTAAGCTCACATTTTCTAATACTTTTACACACAATGTCCATTTTGAGAAAGGAAAATATACAATTCATTACAAAATCAAGAAAGGAGGAGTCTATTCACAATAGTTCAAATTAAATTAAAAATTGTTATTGAAATATGGGAATAGAATGATTAGAGACATAAAATGGAATGAGTTACATGAGTTTGTTACATAAATTCAGAAAAACTAATATTATTTGAATGAGGTATTTCAGAAAAGGAGATTGTGTGTCTTTTTTGGGGAAGAAACAACAAAGTCCAATAATTGAAAATAAAACAGATGGAAATTATCATATGGTATTAAATTAAAAATAAAAGAAATAGAATAGAAAATTCATATGGAGTGGTTAAGTTGTATTAAGGAATAGGGAAAGGAGTATTATATAAGATACTGGTAACAAATTTGCGATTTTCCCAGCTCTCTTTATGTTAGTTAGGGAAATGTCCAATTGTGTTCAATTGTACTAAATATCGTATTTATTCTTTAATTGCTAAGTCAAAAAAAAAGGATTATAAGGTGGGCGTGAATCTCAGAATATCTAAGATGGTAAAAAACCCTTGATATTACAAAGTTTTTACATTCCCCTTCAGGTTCGATATATCGAGTTTCCACTGTATTTAATAATGGCTTATTCTATGTTCTACTCCCATTTAAATTAAGATATCATTTTATGAGGCAGTTTCTCTAGTGCAAAACGTGCATTCATCTTGGAAAAAGAGTTTTAAAAACAATTTTTTTTCTACACCAGAGGCATTTTGTAAGTGGTTGCAGAAGATACAATAAATGCTTTCAAGGGAAAGCGGTCCAAACCCAACAAAGTCTGTGGACCCGCCGGGAATCGAACCAGTGACCTGTTGAACCAAAGTCTAAGATGCTAACCGTTAGGCCAGCGAGATGCCATTCTTAGTATAGATAGGGAACTTGTTCACTTCCTGCAAGGAGCCCTTTGTGGAATTATCATAGTTATGTATTTTTTCTATGTTTTTCTTTACTATACAGTATAGTCCCCTATACAGGGTGTTTGGTAGTCAGTGTCAAAAAATTGTATGGCTTATGCATGTAAAATGCATATAAAATACTCAGTTTAGGCATCTCGCTCCTCCTTCCACTAGCAGTAATTTATTATATTTTTTTTTAAATTTCTCAACATTGTCTATAAGTTCTATTTTTATTTTTTTTCACCATTTACCAAACTAATTGGCTCATTTTATGACAATTTTCCACAAAAACTTCCCAACATTCTAAGCTTTAAAATTATAAATACTATAAATTACCTTTTACACTATGTCGACATTGGTGTAATTGATTTTTGGGCCTCCCTGCACACTCATTTTTTGGCCCTTAGAACCACCTACAATCTTACCGTTTTAATTTATTGCAGTAAAACTCCACAAATAAGACTCAATGTAGACTAGTCGAGTTTGGTGAATGTAAGTTTTGCGGCGCCCATACGTACACTACTCTGCCGTTTACTCGATCACACCATGAAACATTAGTTCAAAATGAAGTTCGGACAGTAGGAAGGCGATCGCTACCGATTTAGCTACATTAAATATCCAAAAATATTCTAAAATACGGATCAATAAATGCTAATATCCTCTGCCAACAACTATGGTAATGCAGAAAAGCAGGTGCAGTACCATGTAATCAAGTCTAACGTCTAGTGGCCTTCATTCCAGTGTAATATCAACGATCAAGCCGCTGAAAAACGCCTTAAATAATCAAATAAATCCAATAATCTTAATAATAACAATTTAATAACTGTTCTTCATTTAGTATTTGTAACAATTAAAACTACTAAATATATTTCAAAAAATAATTTTTTGACAAATTTTGGTAATTTAATCTTTATTACTTTCTATAGCATTAAAATCTAACCATAATACTAACAGTAAATAGGACACAAACAATAACAAAGAGAATGTAAACAATGAACGTTGGCATCAGAGACAACCTCCCCATATTCTATTATCCTTGAGACATAGTTTGCATGTTTGAGTTTGCATTTAAATAAAACAAATATTTATATATAAAAAAATGAATCCAAAGGAAAAAAAGTATGTATATTATAACAACTATACAAATATATATATATATATATATATATATAAACAAATTAACACGTTCCTCCATTGAAAACTATACTTTCTGAAATTTGTTTGCATTTTTCTTTTTTAATTTAAGCCAAGTCTAAAAATCCTACAAAAATTTTGAAATTGTTTCACAATTGGCTCCTACAGATAATCCATTAACTTCTATTCCTTTGCAGTTGTATTTTTCTTTTAAAAAATTTACTGTGGTTTCATATATTTTCTTTTTTTATGGTCTACGGCTACTGGCTCTGGTCTGATCTATTTTCAAATAAAATTCTTGGGTCTATATAATGTAAGCAGATTTGTTCTTATCAATAGCTAGTATTTCTATTCTTCTAGTCGATCTATTTTCTGCTGCACATAATGTCACTTCTTCATGAACTTAATATCCATTTTCTTTTAATTCTTGGGTTATAATTGTTCTGATTGAGTGGTGTCTTTTGTTGCGTCAAAGTTCCCCAAACTGGACAGATACCATGGCATTAATTGTTTTTTTTTTACTTGAAAGAATAACATACTTTCTAAGTATGTTCTTTTGAGTTAAGTTCTTAGTTTCCTCCTTGATTTTAACCTAGCAAATGAGTCATTAAGTGAATTTAAGTCCAGGGAGTTCAGTAGTTCTCCTTCAATATCCAAGAAGCAAGTCTTCCTTCAGAAGATAAATAATTTTTACTTATCTAATAATTCACCAATAATTTAAGATAATTCTTAAATAGTTTTTACCTTTTTATGGCATATACAAATTTTTCTGCTGAGCAGTTTGATATAGGTGTGCTTGCAAAGATTGCGCTACCGCTGCTTAATGGTGGACGAAGTAAACAGGAGGTGTTGTTTCAGTTGGGGCCACGTAATACATTAAAAACAATGTAGCCTCTGCATTTTTCTGTTTGTGGTGGTTTTTATTCATTTTTCTTTTGTCTGGGCAGGATATATAGGCATAGGCTGTGACCCTTCGTCAACTAATTAATATAAAAGATCTCTAAAAGTGTTTTGTCATTTGTTAGTCCTAAACTTAAGTATAGGCCAATATTTTTGTGAGGCCGGTCTTTAAAATTCATTAAAATTACAATATTACAAGCCATTTATAAAATTAAAATTTTAATATACAAAATCAAACTAAAAATACCAATCTGATTTTTTATAATAATCAATTTCTTAAAGATCTATATAAACTTTATTTGAAATGATTACTTCAAATAATTAACGGCCTACAATGGTGTAAAGGACTTGTTTCAGGCCTTTTTAAAGGAAAAGATTATAATGACTAGTGAAGTTGGTAGACTACTGTAAGATGTCTTACAAAAACCTTTAGATAAAAGTGAAACCATTGCAACGATCTGGCGTGCTGGCGTGGCACCTTTATATGCTTCTTATGAGCTTTTAGTTTTAGAAGAGTGGCAGTTGAGAATGGCAAAGGCGCTCCTACAAACAAAATACCCCCGTCGCAGCACACCTGTGTACTCAGCGAATTTCCAATGGAATTTCAGATTATTTACTTTCCCCATAAAAACACTATAGGATCGAGTATGTAGGTTTGCTGCCATGGGGTGTCGTTAGAAAATCTAAGTTAATCAATAATTGGTGAATGTAAACAAAAAATTGTATCAAACTCTGGCAATTTTTAATTTTCCCCATAAACCCCATGGGTGAGTCTGTAGGTTTGCCGCCATATGGGTTTTGTAAGCAAGTATAAGTTAAACCCTATCTAGATAATGTACATACCAAATTTGATTTAGTTATGTCAATAAATAGGTAAGATATAGGGTTTTCTTGATTTTTTATAAGAATAACATGGAAAACACATTTTTTGGTTTTCTCCATAACCATTTAAGCTAAGTTAAAAATTCAAAATGCTAAATTGTTTGTTTTTTAAGCTCTTTTGAATGGTTTTAGTTAAAATTGTTGAATTTTGAAAATAGAGGCCCAAAAATGCCAAAAACCCAATTTTGACCCCTTTGAAACCCCATAAAACCCCGTTCCCATAACTCGACAATGCTGCTTCGCGAACTCATGAAAATAGACCTGGTCTTATTAATACCAAATTTAATCAAAATCGGACGTCTGCTTCAAAAGTTATTGGTACCACGGACACACACACAGAAGCCAAAAACACTGTTTGTTCATTTTCATATATATATATATATATATATAGTGTTTTTGGCTTCTGGGGACCTCAAAATGAAGAAGTAAAGTGGTCCTGGGCTTAGGTCTTACCATGGCTACTACCGTAATAGCGTATTCCCTATAGGGAAATTCGCTAAAATATAAAAAGTGTGGACCGATGGACCACAATTCACCAACATTATGTGGCAGTACATGGACATCACCATCCTCATTAAATTCATCAAAATTATTGTAAATTAACTAAAGATCCAGAAGTGGAGCAAGTTGAAGAACTTAGATAATATTTGAGATTAATTTCAGCGTTTTTATTGAACGCAATTATTTCTATAACTAAATGGTTACACTAGTTAAAAAAGTATAAAGTGCCCCTGACAATAGATGTGCTATGACTAGTAAGTAGACTACATTATACAAATGCAGCATATGTTCAGTTCAAGTCCTAGTTACAATTTATTTATTTTTAAATGATTATTGGGCAATTATTATTATCTGACTCCTCACCCCGAAAAATTTGTGCCTATATGTTTGGGACTCACAAAGAAACTTTGCCCCCGGCCACAAGAAGCCTCTCAGGGCCCTGAATCTTTTTTCTTCAAGGACTTGCATTAAAATATCAGGAGTTAAACAATGCCATTCTTCCTTATGAGCACTAGATAATTTATGAAACATGGCCTGAATAAATCTTGCACAAGGATAGTGTTAGTGTAGTTTACACATATCGTCTGAACAAGTAATTAAATCAGTTGAAAATAAAATATCTTCTGTCCACTCACCACACTTCACGATGTTGAAACTGAGAAACAAGGAAAACACAACTTTCTCTTATCACTGCCATTGATGGACTAGCCAAAGTTTCAAAAAATCCGACCATAAATAACGAAGAAATTGAAATTTTTCCGAACATAAACACACTTTTAATAGGATAACATCTACAAAAAACGTGTTTTCGTTTATAAAAATCTAATATCTCCGTTATTTATTGATGAGTGTTTTAAAACTTGGTATATAAGATTAGACAGTTAAATTGTACACAAATTAAGTGTTTTATCTTATAAAATAAAAGAGTGCATTTAAGGGTCTAGAGAGAGAACTACTGAACGGATCGAGGCCGTTTTGGTGTCAATGGATTTCTTATAACTCCTAGATGACAGGAAAAATATGGTATCCCTCAGAAAATGCCTTATAAAGCCGCAAAATGAAAATTAGGCCTTATTTAGACCAATCTAAGACGTGATTTTGTCGATTTGTTTACTGTTCCAGGTGATCCATATCTTACATTAAAATTTGAAACCACTGCTGCTTTACAAAGTGTTTTTGTAAACAAAACAGACAACTTTTCAAATATGATAATTGACAGATACAAATGAAATCAAGGACACATAATGTTGCAGTGGTTATAAAGCAGTAAAATAAATATTTAACAGCTGATGCTTTAATAAAATTTTGGTTGCTATACTATAAAGAGAGTTTATTAAATATCGATTATTGAAATTATGTATTTGAACTTACGAGTTATTTATACATATGTTTTTATAACTATAAACTAATGAGCATTATGTTTTGAAATATATAAACATAATATTTTGATTGTAAAATTCTCCCCACCATATTTTAATCCATTAATTTTTGTTATATTATAACTAAGTCCTAACATCCTTATATTCTTATTTTTCATCCTTTTAAAGTCGTGTAGATTTATGATTCTACATTTTTAACACTTGTTTTATTGTTCCCACTGATATAAACAATGTAGTACAAAAGTGTGAAAACGTGGAACTATGAACTGGAAGAAATAAGTCTTGAAACATAAAAGAAGAAATACCAAGAAAAAGAAAAGACGATGGAAATAAAGTGGAAAAAAGACAGAGAATAAAAATTTTGAATAGTGTTTTAGCGAAGGTAAAAACTTACTATACGATTGACTTAGAGAATAATGCAGTAACACTTAGTACACCCAGGAATGTACTTCTATGCCATTGCGTGAAAAATTCAAGTCAGAACTTGAAAACAAGGTTCAATTAGATGCATAAACACTGTGGAAGAGCCAACAGAATGGTGCTCAGCGATGGTGGTGATACCAAAACCTAATATGAACGTTAGACTCTGCGTGGATATAACAAAATTAAATAATGTAAGGAGGCAAAAATGCCAAAGGTTGAAGATACACTTAATCAGATTGGTAAACTTAGGGTGTTTAACAGATAAGATACAAATTCTAAATTCTGGCGAATTAAATGGACTCTGAGTCAGCGAAATTATACTAATAAGTTAATTGGCCATAAAACTTGAATGGAATAAATGGAAATACGGTTAGAAAACCATTAATCATTATCTTATTTTGTAAAGTCTCATAGGCCTACTATATTGTAAAACCATATACCAAAATTTTAGTTGATCTGGACCCAAGAAGTTTAAAAACATGTTATAACTGAAACATCTGTTCTTCCTGTTTTAGCAGTTGTTTTTACAACAGCTGTCTAATGATTCAATCAATTCTCCTTCCTCCAAAAGATTAACATTGAAATTTCGAAAGCCTGTGGGGCGTAGCCCTGGAGTCCAACGTGAACTAGAATAGGATTCTACAAATCTACAGGACTATACCTTTCTAACGGTATGCGCGGATTTCTCCTACAATGCACATGAGCTGAAAAAAGGAGGAAAAGAAACATGCTTGCCTATTCAAGAAGACTAGGGACCGCCTACTGGTTGAAATTCACCAAAACTCGAAATGATCTTGAGCCTATAGTTTTAAAATGCTTCATAACTAAAACATCTGTTCTTCCTGATTTAATATCATTTGTTAATTAAAAAGCTGTCTAATGAATCAATCAACTCTCCCATAGGCCGCTTTCACACTTGACGACACGACAACGACACGGCAACGACACGATATCGCGACGATATCGTCGAGCACCAAAATCAATGTTATCTTATGGACCGTTTTCACACTTGACGACACCCCGTAAAAGTGTCGGTGTCGTGTCGTTGTCGTCGATTGGTGCATCTGACGATGTCGTCACGATATCGTTGGGCAGCAAATTCAATTAGATCTTATAGAAACATTTCACACTTGCCTATTTGTCGGTGTCGGATCGTTGATGTTTCGTAGCCCCGGTCGGTCGTCGAGCACACCGTCTTTCTCACATTAGTCCGGGACGTATTGGTTTACAGTAAAGGTTAACTTCTATTTTGAGAATTGTTTTATGATTATAATTTATAACATTATTAATTATCCTTTTAAGTGACAAATATTATAATTATAAATAGTTATCTATTTTTAGGTGGATTATATTTTTTATTTAATTTGTTTAATTGAATAAATGTTGCTTTAGATTAGTATCTAAATTCAATGCTTTGAAAAATTAAATATTTTAATATACTGTCGAATGAAAATACTGAATTAAGAGTTTTTGTTTTTATGACGTAATATATTTTATAAATACAACAATTGTTGAGATTTTTCAAGAAATTTTTAGGTTATGAGCTTAGTAGTCCCAAGAGTAGATGGTTGGAGGAGGGTCAAAGAAAACATACACATTCACCTACACCGAAAAAGGTTGCAAATTAGGAATGTCAAAACTTAAACCAAAACCTTCATATGCCATATTAACCCAAATGTATATTTTGAATAGATAAATAAACCCTAAATCTCAAAGAAATTTGATCGGCCTATCCACGTCTGAGAAGACCCGTAGATGTAAGTTTTAATACAAATTTAACATTGGCACCTCGTAGCCTAAACCTTGAGATACAAAAAACCGGTTAATAGAGCAAAGAAATTTCGAATAACCTTAATTTAATAAATGATCAAATCCGCTGACAGCTTTGTTCTGAAGATTGCAGCTTGTTTAAAATACTCATAAACAGGTTCTCTAAAAAAGTTAACCAATAGTTTTGGAACAAACTATAAAAAATCTTATGCAAGACCTTAAAATGTCACCGTCCAGTACTGTAAGTTTAATAGTTTCCTTAAAAACCAAATAGTTTAAATAGAATTAATTTCACACAATAAAAAAGGATGGCGTTGTTTTAAATACTTAAAACCATCATCCATGACGGATCGTTAACCATGTACCTGTCTTTTTTAATTTAAACCTACGTACAGTACTAAATTCATATATAAATAGCTTACCACCTCTATTATAACTAGATCACTACTGAACCAGTTTCAAAATATTTATTCTCTTTGTGAAAAATGGGTTAACCTCATCGTCCCAGGGACGTGCGACCTAAAAAAGTTTGGCGATATTTAAATTTGTCGTTTCCGATTTTCTACCTGTTTCAAGGACCGATTCCTTGGATTAGTCTGGAAAATTGCGGTTTACGCAGGTCTGTTGAGAAATATGTATTCAATTCAGTATAGTATCCTTAAGAATTGATTTTAGTTTTATAAATTTGTAATTCTGAAACTTAATTCTTAGTTGCTTTAACCTTGAACTTGATAAAATGATAATAAGATAAGAACTTATTTGGATCATTGACTAGTTTTTGAAACAAATTATAGTGTGTACCTTCCAGGTAAAGTACTTCAATCAATGGATGGACTCAGAATCGTTTCCTTATTATACTTATTTTTTAAGTCCAAAAAAAGTAAGATCAGATGTTTGACTCTACCAGCTTCAACGTTGTAATTTTATTTTGGAAGCAATATTGCGTCATTGTCATGTCGTTGTCGTGTCGTGTCGTCAAGTGTGAAAGCGTAAAAATTTACCGGTGCTGTGTCGTTGTCGTCTTGGTGTCGTGTCGTTACCGTGTCGTCGTCGTGTCGTCAAGTGTGAAAGCGCCCATAAGATCAACAGCGAAACTTTAAAAGCCGTTACTGCGGAGTCCTGATGACCGATGTGAATTATAATGGGATTCTGCTCATCTATAGGACTCTCCCTTTCTAATGGTATGCCCGAATTTCTGCTACGATACACACAAGCTGAGAAAAAAGGAGGAAAAGAAACATGCTTGCCTTTATTAGTAGGTAATAATATATTAACATAATAAATATAGACTAGGAAATTGCCCACTGGTCAAAATTCAACCAGATATTTAGTTAATCTTGAGCTAATTAGTAAAAAAATATAGATGAAACAAACTGTTCTTCCTGATTTGCTATAATCTGTTATTACAACAGCTGATTCATGAGCAATCAATTATCCTTCTCCCATAAGATTGACATTGAAACTTTCAAAGCCTGTAGGGTTAGCCTCGGGGGTCAATGTGAATTAAAATACCATTCTGCTCATTTAGAAGACACTACCTTTCAAACGGTATGCGCGGGTTTCTTTTATGTTTCTCACAAGCGAAGGAAAAAGGAGGAGAAGAAACATGCTTGCCTATTAATATATAGATATTTATTTATTATTTATTATTACAAAGGTCTTAATTGCCATAATTAACTATGGTTAAGACTAATATGTATATGATTAAAAAAATTTCAAAATCATCCTAGAATCTTCATATAGTTTTTTTAAAATTCTTCCAGTTTATAAATACATTTCTTCAATAATTCATCCTTTAATTTTATTTTGAATTTCTTCAAGTTTGTTATTTTTCTTAAGTTTTCAGGTAATTTATTATAAATTTTAACTCCCAAATAGTCTATTCCTTTCTGTCCAAATGATGAGTTATATCTTGGTACATTTAACAATTGACTGTTTCTTGTATCATGGTAGTGTCAAATTTTTCTTTGTTTAAATTGCCAAATATTTTTATGAATATATGCTGAAACTTCTAATATAAAAACTGATGGAAGGGTAAGAATATTAAGAATTTTGAAAAGTGGTTTACACGAATTTCTGCTTGGGATTTGGCACATCATCCTCAAAGCTCTTTTTTGCATCTTGAAAACTTTTTTTGCTTCAGTACTTGATCCCCAGAATATAATTCCGTAGGACAGGTGCGAATGTATATACAAATAATAAATCAATTTGGTAACTTTCAAAGTGCAACATTTTGATAATACTTTTATCATAAATATCCCAGAACTTATTTTATTACATATTTCTTGTATATGAGGAAGCCATGAAAGATTTGAAGTGATTGTTATGCCAAGAAATTTATTACTTTCTGATGAATTAACAGTTGTATCATTAATTAGCATACAATGATTTTTTATATTTGACAAGTTTTTGTTAAATGGCATCAATTTAGTCTTAGAGCCATTTACTAATAAGCCATTGTTATTCAACCAATCGAGAGTTTTTGAAATTTGAACAAATGATGATATTTCTAATTTAGAATGGACCAGATCAGAGTGGTAAAAAGTCGTGTCATCAGCAAATAAAATTAATTTTCCTTCTTCAATTACTGTATTAATTTCGTTAACGTATAAAATAAAAAGCAGTGGCCCAAGAACAGTTCCTTGTGGAACACCTATATTAATAGTTTTTGCACTGGAAGAAAAACTGTAGTTCATTTCATTTTTTATCTCAGTATAATTTTTTCTATCAGTCAGAAATGATTCAATCCATTTTAGAGCATTGTGTGTAATACCAATATATTTTAATTTATTAATCAGAGCCTGATGGTTGATGCTATCAAAAGCTCTTGATAAGTCCAGGAATATTGCAAGAGATGATTTATTTTGATCCAGATCATTAATTACAGAAGAAATAAGTTGATATATAGCATCTATTGTAGATCGTCCTCTTAAGAAACCAAACTGGGAATTAGACATTATTGATTTACTGTCTACGAAGTCCATAATTTGTTCATGTACTATTTTTTCAAAGACCTTTAAAAAAAAAAACAGAAGTTAGAGTTATGGGTCGCATGTTATTGATTTTGTTACCTTCTTTCTTCTTTTTTATTACAGGAATAATTTAAATATTTTTAATTTTGTCGGAAAACATCCACATTTAAAAGAGTTGTTGATAATATGTTTAAGCGGTTGGATCATAAATGAAGGCACATCGTCGGGACCAGATGCATAAGAATTATTGATCGTTGTTATAAGGTATAACTGTTCACATAACAAAATAAATGGAAAAATTTTAGTTTTAATACTATGTTGTCTGTGTATTAATAAATTCTGTGATCATTTTCAAACAAGAACATCAAATTCGTGAATAATCATAAAAATTACCCGTCATTTTTGACGGGCTGTTTGCTAGTAATATTATAATAATATTTCACATTTCTGAGATATTTAATTTAGAAAATTTAAAATCACTGCCATTTTGAAACAGAAAAAGATAAAATGTCAAAATTTAGAAGTAAAACAATAAGGGTTTACCTTATATCTGCTTACAAAACCTATGAGGCGGCAAACCTATATACTCACCCCCATGGTGTCTAAGGGGAAATAAAATAATATCAAAATTCCACAGGAAATTCGCTGAGTGCGCAGGTCTGCTGGAACTGGGTTATTTATAGTTAGTTTAAGATTTGTACCATAAAAATAATATTGAAGGTATTTAATTTTATTTATTTGTATGACACACATTTGAAAAACAGGTGAGATCCTGCTAAAACAGGTGACTGGTCAATACAACTAACAAAGATTTAACTTAAAATTATTTAATATTCATGTTATCACTTAAAAATTCCTCAATTGAATAATAGGCTCTTCAAGAAATAATAATAAGAAAAAGAAAGAATAACAGATTACCAAGAATTCCTTGAATAATTTTGAAGAATTGTTTTGATCAAACACTTTCATTCATTTAGAATTTTGTTAAATTCCATTTACATATAGAATGTTCTTTTTCATAACTCCGTATCAAAAGTAGCTATTTTTGTTGACAGCTGAAATCAACGAAAACAACTCTTTCCAGACCTCTAATTTAGAGGCAGGGAAAACAATTAGCTGATTTTCCCTGCCTCTAAATTTACTTTCGCTCCTCTCAATTAGTTCTCCCCATTTGCTCACTACACACGCTTGTGTTTCTTTATCGTTTATTTTTATACATAAAACAGTTGTTGTTACTGTTTAACGATTTAAATGTAAACATAAATGTAGGAATAGTTATTTTAGCTGTAATGTTAATTAAGAAATAAAAAGTTTTAATTTTAACGAGGTTTTTTATTCTTTGTGTGTATTTTTTGCGTCGTGATGAAAAGTATCGTTCATAGCTTGTACCAAAAATGGTTTACCGGTACCGTACCCGCTCAAATTATTCCCATCCGAGGCTTTTCCTCGGACGTGAAACTTGAGTGCATACCGGAAAATGCCACTTTCGGTACTTGTAATGAAATATACTATTCTCTAGTTGTTTAATTTTTTGTTTACAGTATTGTAATTTTTTTTGTTTTGTTTCGTGTTTGATATTTATATTTATATTATGATTAACTTCCAAATATTCGTATAAATATTTATTTATTAAAACATGTCTTAAAAGAGTGTATGTCCGAAAAAGGTGTTAATTTTTTTATGGTTTGCATGATTTTCAATGCAGTGACATGGTCTTGGTTCTGAAAATGATTTTGTACCTTCAGTACTTTATCAATTTAAGTTATTCCACCCCAAACAGAAATCCCAAAGCTCAAAACTGAATGAAAATATCCGTAATACAATATTATTCAATTCAAAAATTCTTTATTCAGTTATATACATATGCAGTATACATGAATAGTGTCATTTCTTCATTACAGTATGTACTAACATTAATAAAAAAATAAACACATAAGTTAAACAATAAAAATAAACTATTTCAACAAAAAGAATTCTTCATATGTATATGCAGGATTACTTAAAATTAATGTTTTCAGTTGTCTATTAAATCTACACATGTTGTTTTCGGTCTTTATTCCACTTGGGAGGCTGTTAAAAAACAAAATTCCCGAATAAGTTGGATTATTTTTAGACATTTCTTTGTTTACTCTATTAGATCAGTATCCATACTTATAATACCAGTCAGACAACTCATGTTGAAACAAATAAATTTGTATAGCAATTTATACAATGTTTTGACCATGTAATGTGCTCATCGACATGTGCACCTAATAACTTTGCATGGCTCAGATGATCAATTCTTTCGCATATCACTAACTCCATACTCTCACTTGTAGAGTGTTTGCTGCGGAAATGAATCAAATTTGTTTTATATATATATTCATTCAATTTCATTCCATTTACTGTGAACCAGATACCATTTCTTGAACTGTTACTTTAGCTTTTAAGGTTATTTAAATTTTCCTCCATGATAATTGCAGTCATGACATCTGCATGTAAAATTAATTTGGACAGTTTACATGAGGGCAAGTCATTTCCACAGAGATTGGTAAGTGTTGGACACAAAATTTACATCTGGTGTAGTGATTTGATTTTTTTTAACTAGAGCAGTATTTGATTTTTATCTAGAGTTCCCGTTTTTGCTTTCTCTAAAATGTATGTATAAGAAAACTAGACAATTTTTTCATAATCCCACCAATTGAGAAAGAACTGGCTTGGAGAACAAGTATTTGAGCCTTTTATTGATGTTGCATTATTTTGCAAAACCTGTTTCCAGAGGTTTTTATTTTAGTTAACCATAAGTTAAGTATTAAAGAGGAAGGATTAAGGAGACTCGCCCTGGATGAAAATTACAAACATATATTTTGCAAAACATAAACCACTGAGATTCAGATCAGTCTTCGCTTTGTACATCAAAAGTTTGAAATCTTTCAGCCGAATAGGCATTAAGGTCTTGTAATGACTTATATTTAGTTTCAGGTACACAGTAAAACATGAACCAAATTCCAATAAAACAAGAAAATGAGAAAAACCCAAAAACTATTGAACTGCCCAACACATCTGTGAAAACTATGAATAGTTTCAACACAATAAATGACAGTAGGAATGAGTACAAGACAGCTAAAGAATTTGCCCAAGACTGAGCTTCTCTCGGAATGATTTCCGTAGACATAAACCAGGGCAATGGACCAAGTCCTATCGTGAAAGCATAGAAGTAGACACCCAACGAGATAATGGGCACCCACATCACCCATGGGTCTATTGCCACGGCTGAAACATTAACAATATCACATTGCATCTTCTTATAGCAACATATACTTTTCATGCAGCATGATGAACATTCCAGTAAAATAATATTTCATTTATTAGTAAAAGTTAATAATAATAGTAATTTACTTTATAATTACTTACAAAGCCGTAGCCAGAAAAAAATTTTGGGGGGGGTTTGAGTTTCGCGTAGCTATCAAACTTTCATTTTAACACAATTGTTAATAGGCTATGTAATATAATGTTAAAGCATGATTTTTGACGTTTTAAATATTTAAATAGGAGCCTACTTATATAACTACAATAATAATTATTATTAGTATTAAAGAAAATACAGCATTAATCATCATATGAACTACATTATTATTTTTAGGGAAGCTTGCTAACTTTAAAAAAAACATACGATTAAAAGTCGCTAAATGTCAATGCTAACAATATATAACAATAACTTACCTAAAACTGATTATTTTATAACACAATAAATACCACAGTAGCCTAACTATATTACTCGATATCAGCATATATTACTTCCACTCTTCCTCAGTCTATAATAAATACCTAGGGACCGAGCATTTGCTCGGGAAACCTAAATAATTCATCACAGTAATATCAGTAACAGACATTGGCCTAATATGCCAAGTGCAAACATGCTTGTTTCTATTCAAGACGAGCTCGTTCGCTCCTCTTTTTGCCTTTTAGACTGTTTTTAAGAAGGCCTACGTGTGCTGCACTTTATTGTTTAACCACATGTTGAATCCGTAACACGTGGATTATATTTCTATGGTTACCATTGAATTTTTAATTTTT
The DNA here is from genome assembly GCA_030545055.2 of Neoaliturus tenellus. NCBI lineage: Eukaryota > Metazoa > Arthropoda > Insecta > Hemiptera > Cicadellidae > Neoaliturus > Neoaliturus tenellus. The sequence goes on along the minus strand of CM061531.1, from coordinate 92,395,308 downwards.
TTGTTTTAAAATCAATTACAATCCCACAAATTGCAAAGTTGTTTTATCCTTTCACCTAAATTTCATTTACTCATAGTCACCAATATAAAGTGCGATTTAAAAAAACGTAAATTGTATTTACTATAGGAGCATTCAGTACTAACTTATAATTTACCAGAAACTGTCTACCATTCAAAACATTATTCATTCCTACTCGAACTCACGGTCTGTACTTTGACAGTTGATTCAGCTGTTTTCATTATTTCTTTGTTTAAAGGCCAATGTTAAAAGTGTTACAATTTAAATTAAAGACTATGACGAAATAAGATTTTTCCTGACACTGAGACCTGAAATAATATTTTTTTATCTCAGAACTAAATGCCTAAGTAATTTTCAGATTTTTTGTAAATCGTTAACAGCCGTTTTTGAGATCTGTGTGCATACATACATAGTTACAAAAATATACCTTACTCGTATCAGATCAGAGTAACTTACAAGTTAGTTGGTTCATAAAAAAAATAAACTCAGGTATTTTTATGTCGTTCCGTCTCTCCTGTGAATTTACATCGTAGGCCAATACTTCAGTACTTCCGCTCAGATGGCTTTGACCACAAGAAAAAATTACAAGAAGAAATATTGGCTGGTCTTCGTCTTGGCTAGTCATATAAAGGTTAAATCGAGGATGTTGATGCAGGAGCAGGCATAATTAAAATATATTTTCACTGTTTTTGTTTTGTTTTACCTGCCTAACTAAGCATTCATATCGTCTATGTCAATTAAACAGACGACACAAAGTGTTACGGTCCATCGGGAACAGTTCCCAGAAACAATCCCCCGTATCGGCTCGCGCCGCCGTCGAGAATATTCCAGACCCGACAGGGCAGGTCAACCGCCGCGGCGACAGTGTAAACAACCCTCACTTGAATGGCGCGGCGAAAACAGTGGAATTCCCAAAACGTCTGGAGGCGTCCGGCTTCGAGATTGATCCTAGCCGTTTGGGATAAAAGGCCTACCGGTGCAGCCCAGTCAGTCAGTGTGTCAGTCAGTGATAACCAGTGCGCGTGAGGTCGACGTGTGTGCGTCTCTCGACCCGTGACAGTGCGACTGCGTCCCGCGTGTGTCAGTAAATAGTGAACTGCAAACTGTGTCAGTGATTGTGACAGAGTGACCAGTGACATTTCTAGTGATAGTGTTAGTGCATTTGTATTGATAGGACACTCTCTGTAAAATCCTGTAAGTTAGATAGTTAGTTGTATTACTGTAGCTAGTTAGGAATTAGATAGGTTTAGCTAGGTATTTAGCATAAATTTTCATCTCTGTAAATTAATCTATTTTGTAATAAATTATTGTTAGTTGTTGAAATCGCCAAGTGTTATTGTTTAGAACCCGTAAGCCCGTAACAATTGGTGTCAGAAGTGGGATATTTTGGCGATTTCATTTCAAAGAAATTTTATAATAATTGTTGAGTACGTTTATATTCCCCTGTAAAAGGCTGTCAATTTAATTATTTCTAAATTTGTAATAGAGTTGATTTAGTAAGATAATTTCTATTGGTTTTGTATTGCATAAACATTTGTTAAAATTATTTTACTTTTTTTTCATAATTATTTATTTAGTATTTCATTAAAAATGGTTTCCAAAAAGGCAAAGCTTGTAGAGTTAAAAGTGGTAGATCTTAAAAGAGAATTAGAAGAACGTGACCTTGATACTTCTGGTACAAAAGCAGTACTCCAACAACGCCTCCACCAAGCTTTGCTTGATGCAGGTGAAAATCCAGACATTTTTCTTTTTGATACTTGCGATTTGAATAAAATGATTGGAAGCTTAGAAGATAAAATGTTAGAAAGTAACAAATGTTTGAAGGAGGAAATGTTAGAAAGTAACAAATGTTTAGAAGTGAAAATGTTAAGCTTAGAAGATAAAATGTTAGAAAGTAACAAATGTTTGAAAGAGGAAATTTTAGTAAGTAACAAATGTTTGAAAGAGGAAATGTTAGAAAATAATAAAATTTAAAAGAAGAAATAGTAGACAAACTGGAGGAATATTCAAGTAAGGTTGCAAGTTTGGAGAGTGATATTGTTACGTTTAAAGGGGAAATCAGTGAAATAAAGGACAAAATTAATGTAATTGAAAACAATTTTGAGGATAAAATTTGTGTTATTGAGAAAAACTTAGAAAGTAGGTTAGTTAATAAGCTTAGAATAAGTACGGATGCAAAGGAGAGTCCTGCGTTGAGCCCTGCACCGACGTCATCAGGGAGCGCCAACGTCATGACGCAACGGCAGGTTGTGGTTCCAGAGGCGGACTACAGGACGACTACGGGAGTGACAGTGAACCCGCATACTACCGTCCCTGTCTTCGATGGTAAAACTCCATGGGAGGACTAGATGACACTTTTCGAGACGGCAGCAATGGTCCATGGTTGGCCCGAGCATACCAAGGCTTCTGTTTTATGCTTGTCTCTTCGGGGCGATGCATTGGCTATCCTACAGACGATGCCAATGTCGGAGCGTCAGAACTATGATGCACTGGTGAACAGACTCGAAATGCGCTTTGGAAAACGGCACATGGATCAGCTCTACCGATCGCAGCTGAGGAACAGAATCCAGAAGCCCAACGAATCACTGCAGGAGTTCGAGGCAGATATCGCCCGCCTGGTGAGGAATGCGTATCCGTCGGTCACTGAAAGCCTTGAAGTGGACAAATTTCTGGACGGATTGCGAGACCCGGAGACACAACAAGCTGTTAAACTCGCTCGACCCAAGACACTCAGCGAGGCGCTGACCCAGGCACTGGAGTTTGAAGCTGTTCGTCAGTCAGTCCGAGGGCAGGCTCGAGTACGCTCCATGGAGGCTGATACATCCCCAACCATTGACATCGCATCGATTGTGAAACAAGTACTAGAAGCGCTGAAAACACGAAGGAAGCAAGTTCGCTGTTGGAGTTGTGGCCAAATAGGACACCCTAGAAGCAAGTGTACAGCAACCACCCCAGAAGGGAAGCAGGAAAACTAAGCAGGGTTGATGGGAAGGGGCAACTGTCAACCCGTATCTCCATGGCCTCGAAAGAAAATGGTAAAGTTGCTTCACTGGGAAGTCAGGCCAAGAGTTTTTACATTTATGGAAGGGTGAACGGGAAACTACGAAGCTGTCTCCTGGATACTGGTGCAACAATGACCGTCCTTAATCCAAGTATTGTTCCCGAGAAGGATATAACACCAACCCCCTGGTCACTAAGAACAGCCACAGGACAATTAGCTAATGTTTACGGGCAGACAGTAGCTTCCTTCCACATCGGTGGCTGCGTTTTCAAGCATAGTGCTCTGGTTGCCAACATAGATGAAGATGTCATTTTAGGGACTGACATAATGACGAAGTACGGAATGAAACTGGACATGTCAAAAAGTGTTGTGACCTTTGGAGAAGAGGATGTCATACTTCGGCGCGGGAAGAACATTTCGGCACGAGTGCTGTTATTGGAAGACACGGTATTACCGGCGAGGAGTCAAGTTGTGACCCAAGCATCAGTCGAGGGAGACTTTTCTACCGGCCAAAGTGTCCTGCTTGAACCTGAGGTTGATGGTGAACACCAACTGGGCCGTGGAATCTTCGCTGCAAGGTCTCTATTTAACATTGCACAGAACAACCCCGTGCGACTGATGAACTTGAACAGCTTTCCCGTCACTGTGAAGAAAGGAGCTGTGGTTGGGAGCTGTGTAAGCATCTCCTCGGTAGTGCGCCAGTTGCAGCCGTGCCCATCACGATCTCAGGAGCTACCCAAGGAGCTAGAGGGATTGGCAGACAGTGCTTGCCAGGAGCTGACACCTGCGCAGAGTAAGGACGTAAGGGACTTTTTAATTAAATGGCAAGACGTGTTTGAGTTTGGAGGCGGCGCCAGAGGAAGAACCAATATTGTTCAGCATCGGATTGATACCGGCAACGCCAATCCTATACGCCAGGCACCTAGAAGACTACCTCTGGCCTAACGAGAAGAAGCTAACCGGATAATCAAGGAAATGGAAGCCGACGGTGTCATCGAACCATCTAATAGCCCTTGGAGCTCACCAGTCGTACTAGTGAAAAAGAAGGACGGATCAACAAGATTCTGTGTCGATTATCGTCTACTGAATAATGTCACCACAAAGGACAGCTATCCACTGCCTAGAATTGATGACACGCTGGACACATTGGGTGGGTGTCAGTTGTTTTCAACCCTAGACCTTCGAAGTGGTTACTGGCAGGTTGGTTTGGCCCCTGAAGACAAGGAGAAAACTGCATTTTCGGTTGGTAACGGACTTTGGCAATTCACCGTACTTCCATTCGGCCTGTGCAATGCTCCGGCAACTTTTGAAAGACTTATGGAAAACGTCTTGAGAGCCTTTCATGGGAGATATGCCTGGTGTACCTTGATGACATAATTGTCGTGGGAAAATCCTTTAGTGACCATCTTAAGAACTTGGAAAGTGTCTTCTCACGCCTGCGCTCTGCCAATCTCAAGCTCAACCCGAAGAAGTGCAATCTGTTCCGCCGACAGGTCAACTACCTCGGACATGTCGTATCAGACAAAGGAGTCTCAGTGGATTTGGAAAAGATCAAGGCGATCACAGAATGGCCGGTCCCCAAGGATAAGCACCAAGTGAGAAGCTTTCTCGGGCTGTGCACATACTACAGGAGGTTTGTGAACGGTTTTGCAAATATTGCAAAGCCTCTTACAAAGCTAACGGAAGACAATAGACCCTTCGTCTGGGATAATGACTGTCAAAGGGCATTTGACGAGCTGAAGGATAGGCTTTGTCGCGCTCCCATCCTAAGCTACCCAAGACCGGACGGAAAGTTTGTACTCGACACGGACGCCAGTAATACAGCCATTGGAGGGGTCCTTGCTCAGATCCAGGATGGAGAAGAAAAAGTAATTGGGTACTTCAGCAAAGTGCTATCAGCCCCTGAGCGTAACTATTGCGTCACCAGGCGAGAGTTGCTTGCGGTGGTAAAATCTATCGAACACTTCCATAAATATCTGTATGGAAAAAAGTTCCTTTTAAGAACAGACCACGCTGCACTCATGTGGCTATTGAGGTTTAAGACACCAGAGGGCCAAGTGGCAAGATGGATTGAACGTCTTCAAGAGTACGACTTCGAGTCCATTCATCGTTCCGGAACAAGCCACAAAAATGCTGACGCGCTCTCTAGAAGACCATGTGGAGACATTTGCAAGCATTGCACACGCAAAGAAGAGAGAAAAGCCTTAGTGAACCGAGTCACGGCGGTTGACGACACCTGGCAGGGAAAGGAGCTGTCCAGGGACCAGCAAGAAGACCCGGACTTGACGCACATACTGAAGTGGAAGCTGGACGGCAATGGAAGACCTTCATGGCAGGACGTTGCTCCGTTGTCCAAGAACGTGAAAATGTATTGGGCACAATGGGACTCGATTCTAGTGGACAATGGAGTGTTGAAACGAGCGATCGAATCGTTGGAGGGGGATCACAGTAAACTTCAAGTCATCGTCCCAAAGAAGAGGGTTCCCGAGATACTAAAGGAACTGCACGACGGAGCTTCAGGAGGCCATCTTGGAGTCCATCGGACACTGGCGAAGGTGTGTGAGCGGTTTTATTGGGCCAATCAGAAGGCCGATGTGCTGGATTGGTGTCGAAGGTGTACTACATGTGCCGCATCAAATGGACCAACAAACAAACGGAAGGCCCCGATGAGAAAATACAATGTAGGAGTGCCATTCGAACGAATCGCTATTGATGTATCTGGATTGTTCCCTGTCTCAGACGCAGGAAACCGATTCATTCTGGTGGCCATGGACTACTTCAGCAAATGGGTAGAGGCCTACGCACTCCCAAACCAAGAAGCAATTACGGTTGCTGACGTCCTGGTCAAGGAATTTGTTAGCAGATTTGGAGTCCCCTTGGAGCTTCATTCAGACCAAGGAAGAAACTTTGAGTCGGCTGTATTCACCAGAATGTGTGAAGTCCTTGGCATCCGGAAGACTAGAACCACACCTCTTCACCCGCAGTCTGACGGCATGGTGGAGCGTATGAACAGGACTATTGGAAGATACTTGTCAAAGGTTGTCTCTGAACATCAGCGAGACTGGGACCAATATCTGCATCTGTTCCTGCTAGCCTACCGCAGCTCCGTTAATGAGACCACCGGACAGACACCGGCCAGTGTGGTTTTTGCCCGAGAACTGCGCCTGCCCTGTGATCTACAGTTTGGATTCACACCGGATGAAGAAGTGGTAGGTGAAGATTATGTCTCTCATCTACAGAAGCGGATGGACGAGATTCACGAGAAAGTCCGGTTCAACGTCCTTGGAGCGAGCGACAGAATGAAGGAGAGATACGACATAAAAGCCGAGAAAGGAGGTTTCGAACCTGGAACTCTGGTATGGCTTCACAATCCTCGGAGGCGACGTGGGTACTCGCCAAAACTGCAAAGTTCTTGGGAAGGCCCATACACGATCATAAGTCGAATAAACGATGTAGTCTACCGAATCCAAAAACTACCAAAGGGAAAACCCAAGATTGTTCACTTTAACAGACTTGCCCGATACAAAGGAGACCATGACAGACCAGAGGAACAACAAATCAGGAACTTCCGCATAACACCATCCGACCTTGGAAAGGAAATGTCGAAGCCCCTGGATAACCGTGGGTATGGAGTGATAAGGACGCAATATAGGGACATATTCAACTTACCTACCGAATATGCCCTGGCTCACTGCGTGGCTGAAGATTTAAGAATGTCCCGTGGCTTAGCCACCGTTTTCAGGAAGAAGTTTGGAGGAACCGAAGAGCTCGAGTGCCAAGGACCCAGCATCGGCAAGTCACTCCATCTCAATCAACAAGGCAGACACCTGTTCTACCTGGTCACGAAGAAAACACCAAACACTAAAGCTTCGTACCTCTCCCTCAGGAAGAGTCTTGAGGATTTGCGGGAAAAGCTCCTACGCCTGAGGAAGACCAAACTTGCAATCCCCAAGTTAGGAAGTGGATACGATGGTTTGGACTGGAATATTGTAAGAAAGATGATTGAAGAAATCTTCGCTGGAACCAACATCACCGTCGATGTCTGCATGTTCAACCCCTGGGGAGCTGAATGCAGAATCAGCTCTAGTAACGGCAAGTCAGAGTCTGTTCTGGGACAGAACAGTCTTGAGAGGGGGTAGTGTTACGGTCCATCGGGAACAGTTCCCAGAAACAATCCCCCGTATCGGCTTGCGCCGCCGTCGAGAATATTCCAGACCCGACAGGGCAGGTCAACCGCCGTGGCGACAGTGTAAACAACCCTCACTTGAATGGCGCGGCAAAAACAGTGGAATTCCCAAAACGTCTGGAGGCGTCCGGCTTCGAGATTGATCCTAGCCGTTTGGGATAAAAGGCCTACCGGTGCAGCCCAGTCAGTCAGTGTGTCAGTCAGTGATAACCAGTGCGCGTGAGGTCGACGTGTGTGCGTCTCTCGACCCGTGACAGTGCGACTGCGTCCCGCGTGTGTCAGTGAATAGTGAACTGCGAACTGTGTCAGTGATTGTGACAGAGTGACCAGTGACATTTCTAGTGATAGTGCTAGTGCATTTGTATTGATAGGACACTCTCTGTAAAATCCTGTAAGTTAGATAGTTAGTTGTATTACTGTACCTAGTTAGGAATTAGATAGGTTTAGCTAGGTATTTAGCATAAATTTGCATTTCTGTAAATTAATCTATTTTGTAATAAATTATCGTTAGTTGTTGAAATTGCCAATTGTTATTGTTTAGAACCCGTAAGCCCGTAACATTATGAAGACTAATTCAAAGTTCACTATGTAAAACTAAACTGCACAGTACACACACGATAGGCACACGTTCTGATGAGGGAATTGACATGCTAAGGTTATGTCAAATTCCCGCTCATTTGTTTTTACACTCCTACGTGAACCGCGATCATCCCCATTTTGGCGCGCACACAGCTACGACTTCCGTTATTATTTGAACATTGTAATTAAACAAATGAGTATTTTTTTACTTTGTTTTTAAGTTTGTTCCTTGACATTATTTCATTTTCAAACAGTGTTTTCATGGAAAAATTTTACATATTTTTAATTGGTCTTTTTTTTTATTATGTGTTCCAAAATTTCGGGGGGGGTGTCGACCCCCTGACCCCCCCGCTGGCTACAGCCTTGATTACTTATATACATACATTAAGTAGAGCATTAAAAAATTTTAAAAATCATTTAAATATGAATAAATAAGAGGTTTTAGGTGTACTATTATCTTTAAATTTTTAAATGTTTATTGGATTGGGTATTGTCAGGGAAGATTTTGTAAATGGGTCCAGCGGGCCCGGGCCCAGGGGCGCGAGAGGTTTTAGATTTTTTGGGGATGCAAGCAAAAGAAAAAATTTCAAATTTTGCGCCAATGGAATACTCCCTACCTACTCTCGGTTTTTCACTCATGATTCATCACTGTGTGTGCCTGTGTCCATAGAACTGCCTCCTGTCCTGCATGTTGCTCCTAGATTGTTTTCAACGTTGTCTTTCATTATCTGACAGTCAGTTAGTTTTGTTTAATCTCGTGAGACACAACATCTCCAACTTATTTGGCTTGTGAAAAAGTTTATTAAAATGTTTTAGCCAACTATTTTAATGTTATTTATTTATATTCAGTTGTATCATTTATCATAAATTTTACAATTCATAGAATCGCACGTTTTTTGTTAAATGAGTAAGAAACCAAGTGGCATAGGTTTACATTTTTACCTACAATGCCGTTACTCATATTAACGATCAAAAGGAAAAAAAAAAACAATAATACTAATATAACATAAAACTACATAGTTATACCCCATTCAAAATAAATGTGTGGTCGAAACACACAATTCCCCCATTTTCTTCCGTTCCTCCCACTGCCAAAAACCCAACCAATCACTGTCACTGAAAATTATTATAGTTTTTTAAATGTCTCATGTCATTTTATGTCAATGTTTTGTTTTTTTGTAAACAAATATTCTTTGATTTTGACATTTGCGGTGTGAAAAAATGTGATTGCAATGCCAACTATTGGAAGTAACATGATCATCAGCGTGATTTTCTACTCTGAATTTCAAGGGCAATAAAAACATATAATTGTGAAGAAAATAAGGGAACTCAGGATGTATTGAGGGAAATTCCCTTGTAGTGGGAAATACATTTCTGTCTTTCGACCGCACATTAAATTTGAATGGGGGTATGGTTCTGTCATTGTTATGTTGCGAATGTGAGTCTCAAATTGTTAAATGACCCAGATATTAGGGTACTTTTATTTGATGATTCATATAAATTGTTTAGCAAATATCTCTCAGGCCCATAGCGCGTCACATACAAACCGCGGGTCTGGGTATTGTGTTGATGAGATAAGTTGTGTTCATTGTAGTATTGAATATTTTTCTTGAGATGTATTAGGGACTGAAAGTCGTATTTGAATGGTAGAGAAATAATATTTAATTTTTGAAATAAAGGTCTACAATGTACAGTAGCTGGGACTTCACAAATTTTTCTTAAAGGTTTTTTCCCCTACAATGATGTACGGTAACCAAGGGTAGAGTGAATGTATGTGTAGTACACATACACTTCTTCACTGATATTATATTTTAGTCGTCTGAGGCATTATAGACCTTTGTTAAACTACTGCATGGTGTAAAGTGTATATATTGTCCAATAAAATTTACAATTCCATTTGATTCATTGAAATTTTATTGAATTTAAATTGCAATTCATATTTACAAAATTAACTAAATATTTTTGGTTTTTCATCAATTTAGTTTTAGTCTGTTGCATTACACCAATCTTAAATTTTGTTAGTACTCAAAATAAAATGTTTTCCACTTTCTTTCATATCTTTTGCAATATTTACGTGTTACAATTTTTTAATTCTGATACCACCAGCAACTAAATACCGTAGTAGGAAAGTTTCTATGTCTTCATTCAAAATGCTCATTGGTAAATCATTAACATAAATATTGAACAGCAGAGGGCCCAAGGAAGACCCTTAAGGAACTCCATAATCTACAAATTTTTGTTCAGAATATACAATATAAAATTTAGATTTGCACACTGTAGTCATTGTTTAAGGGTGATTTCATCAGCGACAGTGAAATGTTTTCAAAACTATAGTAGGATAATTTTGAGATGAAAATATCATGAGAAATTATATTAAACAAACATAGGAAAACAAATAAACTTTTACATAATGTAGCTTGGGGTTAACTAAATGTTTTAGAAAAGTCAAATGTCTTTTATTATGTGCATTTGCCTTTATCACACAGACTTATTTAACACTAGATGTCAATATTGTATTAATTTTGGTTGGGTAATGAAACTATCAAGGTGTTATTTATAGAACTCTAAAACAGCCGAAACTGGTAGTTGTATGAACCCACCTAAATCAGCTACACCAATGAATACAAAAACGAAAATAAGATCACATCCCATGTTAAAAATTGGCGCACAATTTGTTTCGCGAGGAGCGCTGTAAATTGAACTTGAGCACTCCAAATAGAGATAGCGCCAGAGGAATAGGCCTTTAAACATAGTACGAGAGAGGGAGATATTACATTTCTTATTTACTATTTTGTCTTTAAAACACAATTTTAAACAATAGTTACCTAGCTTATTTGGTATCATTCGAACGCTTTAAGAAGAATCGTTATTAAAAGTTATTAAATCCTTTAATTGTTAAGACTGTATCGTATGGGCTTTCAAACTTTAATGTTATTCTAATGAAGATATTGTATTGCATCATACGTTTACAAAAATAAACTAAGTTTATTTGTTAGTAATGTTTATTAGTAGTGTTTATTTGTAAGTAAATTTGTTTACTTGGGTTCCAAAATGAGCACTAAAGTAGGCGGACGGAAAAAGTGTTCCTCCTTTAATTGTGAGAATTGGTCCAGTAATGGAAAACTGTCATAGGTTATTATGATGTGTGAGTGCAGTGTGAGGACGAGAGAGATTCTTTACTGGTGACCATCTGCAACAAAGTCAGAATGTAATCTGACTAATAGGTTATTGTCTCGTGCATGCTCTCATGGTGGAGTACACTACTGCGTCAACAGAAACTTTCTTAACCATTTCTTCCATAAGATGTGACCTTTTTTACGTTTTTGTATTTATTGGCTACACTGCTAAATAATCAGATATCAACAATGAAGACACTTTCTTATGACATCTGGAATGCTTGAAATTTATTTAGTCATTAATTTATCACAAGAAATACCACTAAGACCTTAATTTATTTTTAAACATATGGCAACCTTTGTTTAAACTTGACTTTAAATCAAAAGTAAAAGAGAAACTGCCCCTAAATTAGTTTAAGTACCAGTTTAACTGAGCCTTTCTCGCTTCTTTAAATTCACCTTTGTCATAGTATCATGGTAATTAGGCTTTGAAGTTTACGCCATTTATACCTTTTCACAAATCACAACTATTTCAAAACGAATGTTTAAAATCACGGTAGCATTATTTTATTTTGTTTACCTTTCGTTGTTATTTCGTTGCCTCGATGGCAACCCATAAAACCAATGTTAAAAATAAAAAATTTTAACTTAGTTTTAGACAAAGAACCATTTTTCCTGGGGATGACGCTGTTTCTAATCCTATTTTTGGAATGAAACACTCTCAAATGCAAAGTTTAGGCAAAATTCACTCCATGATTATAGTATAGGATTTTCTATATTTTAGCTCTTATAAATTATGCTTGGGACAGGTTATTTTGATACTAACTTATAAGATATTTTTAAGGGTTGAAATTTTAGTGATCACATGCAAATATACTGAAACTGTTTTCCTTGAACCAAGCTACCATTCAATATCTGTACTTCAAGCCATATATTTAAGACGACTCAGTTTCTCCAACAGAACCATACTTGTTATAATTAAACACTTTTTAGAATACTTTATAAAAAGTGACAGATCCACATGCAAGTATTTACAGACCAACATTTAGGTAAAATAAACTGTTACACACATTTAAAATTACAGATAGTTTTATTATTGTATACTATTTTACAGTTAACCTATATTTTCAAAGAATATCATAAAATGATTAGTATACAAAAGTGAAAAAATAAGAAATTGAACTATTTTTAGCACACTTAAAGGATTACGTAATCCATGATAATAAATTGAGTTAAATCAATGAAACAAGCATCACAACCATTAATGTCTCACTACAAAAAGTGCAAAAAACCAACACAAATACTGAATGATGACTAAATATTTTGTACATGTTTTATTATTAATCATATTGTTCTATAATCAGTGTATCTTGTACCATTTTGCAACTCATCTTGAATTTGTTCACTGGATTTTTGTTTAGTTTCTGGCACACAGAAACATATAAAAACTGTTCCAATGATACATGCACAAGAAAAGAAGGTAAATGTAGGGCCATATCCAAATGTATCGATACCCCAGATGAATGAGTATAGAACTGAAAAAAGTGCCACATAACTGTAAAAGTTACAAAGAGAGTTAGCCCAAGCTTGGGCATGTTTTGGGATTATTTCTGGCACCATAAACCATGGCACACAGCCTAGACCAATGCGGAACGCAAAAGTGTGTGTAGATAATGCGATAACGGGGATCAATGCTTTCAGCACTGGTTTCGTTGCAATCTCATCTGCAACAAAGCATGTCAACTAAAATCTAACATCTACCCAACTAAAAATTTTCAATTGAAAGGTTGAATGACATGATCAAAGGATCTGTAAGAATCTTTTCTGAATAATCCTTTATGACTCTTTGAAACTCTCAATACATCTTACAATCCCATATTATGAGAAGAGATTTGGAATATTTATAAAATAAATTGTTACCTCGGTTAAAATAAAAGAAAAAAAAATTCCAACTAATTTGATGGAGCTCCAAAATTACTTGTCTTGTTTATCACCATTAGTCTGCTTGTTACGGTAACAAAAGTATTGTGAAGCTTAGGGTCTTAAAACTGTTAAAATTTCCATTCGTTTTTTTTTTTTTTGAACAATATTTTAGTAAATAAATATTCTATTATCAAACACAGTTTGGAGCTTTTGTATTATCTTTTAAGTACAAGTATTGAATGTGCTCACACAGCAGTAATATTTCATAAATTGTAGCCGATATGTTCATAGCACTGACCATTGGTGGTATCTGGTATCTATGGTCAGGTAATTGGTGTTTTCACACTCTGCAAATTGTGTAGACTAGATTATGGTGAGCACTAAACATAATTTTACCCGATGAGCACTAGGGCAAGATTTTAACCTCACCAACTTTTTTTAGCTGACGAATGGTGTGAAAATGTGCCATAGTTTAAAAATATTTTTGGTGCTTATACTAGGGTCAGACATAAATTTCTTAGAGCTTTAAAAATTTACATTTAAACTTGTTTATTTGTAATCAAAATGTGCTAAATTTGTGTTTCTTTAACTTTTTATTGTTCAGGGCCGATTTTGTAAATGGGCCCAGTGGGCCTGGGCGCAGAGGCGCAAGAAGTTTCAGGTTTGTTGGGGGCGTAAGAAAAACAAAAAAAATTTTTTGTGATCCAAAACAAGGGGGAAGGGGCACAAATATCTCTTGGGCCCATAGCGCGTCACATACAAACCGCAGGCCTGTTATTGTTACGTTACTACATTATGTTTATGATACATTGTAAAATACGTAAGTGTTAATCTTGTAAAAATAAAGATTTTTATAAAAAAAAAGAAAACTAAAGTCAGAATGCTTATGTCTTAAGTGTGACAGTGGCCATGTGGTTCAACATATTATGTAAATCATGGCCAATTAAATGTTAACAAATGATAGAAATACATCATGCTGTGATTTTAATCTCAATTTAGTGACTCAGGTATGTTCCAATTTTATAAACACACAGTTTATGTCTTTTCTATGGTATTTATTATTTATTCAGTGATCTATACAAATCCAAAATACATTTTGAGGGAATTCTGAATAAATAATTTAAGTCAATATTGATTGAATCAATTATGGTCAGTTGAAATTCTTGAACACGAACACTGATATCATAATTATTGAGAAAAGTGATTATGCTATCCACTGCCAAAGAATAAACAAGTAGAAGAATATTGGTGTTTTGACGTGGTCTTTTATTTAATTCTCACTTCACCTATTTTTGCTAGTTTCCTTGTGATTAAATTTAAGTTTGAATGGTCTGCTCTGCACGTTCAAATATAAAATATCACATTGGGTGCATGTAGAAAATTACGAATTCCTTTAAAATATTTTTAGGATCTCTAAAGTAAAAGCAGTCAAACCTTTATCTTTACCAAACTTACCCGCAGTACAGTATTTTCTAAACGGTAATTTGCTAAAATATTAAATGATTTAATCTAAACTATAAAAAAAACTAGCAAAGTCATAAAATTATATATCATCAGTCTGATCTAAACAATAATAACATTTTAACAAAAACTAGTTGTATGTTCAGGAAGAGTAAAATTATTTATTTCCTAATAGCACCAAGATAATTTTACTTTTTTACAATATCACAGAAAAAGTTAGAGTACCTAGTAAAAACAGTAAAAGTTAGTGGGAGAGAATATTGTCATCTCTCTTTCAGATAAAACTATAAAAAAGTACTATAAAAAAAGAAGCCTAGGTACTGGCTTCCTTGATTTAAAAAATCAAAAACCTTTTCATACATATCCTTGTCTTAAATAGAACTTGTTTACTTCAAGTTCTTGAATAAAGATAAAAAATATGTTATATTCCTAACTAAAACTTTTACCCAAATCAAGCACATAGAGCTAATTTGTTAAATTCATGAAAATATTAACAATATTTCTTTCCACCATCCATGGAAAGATTTCTGTGATCTTTTGGAATAAAAACATATACATTTTGTATGACCATCAGGACTGCATTAGATAAATAATATACCTAGTTTTTGTCGCAGCCCACTCTCACTCCAATTTGGATGACCCGGGTTTCGGTCTGTACTAGACCATAATCATATCTTTTGATTTCGTTAGGTGCAAAATAAAATATTTATAATAACTAAGTGAAAATTATAATTTAAAAATTTTGATATGAACACAACACATAATACGACACGAACAGTAAAAAATTACAAATTACACTTGACTAGATAGACAATCACAGCAAGAACTTAGTCATTGACCGGTTGACACAAGTGCACTGGATTACATACTGTTAAGTGCACGGATTACATACACAAGTGCACTTGTACCAACCGGCCGGTGACCACGTTCTTGCTGTTATTGTCTATCTAGTCGAGTATAATTTCTAATTTTTAACTGTTCGTGTCGTATTATGTGTTGTGTTCATGTCAAAAATTTTGAATTATGTTTTATGTGCAACTAATTAAATTGAAAGATGGATAAATTTAAGAACAACAGGTCCTTGGATATGACTATGGTCTAGTGTAGACCGAAACCCGGGTCATCCAAATTGGAGTGAGAGTGGGCTGCGACGCAAACTAAGTATGCCATTTATCAAAACATACTTCGAACTTTCAAATGCAAGTTAAGAGTAACACAGCAAATCCGCAACATCGTCGTGATTGTACTGAACGGTGAGGTGCAATTAGGGATTTAAATCTTGGGATTGACACCCCTAGACGCGATGCCTAACTAACGCCTTCAAAATTGGGAATGCAACCTCTTTTAGCAGACTAGTCTCCCGGCTCTTGATTGGTGATCCAGTAGTATTCTCATATCAATGGTTCGGCCATGAAATTAGGTATTTGTTACCAGAAAGTCTTAGTAAATGTATTGGTTTGCTTATTACTGACTGAGTGAGATAAAAAGTTCTTGAGGGATTTAGAACAAATTTAAAAATATACTAATTAACGTATCTAAGTGTCTAATGACAACTATGGATTTTTGTTCAAATATATTATTGTACCAACTTATTGTGCTTTGTATAGTGATACTTAATGTGATGTTTACTGTAAGTGCTTTGTTTAGTGATGTTTAGTGTAAGGTTTTATATTATGTCCTCATTGACTTGGTACAGGTTTTATTTAGTTGTCAACATATTCCTCGTTGAGCTCTCACTTACATGTACAAACTGTATCATATCAAGTGCATTTTTGCTTTCCAATACATACCTGATTGATACATAGCATTCCAATACATAGCATTTTTAGATGGCGTAAGCTCCTAGGCAAAACTAGTATAGTTTTATCACATTTTATCTCCTTACCATTTTTTACCAGAGCAAATAGTAGTTCATATCTCACGTGTCGTTCCTTAATTTCCAATAAATTACTTTATATTCACCAGATATCATATCTCTTATTTCCTGAGAAGTTTTATTTTTAGTTTCTGGGACATAGAGTAAAATAAAAATCAGCCCTACGGTTGCGATGGAACTCATTAGCAAGAATGTGTAAGCAAAGCCAATACTATCTACAGTTACTAGAAACAATTTTGTTACAACAAATGTACAAATCCACGTATGACAGACAACAACTGAAGAAGCCCAAGTTTTCACTTCATTCGGGAGTACTTCAGCCATCATAAACCAAGGGATGGGTCCAAGGCCGACCCGAAATATTCCATAAAATACACAAATAACCACCACCGGTAACCACCCCAAAGCCTGCATGTCCACACCTGTAACCATCACATTCACAGATTTATTAGATGACGTGCATGAAAACTGAAGCATCCGATTGATTCAATTTGCAATTGTTAATGGCTATAACTAATAATTTCTACAACTGCTTATTACATTGTAACTACAACAGATCTAGTTACTGATCTACAACAGATCTACAACTGTTAATGACTAGATTTTAAACTGGTGTAAGATAAAGAAATTACTTTTGTTAAGTGGTAATAAGCATTACTTGGAAGTAAAGCAAAGCAAGTAAACAGGACTAAGGTAAAAGAGACAGAAAAAATTAATTGAAAAAAAATTTCCTTCACCACTTAATACTTTCATTACCATAAATAAACAATTATTACTGAGTAATTATCTTACCACTCTCTTTACAAATGAAAAAGAGGGCCATAACCAACAGACAGCTGTACCATTCATTAAAAAGAATCTTTCCACCACCAATACTTCCAACAAAAATAAACAATTAATAGATTATCTTACCACTCTCTTTGTAGGCAAAGTAGATAGCCATAACTGCCAGACTGATGGCCATGACAGCATCGGAGAGGATGAGGAGGAAGCGGCGGCCTAAACGGTCGACGAGGCACGCACTAGTGGCTGACGCAACTACGGAGACCACTCCTACGATAATGGTGGCAGTGGTGGGGGCAATAGACGTGCCTGCGCCTCGGAAGATGTCAACGGTGTAGTAGACCACTGCGCTCACACCACTCAGTCTCTGGAACGTCATCAGTCCAAAAGCAATTCCAACAGCTTTTGTTGTTGTCGATCTGTAATACAATAGTTTTCATTAAAGTGATAAACCTGTTTTAGAAATTATTGTATAGTTGTTAACCATAGAAGTGGAGATTTGTCAATATATTTACAATTAGTACTTCAGTGGTGCCATTGCAAATAATAAATTATTTTTTCCTCCACCTACTATCTAAAGCCGTATTTTACTCCTTGGAATAGAGTAGTAAAGTACTAATTTCTATCCCATGTTACTTGAGTACTTAATCTTTCTACCCAGGGAAAACTCAAGTTTTTTCGTACCAAGGGGCTAAAGTTAGTTTCATAAGAATAACATTAAAAGAGAGATTAAAAAGAACATGAGCCACAGTCAGCTGTTACTTGTATTTGTTTCATTCCTCATTGTTGACTAATAGCAGCTGTAGCTGCTGTTCACCCACTGCTGACCATTCAGTCAGCAGTGGGTGAGCAGCATCTCTAGTACTAGAGATGGCCGTGGCAGTGTAGGTGTTTGTTTACATTTCGCTTGGGTAGGCTATTAACCTAAGAAGTCCAAAACATAAGTGTAAAACTTTTGACTAGGCTTAAATTATATTTTGTTTTTTCGTGTTCTTTAAAATTGATATGGCCTACCTTGTGTGCTTTTTATGTTGATGTGACAGATCCAGCTTGACGGAGCAAGGGACCATATGAAGGTAAAGTTAAATTATCTACGGTAGGCCTATTAGGCCTTAATTTTATTCATGTAGGTGGAGGAAAAATGTTGTGTGCATCTAGGGACTAAAGTAATTTTCTCCCTCAGGGAAATTGTCGCCCGAAGGCGAAGCCAACACTTTCCCTTCAGGGAGAAAAGATTTTACTTTAGTCCCTAGAAGCACAAA
Organism: Neoaliturus tenellus; assembly: GCA_030545055.2. Taxonomy (NCBI): domain Eukaryota; kingdom Metazoa; phylum Arthropoda; class Insecta; order Hemiptera; family Cicadellidae; genus Neoaliturus; species Neoaliturus tenellus. The sequence continues at coordinate 92,377,103 of CM061531.1, read as the reverse complement.
TAACTAATAAACTTGTGTATGATATTATTACGCTAAAGAGGACACGTTATTTGTGGGATTTGTCACGTGATAGGCAAAACTATAAACAAACCTCTTTGCGGTGGATGATTGTGAACATTCCCATTAAGAACATATGTTTTAGTTTTAAAATATTTTTAAACTAATTGGGCCTAGATCAAGTATAATTTTGGCCGAATTTCGACCAGTGGGCGATATATAGTTACTTAATTATATCACCTGTCCAAATAAGACAGTGTCAACTTTTCCTCATATGATCTGATATTTATAACCAATTTGGAAAATTGATCATTTAATACAACCACGGTTTTACTGTACCTCCAATCATTTGTTTAGCGTCACTATTGATAAAATTTCACCAGACCATGAATCAATCTTTATTTGATTTTCAATTGAATAATATAGTGTGTGTTCTTGTATGTAGCCCTTTTAGAAAAGATTGTAATAAACATAGGTTATTATTATCAAGTGGTAAAATAAACGGTATAACTGACACATACTTTTCCCAACAATACAAAAAAGGGTTAAAAGCCTCCAAAAAACAATATATCTTGATGGCTCAGTCCGATAGTTACCAGCTGAGCATCATGAGTTTGACTCTACGGGTGTCTGTAACTTTTGACAACATACTGAATTTATCGCTAATCTAAACAGCGAATTTTCTCTGCAACCAAATGACTTAGAGCAATAATTTAAAATACTGAATTATTTAGTTTTATGAGCTTAATTAATGGAGATAAGTAAAATTTATTTTGAGTTCACGGATTGTTTTAAAATAATAAAACTTGATTTTTTCTTGATACACCACAAAACTTTAATCTAAATTGTTAGAGTCGTTTTGGAAAAATTTGGAATTTTCTGGTTTTTTGGGATGAACTGACCTTAAATAAAAAAAAATAAAAAATAAAAAAGCTTAGACCTACTTACCAAATTTTTCAAAATCGGTCCATTCGGACCTTCTCTAGCTCTGGTAACATTCAAGCTAGCTCTGGTAACATTCAAGCGAGAGCGCGCACACATACACACACAGATATCACTCTGAAAACCACTTTTTTGGACTCTGAGGTCACCAAAACGGATAAATCCACCAACAACTCAAATTAAAAAATGTTGATGAAAACAATATTTCCTCCATATACTATGGTACAGAGGGAGAAAGTAAAACTGATAAAATGTTATGGAGGCCTATAATTAAGAGTATCTAGTTTTAATAAACCTTAAATATTTAAATTGAATCTATAATTTAATTGATTGTTTTGTCAGGCTCTTCACATCCTTCAGCTGCTGAGAGAGGGTATACCCTTTGAGGGTTCCCCATGGCCCTGGCCTCCGTTTTCTCAGCATCAATACGCAGAATGCGTCGGATGTGCTGGAGGTCGCCCATTGCAATGCAGAGTCCTGACCTAGGACCGAAGTGGTTGGCTTCTGACAACACACTGGAGGAGACCATTGGCAGTTTGAGGCATACATTAGCCCATAAAACACAACTGGGACACTCGTAGGAACCTCCAACATGTGCCGTTGACTCCCTTTAGTCGACTCTTACGACAAGCAGGGGATACTGCACGGCCCATTCTAACTTGGAGACGGCACAGGGAGATAACAAATGTGACAATGTCTATTACCGAAAGGAGAATGAGGCAAGTTTCTCTCGGAAGGAGGCCAGGTCTGATATCTTAATCTGCGCTCTCGCCCTCTCTTCTGCATCATCCACCATTCGCTGCAGCCTCTCCAACTCGGGACTAGCGTCATACTGGTGATGGGGCCTTGCGCCTCTCAACCACCTATGGCAAAAAAACCAAAACTTATATTTCCTTAAGTAAGTTTATGGATGTCATCTCTAACTATAAAAAGTTTGTTCTTTGGAAGATTTTAAAATTTTTAAATCAACTATTTGTGGTGAACAAAAGATTAATCTAATCACCAAATATTTTGAACTGTGAGAACCATTAAATGAACAATCAGACGTAGTCGAACCTTTTGAGTTTTGGCAACTCTAAGGCTTCACTTAAACCACCAGAAGACATAAATTATCCCCTTTATACCTTTAAAACCCCTTTTCACTGGCTAAATAAGGGTAAAACAACCATACCTTATAGAAATACAGTAATTAATTGTTTTCTATAACCATTACAATAAGCACCAATAATGATATTGAAAATAACACCTTAAAGAGGTACCCTATATCATTAAACCAATTGCAAAACCAGTTGCATAATGAGAACTTTATGATACAGGTCCTAATCATAATGAGAGATCGATATTTGAAAAAATAGTGTCATTTATAGAAACTATAAAATCTCACTTGTGGGTTAAAGGGTGTATAGGTAATTTACAGGTCTTAAGAGAATTGATACATAAACCTCAGTTATATGTAATAAATGCTTAAGTTGAATGACCTAAGAGCCATATCCGCATCCTCGGCCTTGCCCTGAGCCAGCAGGTGCACAGGTGACTCCGGCATCCAGTAGAACGTGAGCAGGAAGACCACCGGGATCATGCAGCAGGAGAAGGACAGCCAGAAGAGGGAGGAGAGAGCCCCAATCACGTATGACCACAGGATGCCAACACACAGCATGAGGTCGAGGTAGACGCCCACACTGCCTCGGACACGGTCCTCCGCGATCTCGTTGTTGTAGAGGGGCACGGCGACCGTCACTGCACCGAACGACACCCCATTGATGAAGCGGCCTAGGTAGATCATTTGCACCTGTGGACACATTTGGTATAAGATAGTAACAGTTAACTTTTGGGGTTTGAGATCTTTGACTCATAACCATCCTTGTTTCTGGAGTGTTCAGTTGGTTTTAGTTGTATTTTTAACCTACCAATCATAATGTTGTTGGTTCTTATTTAAATAGTTTGTGAATTACAGTACTGTGCTGTCTAAAAATAACATGCTATAAAGTTAGTGACAAGAAGTTGCTGACAAGATTATGTTCTGCCCAAACTCAAAATAATTTTAAATAAGGACTTAACCAGGAAAATAAGGGGAACCAGGAAAATAAGGGGAACCAGGAAAATATAATACCTTATTTTCTTTCATTTTTAAACTTCCTTTTCAAATTTTTAGTATTTGTCATTAGGTACTTTCTTTTGTAAACAAACTGTTTTTAGGATAATATCTCTCTCTATATGTGGTATTTGTGGTATGTAGGTTGGTATACAAAATAAAGTAATAAAGAAATCTGATAAGATTGTGTAACTATTAAATGTCTCTAAGCATTTTTTCAAGTGCTATTTTTTTAAACCCCACCTTCGTTGTTAAAAGAAGGGCTTCAAAATTTAGCAAAAGTAATTAAGGGTCTCTTTAACACGTTCGCTACCGATCGTCAACTACAGTTGACACAAGTTTATCTTTAATAGCCCGACACTGCGGACCAAACGTTCTCCTGAGACTAAGCTCATTGAACTAAACTGAACTACAGACCAGTGTCTGAAAACAAAAATGCTGCCAAAGTTAAAAAAAAATATATATACCCATGTGTACACCACGGCTCCAGCATATTTACTTGGTATCCCTGTAGACCAATGCCTAACAATCTAGTCGATAAAATAAACTGTTCCTTATGAGGAGCTATAATAAAGTTGATGTTTGCATCAACTATAGTTGATGTCGGTCCACTGGATTCAGCCCACGCGTCAACTATAGTTGACCGGTGTGTGGGGAAAACTTGCCCGTCAACTATTGTTGACACTGGTCTGTGGTTAAGGTTTTATATCGAAATGTCGGTAGCTAACATGTTAAATAAGGGAGACAGATATTTGTGCTTCAGGGTCAAAGCAGCCATTTACACTGTAATAATTACTGTTGAGTCAATCTACCCAACTCACATTGTTCTCGCCGTATATGATGAGAATCCAGCCGAGTATGAGTGGCCAGGCGAGCAGAAGCAGGAATCCGCGGCGGCCGAGCTTGTGAGACAGGGTGCCAGCGGGGATGGCGCCCACCAGGCAGCCCAGCGTCACAATGCTGCCAACCCACGACGCCTGCTCGTCGGTGATCGGCGACGTTACCTCCTCGCCCATGTGGCCCTGCAGGTAAGGAATGGCGGGGGACGACCAGCCAGCCACGGCGCCGGTCGCCATCGAGATCAGACTGGCTGAAAATTTTAATAAAGGTTAATATTACCTTTACCAATACGAACCGTACAAATACATTCTTAGACATAAATAACATTATGTGTGTAACACAATACAATAGTGGGTAGAGGGCAAAATAAAAACTGTATTAATGAAATTAATACAGTTAAATTAAATTAGATTAAATTAAATTAAATTAGTTATCATTGTGTTAAGTGTATACTGTAATTGAGAGAACAGTTATTTTTTAGCATGGAACGTCCCAAAAATCACATTATTGTTAATTGGGATCAGATTTTATAAATATTTTTGTTTGGCATGATGTAAAATGTGTGTTTGTAAAGGGAAGTCCAAAAATAGAGCTTTTGTGATAAAATGTTGGTAAACTAGGAAAAAAGTATAATAAGAGAGGCTTTAGAGAACATTTTTTGTAATAATACATCACATACCAAGGAGGGCGGCCAGGTGCTGGGGCCACTTCTTGCTGTGGGACAGAACTGTCGCCTTGGCCAGCAGCGCCGTCGTCTCCGATATGAGCGCTCGCGCTTCGGTCATCCTGCAACACAGCAAACGGTTACACAGTTCACCTCACCTACACAAACTCGGCACAATGTGAAATTAAGCTCTATCAAGTTTGGTGAATGAAGAGTATGTCGGAGAAGATATTACTACTCCTCCTGGCTACTCGATCAGACCCTGACATATCAACTCCCAATGATGATTGGACCGAGCAGGAGCGGTTGCTGTAAAAATATATGTACCATGTTAAGAGGCCTAAAACACCGATCAAACACTTTAAAGTTTGCCATTGAAATTGTATCATTTCTTATATTTACAATAAGGTTTTAGATTAGAGATATTTCAGTACTGAAAGACACCGTCAACCCCTATAGTTTTTAACACAGGAGAACACATGTTAAAAGTGTAATAAGACGGATCAAACTAACAATACTGAAAAGTCAGTCATACGGTGCATTGTACTGCATAGACACCCCTTGTTACAAATAAAATGTTAAATAACCCTGTGTATCCCCAACAAATGAGAAAATGTGTGAGAGATAGTCTAGGACAAAATTTCAAATGTTCATCACACACTTGTGTATTATTATCTAGATAGTCAATGCTAATTCCCAGCAAACAAATATTAAAACTATTACATTTCAATTTTAATTATTTAATAATTATTACCATACATTAAACTGATATGGCAAATTGACAATATTTTACACTCAAGTTCTAAGCAAAATCATTCTCAATTTCTTATGTTTGATCACAATAGGCGTTATCGGCATTCCTTATATGTTTAGCTGTTATTATTAAGCCTCACTTTTCTTTCTCAGACAAAGCTTGTTTGCTCCTATCACTCGCCCTCTTCCTTTTTAAGACAAGCTCGATCGCTCCACTCACTCGCCATGCCAAAGGGGGCCTAACTTTGGAATAATATTATTAAACCACAGGTTAAAGATATAACATATTGGTCTGTATCTACAATTATAGCAGCTGATTTTTGTTCAATTCAGTAGCTACAAAAAATCTTCATAAGGATAACATTGGAACTTAAATTGGAACTGAAATTTGTTTGTGAATAACTTTGTTCAGATGGCATTTTTAGGTGAAATATATTGAGCGGCGACCCCTAAACAGACTATGCCTTAGGGGCCCTAAATTTATTTCTTCATTTTTTATATAACTCTATAAAACTAAGATTGTTGTTTAGTTAATTATAGTTTATGTTAAGTTAAATTGTAGTGAGTTAATTTGATTTCTGTTGATTATCAGATACCGGTATCCTTTATTGTACTCATGATTGTTGTATATATATTTTTTTTTAGAAATAAATCATTATTCTATTCTTATTCTACTTTCAAGGGCTCTAGGGCGAAAACCGGATTTTCCCAGAGATAGACCAACACAAATCGATTCCTGGTGGCCAAAACCCCCATTTTAATAAAAAAATTGAAAATCCTTGGAGATAAAAAAATGTTGACCGTACAAACAATACTTGTTTTAGAGTATAGTACCAGGCCGACCGAGCTTATGCTCGGTAAAACGATTACTTTTGTTTTCCACACAAAGCTCGTTCGCTCCGCTCACTCGCCAGGCTGGATCAAGCTGCACTTTGGTATAATTTTCCTAAACCACATGTTAAAGACGTAACACATTGATTTATATTTACAGTTATCAGATGATTTTTGTTCAATTAAAAAATCTTCATAAGGATAACATGGGAAAGTTGAAGGGCTCTAGCGCGAAAACCAGATTTTTCCCACCCATGGGACCGGTTCCAATCTATTTCTCGTGTCCAAAACCCCCATATTCAACCAAAAAAGAAAAAATCCTTTTAGAGAAAGAAAATTTCATGTGCTAAAAGTTTTTGTTTTAGAGTATAAGATTTAAATATAATAAGATGAAAATAATAATGCAAATAAACTTTTCCAAATTTTCACAGGATAAACAAAAAGATCATAGTGATTTTTAGTAAAAATATTACAAGTATAAAATAACAAACTACATATCACCCTTACGTGAGTAAATAGGTGCCGTCCTGTCACAATCCTCTAGAGCTCTTCAACAAAACACGTGCAACCAAAGTAAACAATGACGGACATCTAATATGGAATAATGGGAAAAAGCGTTGCTCAGTGGCTATCGTTAATATCATATCGTTATTTATTAGGGCGTGGATCGTGTGACCTCTGTTGACCTCTGGTGATAATGATAAGAGGTCGGCACCGATGCCGCTGCATGACGGACGGACGGGATATTTGACGCAACAATGGGCGGCGGCGTCGTCGGCGCGCGGCCGCGGCGTAGTGGCAGTGGTCACGCCGTCTTGGCGGCAGTGGACCAAATTTTTAAATTGTTACAAATGAAGGTTGATAACGATAAAAAAATTGCTATCTAGCTTTGAAGTAAAACATTACAAACAAGTGGGACTTGGTTTAGCATTGAGTTCAGTCACCACTCTTCCAGCGATCCAGCGCCCCGTAGGCAGCACCAGATGGGATCAGTGGGATCAGTCATTGATGTATCATCCCCAGCTGTTTAGTCACGTGTGTAAGGAGGGAATAGTTCAATTTGTCAAAGTAATCTAAGAGTCAACAAAATTACATAATAGTCCGTCAAACTTGACTCGTCGAACTCATCCAGAGAGTAAAAAAATTAACATAAAACTTTCAATGTGCCTTGAATTTATTTAACTGTACGAGTCCTTCAGAGACAATTCTTTTACCTTCTTTACCGTTTCAATATCAAAGTATCAAAAGTATTTATTTCATTTATGAACTGTATATTCCTTAATTAAATATTTCAAGCCAGGAATCTCAACACAAATAATCAGTGACTTCACTGGAGCAGCTACAACAGCGAACAGGCAAGGCAGTATAGAGGCAAATGCCAGCCCAATTTAAAATGGAATGATAAGTGAACCAAATTGAGTTAATAAATTTGAGCAGTTCATATACCTACACCTTCATATGTAAGTAAACGTGAAACGTTTGATAAAGTAAACATAGGACCACAATCTTAGCAAATACGATTCACCATTTGGCAATATTAGAGCTATATAGAACTGGCAAAAGCGCGGCTCCAGCATTACGACTTATATGTCTTAAAATAAAACTTGATCCAAAAAAAAGTAACACACCAGATAGTTAATAGTTGCCTACCCAATATTTTCATCGTAGAGCCGACCTATCATTACTGATTGGCAATTTTTTACCGAAAGAAAAACAAGAGAAGTTCGAAAGATTTCTTGTGATAGCGTCACAGTCTAACATCGCACTCTAACGTGAAAAGTCTGTAGATAGAGGTACTAGTGGTCCTTGGTGTGGAGACTGACAACACAAGTACTATTATTTTTTTTCTTTTTACTGGATTCGTGAATTCTGACGTAGGCGGAAGTTGGGTTGTTTGGTAGAACAGCTCCGCCTGCCAAGTAGTGCAGTAAATTTTTCGTTCCGTTCATAAAAAATCACATTTTTCATAGGGAGATTATAATAGACTTACAATCATACGTTTGTTTTCATTATTTTGTGGCCAATCTATTCGTAAAATTATTAACATGATTTTATAAGGAAAGAACTAGTTGCGAATATAGCCCTCTTTCTGGGCCTTATAAACTGTGAGTGTCGTTAAGCGTTACAACGATTACCCTACATGAAAAATGTGCTGCAAGATTATGTGGAGTGAATTCGTATGAGAAGATTAAACATATATTTCCTCAAATGTATACACTTTAAATCAAAAGATGGTCCTAAAGGAATTACTGTTACTAAAGTAGTACAAATATTTTCAATTTTTAGTAAAGTGTCAACGTGCCGCAATTAAAGTTTTGCCGCTATAGGCTCCAGCATTTTCAGCCTATTTATAAATACAACCTTGAGGCGTGTCGCGTGAGGCGCAGCCCAATAAGCGCCAACAGACGTGTCTATCCTGGCCCATCCGGCGCGACACTATCGCGCGTTATAAATGTGAATGTCCTGTTGTTTGTTAGACTTTCACGCGAAAACTACTGAACCGATTATCATGAAACTTTTTACACATATTCTTGGAGGTATCAAAAGTACCATAGGATAATTTGTACTTTAAAAGAATTATTTTTTACGAAAGATAAAAAATGTTTGTATAAAAATCTGAAAATCTATTTTTTATTTGTTGCTAAGAAACAAATTCAATGAAAATCCCAATTTGAGGTATTTCAGCGATTACTTATGTATAGGCCAAGGGTGAGCGTGACGGCGAGTGAGCGTAGCGAACGAGCTAAACCTGACATCGAGTAACTACAGCGAAGCCGCGGGAAAAAGCTGGTTCGTCATAAATTGGCTACAAAGCAAAACTACATGTTTATGCTGGAACACTTAAGCCACAATCCACAGTATCTAGAATATCTTGTACTTTGATAACTGAGTCAGCTGTTTCCATCATTTCTTTGTTTTGATTCTTAAGAGTCGTCTTCACCTTTGGGTTAGTTAACGTAGTCGGCAATGTTAACCATACGGCTTTTATGCAAAACATGGTATTGTATTCCCTTGTTTCGGACGCCGTTTTTCAACCGATTTCCTTTAAACTTGGTAATTGTTTTGTTGAATAGTTATTAGGTCCCTCATATCTCAAAATTTTGGAAATATGAAAATATTACGGAACGTTGCAAAGTAACTCAATTTTCCTTACTTTTAAGATTTTTTTCTAGTTGTAGGTATACAACCTATTTGGCATAGCATTTATTTTTGGTGAATGTCATATAGGCCTACATACTGTCCACTCCTTGAAATTAAATCTATTTAAAGACAATAAATATAGCTAAAAATCTAAACAACTTCTTTAACTTCTTTTTGCTAAAGTACAAAATGGACTAACATAAAAAGAAACGCGGACGAAATTGCTTACTAGTAACTAAATTTTAGTTCTACATTAATTACCTCTAAAATCCACCGGAGTTTTAAAATAACATTAGACTGAGAGGACGATGAGTAACTTTACTTCAACGTTTTGATAAATTAGGATTGATGTTCAAAGAAAATTCAGTGCTCATATATTATGACTAATATTTGTTTATAATAATATAATAATACAGTAACTAAACTAAACGTCTTATGAAATATTTGATATGATATAGAAGTTATTTTAATTGATGTTTTTTCTATCGTTGTGTTTGTTATATAACCAAATACTATTAATTTTATATTTATAAGGTTTTTATATGACATATTGCGAATTAAATGGTACATTTAAATTTTGAATTAATTAAAAGAAGTTAAAATAAAAATAAACGTTGCGATAGATTGGTAGAGAGACATTTAAATGCAGAAAAAGGATATTCCACGTTATATAATCACTAAAATTTTGAAAAATAAATATAGTTACACTGGTATCAGTCTTATCAAGTAGAAATTTCCATCTTCAATATCCGTTAAATAAACCAGTTACTTTATCGCATTGTTATACAAGCACAGTTTCAATACATTGTAAACAAAAACTGTACAACACCCGAATTCAAATACAGAAACGTTCTCAGCTGTTGACGTGCTCAACAAGTAGCTAACGAAACCTCACAACCGGTTTATACCGTACTACCATTGAAGACACATTTAGTTTGGAACTATTATGAAACAGTAACTCAATTAATATTTACCTTGTGTAGTGAGTGTGGGAGATTCGATCTACTAAACTACACTAAAATATCACAGACATGATACAGTTATGTAACCGAGAGGCACTGCCGGTATGGGTTGAGGTTATGTTTTGCTCCCCCACCACCACAGTCAGTGTCACGGGCCGTCTCCCACCATCTCGCCGCGCAAAACCAGAACCTGATTTCAGGACCTTGAAACTCGAAAACCCGAAATGGAAATACACTACACCGTTGGACTAGAATCACACTTTTTCTTACTCTTGTTTCTTGTTTGCGGTTCCGAATACCGAGGATTCCTGACTTTTTATCGAAATAGTTAGGACTTTAAAACCTGTAGCTATTTTGTAAACTAAAATAGCAGCAATGCTGTATGCCGAATGCCCAAATGTCCCAGAGATGTTTTATGTTGTGTTCAACATCGATCTCCTAGAGATCGTAAAAATTGACATCTTTCCGATACCAACCAAAGATATAATAATTTAATTTAGAAAAGTTGTTTGGACGGTAATTTACATACAAACAGTTTCGTCTACACGTAATTAAATCAGAACCCTTTGGGTAGGCCTACAGGTAAATACAGTTAGGCTATCCATATTTAATGTTAAAGGGCACTTGCGTAACAGCAAGGGCGGTTCTTGTTTGTTATCACAAGACAGCTACTTGTTTATGTTTTTGAACAGGGATCTTATAAAACAAATCAATTGAAAGAAGAGTATTAACTAAACTTTGTGTGAATATTTAATAATTCCAAGTTTTACGGTTTTTAACCCTTTGAAACCCGAATTATGATGCACCGATAAAAAAAATTCTTTCCTCTTATTTTTCTTTTACTTAGGGTCCAAATAACACACAAACACTGTTTTTATAAATTTTCCCTCACAGGTTAAAAAAATAAAAAGATGTTGTTTAAAAACAACAACGGGTACTTGTGGTTACATCGGGCAAAACCTAAGAAATATCCCTTGTTGTTTAAAAGCAACAGTGGGTTTTTGTGGATTTAATGTACCATATTTACAATTTTGGTAAAGTATAAAATAACTCAAAGGTTGTTCTTAAACAGAAGTTGAAATAATGCACAACTTTGTCAATATCGTATAGAAATTTATTTATCACAATAGAAAAACATCACAACTTGGTAAACATCGAATAAAAAAAGTACTTATCCCAATGTCTCCCACCTCTGACACGTTGTCATCAGGAATAAATAAAAACTTTTCTTTATCTTTTTTGTCCAAATATTCTGGCTCCATTGTGAAGTTTGGATCATGACCCATACAAAATGGCCAAAAGACATATAATTAACACAAAATATTAGCTGTAAATTAATTTAGAATTAGTATGGGGTTATATGGGGAATCTGAATTAAACTAGTGAAATTTAATGTCACATCCGCCCATTGTAGGTTTTAAACAACATGGCAATTTTCTCAAATAATTGTGTTAAATACTCACTAAAATTACCAAAACTTATTTTACACATAAACTAGAATAACTGAGGATTGATGAGGTGTTTTTCCCACATTACAAACTAAATTAGAAACATAATAAAATATCACTTGAAAGTACACAAGTTACTTGTAACCTCCAAACCTTGAAGTGGCTCTGAAGAAAATGTTTTGTTGCTTTGACAACTGGTCTAAACTCCTATCTAGTGGTGATTTTCTGAACTAAATCAGTGTTGTTTTAAACCAACAGTGGGCTTTAGTGGTTCAAACAAATAATTTTTGAGAAAAATAGGCAGAAACACAGCGTTGTATAAAAACAACGCTGGGCGTTAAAGGGTTAAGTTCTGCTTGCTTTCCATCCATGTCACCGATGTTCGCGGAGAACGCATCTCTATGCCTGCGGCCTCGTCACCGGGCCATCTATGCACTTAGCCAAGTTAACAGTTTGCTATTTTCACTGTGAATAACTTTTAATAGTATTGTTAACATATTTAGCAATAAAATCCATAACCTAACCGTCATAGCGCGGTTTAAACTCGGCTGAGTAGGGTAGATCGGGGGAATCACGCCACCTTAAGGAAAATTGAATTTTCATGCAAAACTGTTTTAGGATTAATGTAAATTTTTATTAAAATAGCGTCCTACGGTTCATAACCTATCTTTTAGTGATTTAAAAAAAGTTGAAATCTTTAATTGAAACTAAATAAAATATGTTTTTCTAAAAGCTTGCACAGTGGCGGAATTACCCCGGTACCTGGGGTTATTCCGCCATACCACTGGGGTTATGCCACCACACCATCAAAACACAGAAATTCATCTATAAATAACAGTAAAGGATGTAATAAAGCAACACATGTAGTACTAAATTTGATTGAATTAATTGAGGAAATTAATTATGAAAGTTTACATTAAAAATCATTCGTTTAGAAAATAGTTATAAGTTAGTCTATGCTATGATATTCTTAACAAACATCCGTAGGCCAAATAAATGGCTAATAGGCCTAGTTAGTGTCTGTCGTTATAATCTGAGAAAAACCGCATATATAGTTTCCTGGGAAATCGTAACCATTACACGTTGAGTGTGCCCATTTTCAACATGCGGCTTTCTTATGGCCATTCACCCACACAAGGATGGCGGCACAACCCCAGAGTGATGTGGCGGCATTACCCCGGTAAGACAAAATGGCGTTGATGGCAAATTTAGGGGAAGGCGGATAGCCTATCATACAAACTAGTAGTATGAAAACATGGTCAAATAGTTGCTCTTTTCAAAATATATAATTTATTTATGTAGCTTGAAGATGGTAATCACTTAACTCTTAGTTTTAGAAGACTCAAAATTAGATGACACTCACTAAAAACCGATTTTTTTGTTATAACTTTACAGCAACACACAATACGGTCATAAGCGTTTCTAATACTGATTGCCATGTTTCCCGCTAGAGTTCAGCGCTCACAGTCCCCCTCAACACACATCCAATTGCGAGATGAAAGGGGTGGCGGTATTGCCCGGTGTGGCGCGATTCCCCCGGTCTCCCCTACTCTCTGTACATGTGACCCAGTGTCGCGGCCTCAGGCTGAGATACGTTCCCCGCGATCATCGGTGACATGGTACTGCTGACTTTAAGCGAGCAGAACTCAAAAACCGTAAAACTTAGCAAGATTTAAGTTTCATGCAATGTTCAGTAAAATGTCTTTTTCAAATTATTTGTTTTTAAAGATCCCAAATCAAAATATCCTTTAAAAAGATAGTGGCTTATGTAGGCTATAACAAACAACCTCTGCGAGTGATGAAGCTATTTTCTTGACCTAAAAATAACCAGAATAACAAAGTAACCTGTCTTGGACTCCCCATATATACTAAGTTTATAACAAAATTACCAGCGGCATATTTAAGATTAAAATACTAAAAACATTTTGCATAACTAACATTACAAAATTAGGCTAATATTCCATGCTTATATTCAATGTCATATTGCTAATGACCTAATACTCTAGGGAACAACAGAAACCCATAAAGAGTTCTTTTTCTTTTTTTACAGAAAAGAGCATAACTGAAAATGTTTAACATTCCAAGAACAAATTCCTGCCGTTTATTGATTGCAATGTATACATAACCGAATAAGTAGGGACATCCTTATGGGGAAGTGAGAACGTCGCCCCTGAAACACAGATAGCACCACCAAGAAGTGGTGATTATGGTGATGTGGTATTGTCGGGAGATGACTTGTTGGCCACTGAGGGGGTTGGGGGGCGAAGGGAAATTTACATCCGAAACCTACCGGTCATTTGGTTAACTAAGGAATAAAAACAAACTTAGATTGTACTATTCTACATGAAAAAATTTTGCTAAAAAGGTCAACAATTATCTTTGTTGACAAACCAGCTAGCGTAATTCAATGTAGAGAAAGACAGCTGACTGCAAAATAAAAGAAAACATCGTATAGGGATGTTGTATGTTTTTGGTTTTGTTGATAGGTTAACATGTGGTGGAATAAAAAAAAAACCAAAAACAAAAAGCAAATTGTTTTGGCCAATGGAATGCTTCAGCTTCCCCCTCACCCCGCAACCCCCTCACTGGCCAACAAGTCATCTCCGGACAATAAGGATTATTCTGATTGGTTAAAAGGAAACAGATGACTAGAATAATTTTACAGAGGTTTGTTATTGTTTTAACTTTTTGTAAACAAATATACCCATTTTGACATTTGAGAGGTAGAAAGAGCGCTTCCAGTGACAGTAAGAAGAAATAATCCTAGGATCAGCGCTTTATTTTCCACTGGTTTTCGGGGGCAAAACTAAATTTTTTTTAACATGGGATGTCCCTACTTATTCAGTTCTGTATACATTCTTGATTGTGTCTGTGTCAAATCCCCAAAATTGTAGCACCTCTGTCCCTTTACATACTATGCAGTCAGCTGTTTTATTGCCGTGTATAAAACTTTCATCAAAGAATGGAAACTCACAATTATGGTGTAAGAAAAACATGTACCAGCATAACACTCCTATATAGGTACTTGCAACTCCACGTTTTACCAAATAGGGCCAAATTAAGGACACGATGATCGAAATTTACAATAACGTGAAAGAAGAACCCAGAGAAATTAAATGTAATAAAACATTTAAGAAGGTTTTGAAAGAAAACGTAATATGCAAATGCTATTACAAAATCTAAAAGTTATGATTTAACCATCTAGCCATTCAAAACACTTTATATAGCATTTATATCTCAAATAAATAAATTGTAAAAGGACTCTTTGTTTCTGACATAGCAAACTTCGATTGAAAAACTATTTTTTCTACCACTGCATGGAAATAATCACATTGCCCCACCCTACGCAAAACAGTTCATTTTCGGCTTCCGTTTCTTTTCCGCTCTTGAGCGGCAACGCCATCTCAGAAAATTGCCTCCAGTATTCTGCAGCTGGAGGGAAGGCATATCAGGCAGGTAACAGGGCTGATAACAGGACATTGTTCTTTGAGGAAGCACCTGCAGCGCTTAGGTCTCTACAATGGTGACCCGGTATGCAGGAAGTGTGGGCAGTCAGAAGAAACTGCAGGTCACTTGCTGTTTGACTGTGGGGAGCTGGAAGAGGCTAGAGAGAGGGCCCTTGGAGGACTACGAAGGGGCACTTTCCTTCCTCAAGAGGAGCTTGTTTGCAGGCTGCAGAAGTTTATCAGGTTTATAAACTGGGATGATCTCTGAAACACATATGGGGAGCGCAAAAAGCCCTTGCGGCTGACGCGCATTGGGATCAGGTCCGCCCCACTGAATGAATGAATGAATAGAGCGGCAACGTTCTTTACCCAATCAGCAATTTAAAGTCAGCTGTTATTACAAACCATGCCACAGTTGTTGGTCATTGTTGTCGTTTAGTAATTGCTACTTTTTAGTTTGTTTTTTAGTTGTTTAATATTTAACAGTTTGTTCCAACACAAACAAATCAAACATAATCTAGGCCTAAATGACATTTTGTATTCAATAAAACATTTAATCTGTTGAAATTATGTTGGTAGGAAAAAATCTTGTGTGTATTACAAGCGCAAATAGTCATTGCCGCTCTTGAATTGTTTTGCCGCACCTCAAGGTTCCTTACTCTGTGGCCGCACGACTCAGCTGATGCTTCGTGCGGCCATCTACAATTCTCGAGTGGCAATGACGTGCTTTACGCTCTTAATACACAAATAGCTATTTTTGTATCCATTGCAAACTTCAAGATAATGTACAACTGTGAACATTGGTACAAGATATAAACAGATGCAATGTAAGATAGTGTACAGTGTATATACAAGTTTCTTAACAAGTGTTTTAAAGCATTTGTAATATCGTAAAATGCCAACACAGTATGCCGAATGCTCGATGTCCCAGAAGAGTTTAAGGCCTATTTTCCCAGGAGCGTCTCGTGCGTCTGACGCTACGCGATGATCGCTCCGCGTCAATCTCTGCCCTCTGCTTTACAAACTACAATATATTATATATGCTACATATGCTTTACAATATGTCGATAGTCGGCGCGTTTTACGGCTGAGAGCGGATCCTATTTTCTGCCTAAAGGGTTGCTCTTTATAAATAATAATGGGCGCCCTTAGCCACGGATAAAGAGCGCTCGTGTCCGCCGAACGGGAGCACTTTTTACTGCCGAGAACGAACGCTGTTTTTTATCAAGCTGGCGATCTTTACTGCCCATCGGAAGCGTCCTTAAAAACCGATCGAGGGTGCTCATGTCCGCTGATCGGGAAGCTCATCTCCGAAGATTATGGTTGAGGGTCTCCGTTAGTCTCCAACGTAATGGCGCACCTCGGGTTCGGCAACCTTGTCGGTCGCCAATTTTCTGTATGGTAGAGCCGGCCCTACTTCGCCCCCTGAAGATCGGCGCCCGGGGCACAAGCCCCGCCCCCGGGGCCAAATATATATAAAACTTTTGATTTCATACTAGTAGATACCTATTAAAAGTTCTTTTAAAATGACATAAAGATCTTTTTGACCAAATTTAAAGGCGTATCGGATGATGTTTCAAGTTTAACATAGTAGTGGTTTTTGGCCACATTTAAAACCGACCACGTGCCCACCGAGCAGTTGACGGGGCAGCTGGCGCCAGCTGCCATGTCATATAGCTTCCGGTGGGGGGTAGAGGGTATATATGAGATGCTGTAGTTATATGTTATGCCATATAGGTTGGGATGGAGATGGCGATAGTGTTGGCGTTAGGGTGGAGTGAATTTGCGCATAAAGTGGGGTTGAACTAAAAGTGCGCATAAATTAAAAGTTAGTTCAAAATTGAAATTCGTCGGTGTCAACGAAACTCTAACAGTTGAACAAAAATTAAGAGTTAGTTCAAAATTTAAATTCAAACTTATAACTGGGATGTGGAAAATAGGTCAAGGTCATCCAGAGTAAGTTTTTAAAAATTCTATCCAACTACCACCAGAAATAGTTCAAAGTTAAACTAGTTGGTGATAGTGGGATAATTCATCCATGCCATGGGAGAGGTGTTTATCGTTTGAAAGTTGGCGATCGAATGAGAAGCGCCGCCTAGGGAGAGGGCTTATAAAATGGCAACCTTCCCCCACCACCCCTTCCCCCACTCCTTTAGACCAATAACCGGTCGCCGACTCTATGTGGTGAAACTGAACTAGACATGGCGGCCGCCATGGATAATTCTAACCTCAAACCTTAGTTTTGCATTGGTGAGCATGCGCCACCCCCACTCCTTTACCTTTCTTTTATATTTTTAAAACCGAACAGATGTCCGGGCAGCTGCCCCTACGGGCAGATGTTCGGGCAGGTGTTGGGGGCAGAGATGTTGAAATATTGCGGTGGAGATGGCGATAGCGTTGGCGGTCGGTTGAACTGAATTTGCGAATAAAGTAACTAGGGTTGAACTAAAAGTGCACATAAATTAAAAGTTAGTTGAAAACTGAAATTTGACGGTGTTAACAAAACTCTTAATAGTTGAACAAAACTAAAAGTTAGTTTAAAACTGAAATTCAAATTTATAAATGGGATCTGGAAAGTATGTCAAGGTCATCCAGAGTAAGTTTTAAAAAAGCCTACCCAACTACCACCAGAAATAGTTCTAAGTTGAACTAGTTGGTGATAGTAGGATAGGTTGAAGTAACTTTTGAATTTTATTAGTGAACATACAATTAATGTGCAACAGCAGAGTTTAAACAAGTTGAACTTTTGTGATGAATTACAGAGTTGTAAATGCAAACACCGACGACGATGAGAAGGTAAATGCAGAGTCCCCAGATGATGTATTTGAAAAGCTTGATCAAATGTAACATTTCGAGTTGGTTTTCCCGTTCCATTTCCAATCGTTTAATTTCCAATTTCAATTTATCCTCTTCCATTCTAGTTACGAAGGGAACTTCATCCATCATATCCATCATGATTGTGTTAGTGTTTGAAATTTTAAAACAAGTGATGTTGATAGTTCAGAAGTCGAAGACGGAATGAGAAGTGAAAGGGAGAAATGTTAGTTAAATAAAGAAGTGGTGGGGGGAAGGATGAATTACAAAGAAGTGGTGGGGGAAAGACGTTGCTCTTCATTATTACCATCAGTAGTGTCAGATGGTGCAGGAGTTAGATTTAGTAAACTGTCTACGTCCAAACTTTCAACCTTATCACAAATAGGACAATCGTATGTTATTTCCAAATTCATTTTGATGGTTGTAAAATTATCTACAAGTTCTTGTAAAATAC
Source organism: Neoaliturus tenellus (assembly GCA_030545055.2). Lineage (NCBI taxonomy): Eukaryota > Metazoa > Arthropoda > Insecta > Hemiptera > Cicadellidae > Neoaliturus > Neoaliturus tenellus. Next base: position 92,358,719 of record CM061531.1, on the reverse strand, counting down.
TAAAAATGTCTTGTAACTCTTCTTTAGAGTTTATTTCAAAACTAGAATTCATTCGGGCCAATGGAGAGTTGTTCATTGTTGGAGAGTTGGTGATGGAATGAGGATCGGCGCATAGGGAGGGGGCTTATATAATGGTGACCTTGAGCAGACGTCTAGGGAGGGGGGCTGTCTAGGGAGGGGGCTTTTATATGGGGAACCTTGAGCTTATGATTGAATAAAACGTTTAGTTCTTCTTCTTCGTCTTTTAATTCAATTATTTGAACAGAAGTAGTTGTTTCATCTTCTTCACTTGATGAAGAAAACAATTCACCAGGATTTAAATATTGAACTACAATTCTGAACCATCTTATAGGATATTCGTCAATGACAGAAAGTAAGTTTTGAAACAATTCTTCCATCTCCTCCCTCTCAGTTATTATATGTTCAAACTTGATAAATTTTGCTTCCATGTTGTTAGTTAGAATGTTGGAAGTGAAATGATTTAAAGTTGAATTTAATATTATATAAAAATTACAACCGGTAGTAGGGGAAATCTCAAGGTCATCCAATTGAAGTTTTAAAAAAGAATGTAAAACTGAAATTACACATTTGATGGTTCTACAGGATCGGAATACCAATCTGATCTGTATTTACATCTTTTTATCATATGTATACAAAAATCATCTTGATGAGACTTGGTGCGTTGACAATGAGCAAGATCTAGAGGGTGAAATTTGAAACATCTTTGAGGACAACATGTATGAAAATATCTTGATTTGTAAAATTTGAAAGTTCGCAATTCCGGTGGCGGTAGTTGTTTTGTTTTGCATTTGCAATAACAAGATCCGAAGAATTCACATTTAGTACAAGCTAACCCATCCACCATCATTGGTCCTAAATCTGTACATTGTTGTTCACAACAGTAACGAGGTTTGTACTTGTATTTTTGCTCTTCCATGTTGACGCTGCGGAGTCCAGTGAAAGAATAAGAGTGTATAGTGTTGAATAGCGAGTTTTATGTACTGTGAAAAGTGGTGGGGGTAATTTCAAGGTCATCCAAATGGAGTTTTAAAAAATTATACCTTACTAATGTAAGGAATGTTGATACTTAAGAAGATTGTTTCTCTTTGTTTTCTTCAGACTTTTTATCTTTCTCAGCTTTAGCCATAGCAACTAGTTCTTCTATTGATAGCGGATGTACTTCAGGAAATTTCAAAATTAATTTAGCTTGGTATCCTTCTTTAGCTAATACATCTATATCTTTAGTCATTTGTTCAACAGTGTTGTAATCTTTTCCATAGATTTTTCCATCAAGTTGAATCATCATTCTGTACAACATTTTCTTGAATAGGTCTTGTCGTGGTGAGAGCTGAGAAGCAAATGATTATTTATTCAAGTATCACATTCTTTTTATTAACTCACATTCAACACGTGATTCTTTAGTTGTAGTTTTGTTTGTCAAAAGTTATTCAACATTGGTAATATTTTTGGAACTTGATGTTATGTTGACCAGTAGGCGATGAAGAAGTTGTAGGTTGTGTAGAAATAAATATTTCATCATCGCAATATTTTGTTTTAGTGAACATCCTTGTATTAGTAGCACTAACATCAACAGTTAAGTGATAACCACCGGTAAGTAAAACTCGCATTTCGTTGGTTAAATCTTCGAGTTGTTCAAAAGTTGTAATGGTGTTGGTATCATAAGATGCACACTTGACTTTGAGAGACATCTTTTAGTTTTTATATTAAGCAATAGAGTGAGCGAGCTGTGTACGGTACGAAAGGTAGTCGTAGACTGATAAACTTTACAAGTAGATTTCCGCTTTTATCATCACACAAAACTGGGTCAAGGTCATTCCGTGGAATTTTTAAAAAGGCAACATATTGTAATGTACAAAGACATTACAATATGTTGCTTTTTATTTTTTTTTGTTTTATATCATATTTATTGAGAAACAATTACAAACAAATATTTACAATGTTATGTACAAACTAATCAATAGTAGGTGTTACATGAATTGTAAGTTCAGTAGAGTTGTTTCCACTTGGTCCGTTCGAAACCAAATAGAGTGCGCCGGGTTGAACTACACGAAGATCTTCATTTTGAAGAAGTTGTACGAAACGTGTAGGTAGGAAGATTTGAAACTTTGGTTCGTCACCAACTGTATACGGTGCCTCGCTCAATGTGCAATTAATAGCATCACCCACTGAAGTTTCCATTTTCTTGATCGTATGAATGATGTAATGTTTTTCTTCTTTTAGTTCAGAACATTTCTTCGTAGGTAGAATTGATGATTTAGAATTAGCGTTGAACTGATCGACCAAATTTTGAAGTAAGTTCTGCGATGCCATCTTGATGTTATTGTTAATTTTCTTGTTAATAAGAATGCCCGTCGGAGATGTTGTCTCTTCGGAGGTTCGAGTAATACTCATGCTGCGTCATGGTAGCGCTCTCACTTTTATAATCGACACTACCCCCACCACTTTGTTGAAGGAAATTATTCAAGCGGTAGGCATTCTTTAAAGCGCACTGCGACCTTCGATGTTTCAAACTTTTTGATGAAATACAAAGTTCGTTGAAGTAGCATTGGAAATTTTTATCAATTATTGCATTAATCACTTCGTTGCTTGTAAATGATTGTATCCAATTTGTATTTTCCAATCCTCTTGTGTAGATAATTTTAAACTCTTTGCAATAATGATTCATAATGTGCGGCATCATGTTATAATTAATGAAACATTCATCCCATCTTAAGTTGTGAAAATGTTTGTTCAACCATTTGTTTGTAACTTTCGCTTTAGTTGTTAGTCTATTAAGTGGTACTGGAGGTTTGAACAAATAATGATAAACTACTGATGTGTTCATGTCCAAGATTACTAATTCTTTAATAATAAAATTACCATCATTTCCTCGGAAAGCTTGAAATTCAATTATTCCTCTTTTAACTTCCATTATGTGTGGCGCATTAGAAAACGAAACCCGTTTATTCATGATGAAGTCTTATTAACAACTGACTTAAAAATTGAATTAGCCGACGTTTATAACAAACGGGATTGTTCTTCTTCTTTCACTTCTTGTGCCACTTCATCAATATTAAAATTGGTGTGATGGTTGTTTAATTGTCTCCACATTTCAACTTCTTGAGGTATTCTATTACAGATTGAAGTATCCACGGGACTGTATAAAATTGGAACAAAAGGTTGTTTGTCCAATGTATCGATTAGATAGTCTTTAATTATTGCACTTGAAAATATTAGTTGTTTCAAATATCTGGTGACGGGACCGGTAGTACAACTTAAAGTGTAAAATTCTTCTTTAGTGAAATATAATTTAACATTGTGTGTAGTTAAATCTCTGAAGCGAACAATTTGTCCTCCACGATGTTTTACTATTTCAACTTCAATATTTGATTCCAATAAACTTAATCTTGTTCTTCTTCCAAATGTGTTGTTACTTAAATAGCACTCCAAAAGATGTAAATGTTTCATGAGAGATTCCCAAGTAGTTTCACTGAAAGTAACCATTTTGTTTCCATGATTTAAAATAACAATTGGTGAATAATCCATTGATTTTAAAATTCCAACTGATATACTTTTTGTCATGCATGAAGAAATTGGGTATATAATCCGAAGAAATACTTCTGTTAAAATATTAGTTGTAATGTTAACTTCAACCTTCTTCCTTTTTACTTCTTTTTCAGCTTCTTCTTCTCTCTTCTTATGTTCGTTAAATTTTAGGAACTCGTCCATTTCTCGTTCAACTTGTTTTTCTATATCTGAACTATTATCATCCATTAGAGGTGTATTTTCTTCTCCGTTAGTAGAATTCATCTTGCGAATGATGTTTCCCATACGACGGTTGAAGATAGAATGAAGTTTCCACTAATTATTTTCTCGCTTTTATATTTTTCGTAAAATCCTTGATATTTATACAATTACATAATTGTTTGTTTTCAACTTGTCTTTCACAAATGAAATTCTAACCTTAAAAATTGAAGCAGATAATTCTAACCTCAAAAATTTGCAGTTGTTGTACAATTCTTCTTAAAGTACATTCTTCACAATTCCGGTCAGCGGTGTGTAAGTAACTATTTTATCATGTAGAATTAGACAGTATGCCGAAGTTCCATCCACTACTGGTTCTTCAAATTCCATTTCAATTTTTATATCCACACTTGATGATTTTACCGATTCATTTTGTTTTGAACAATCGATTACAATTATTGGAGCCTTGGAATAATACTGGTCAGGTGATAATAGTGGTGTATTAGTCTTTCCATAATATGAAGATTGAAATCTTGCATACATATCGTATAAAATGGAAAATTGACCAGCATTTGCAGTGATAACATCTTTTCGCTTAGTTTGAAAACCGAGTATTATGTACCTTGCTCGTTCCAAGTAAGTTGATGTCTTGACGGTCCATGTTTGTCGTTCTGTCTGAGGTAGTGTAGGGTATTCATGAAATTCCCAACTACGGAATGGCATCACAATATCACGGTCAGATTTCAACTTTCTCAATAATAGGATTCTATGTTCATCGGCCAATCTTACATGAGGTACTCTCCAAACAACTTTATCCAACTGTAGTTGCCATTCCAGTTTATCTTCCGTAGTTGCAGGGTCTGCAAGTATCAAGTCCTTATTAGTTGAAGATCTAAGTAATACTAATTCTTGTTTGACATTTTTTAATACCCGTTTGTAATCTTCAGCGAATCCCAAAAGCAATCGTAAAGGTACATGAAAATCAAAGTGACCGTTGGAAGCTGGTGTTATAGTGTCTTTATCGGGGGCAACCCATCCGGCGGTGACTATTGAATTCTTCTCATGCGGCGTTAATGATGTTAATCCTTTCAATGTCGTTGTTAAACCAACCTTTTTTGTTGAATCAACTGTCACCCCTGATATTTCATATCTTATTTCATCAAAAAGATATGCCATCGGGTTATTTATAAAAGGAACTGTTGAAGCACTTTTTCCATCCAATTTTAATACCCGTCCTTCGATGTACAAGTAACTTTCACACGGTAAAGTATAAATATCTTGTTGTTGAATGGGAATCCTTATTTCATCGTTATTGTTTAATTTTGATGAAGTGTAAGGGTTGTGCGTGTGATATTCCTTCTCCCATAGTGTTTCGTCGAACGTTGGTCCTTGAGATATATCCAGGATATCCATCGCTGTTAAGTTTCAATCCAATCTTCTGTAGAAAACGAATGTTGTCCGATGTTAACTCTTCCAATGTCGAGGAGCTACTGAGCTCCCGACTCTTCCGTTGCGGTTTAAATGATAATCCCATGTTGACTTTTATGTTGCTGCTCTGATGTGTATCCGTATAGTAATTGTTTCTCCTCTAAAGTCAACACTATGACCGTCTTGATCCAATATGTTCAGTACGATGTCTGAAATGAAACTGGTGTTTAACGGTAGGTATATCAAGTTTTGTGGCTTCTCAACAATTTTAAAACCGGGAGCTACTGTTGGATAAAATGTATGTAAAATATGTTGATTAACTCCATCTCTATACGATCCGTGTATAATGTTGCACGTGACATCGATACTATTTACTTTCAATATTGTTACAGTTGAATCACCTGAATGAGTAGTTCCAGGAGTTAAGATTTTCTTTTTGGTATCTGTAAATCCAAGTAAACTGCCAATAGAGTTTTCCAAGCCAACATCAATATAATATTTCGAAGTTATTTCTGCTTTTAAAGTATTGTTGTTTCCTTTAACGGTGATATTGTCTTCTCCGAGTTGTTTCTGTAATAATTGGTTCATGTCATCAATTTCATATGCTCCAGTAGGAAATGTAATTATTTTCAATTCTGAGTATTTTCCTGCAGCATCCTTAGTTTCATAATAATGTAGTAAATTGTTTTTTCCTTCTGTAACATTAGGAATTGAATTGTAGGTAGTCAAATCAAGTAATGCCGCTTCCCATAATCTTTCCTTGGATAGACGCAATGCTGGGAACAGCGTACTTTTCAATGTGGATGAATTTCCACTCAGTGACACTGTATACGATGACATCTTAAAGCTGACTGACACTCTTCGCTAGAAACTCCAAACATAAATGCCCACATATTTCAGTATTGTTAGGTTGTTCTCTTTTGTAATTGTAAAAAATGTTTTTGGAGTTTCGAAAATAATGTTGCAGTTCTTTTGGCGGTGGTAGATTGCCAAAACTGTCAAAGTAGTAAACGGTTTGTCCGAGTTTTTTATAGCATACCCAATGAGTGCCTGGACCATAGGTGGAATCCAAATTTACTATTCCAGTTTAATTTTTCCATATTTTAGTTGGTAATGCATCTTTCATAAAAACTCCTCGAAATAATGGTATTTTCAAAAATTTTACATAATCATTTAACTGATGATTTGTTAAGGCTTTATTTGGAATTATCAATTGATTCTTCTTATTTAGTACACACGGTATGGTCTTAGGTATAAACCTGCTCCGTTTTTTACCATTTGCCAAACAGAAGTCTTCTTTACACTTGCCTTATGAGTTCTACGACGTCCTTTTTTAATGTTTCCAATTCTTTTGGGAGCGCCTCTCTTTGCAGGTCTTCCTCTGCGACGTCTTCCACCACCTAACTTTGCTTTTGTCTTCATGGCTGTAGTTACTGCCCAAGCTGCTGCTTTTTCTGCAATATTTGCGTCACTTGATTTTACTCTTTGCCAAGCTTTTTCCGCTAGAATTTTATCTGCTATTGATCTATTTGTTGAATCTTTATACTTTGAATATGCTATATCGTGTTCTTTGCAAGCTTGATCTAATTTATTAATTCCAGGATCTCCTCTTGCTAAACGTTTTGCCAACTTAGTTCCAGGTCCACAATATTGATAACCTCCGGGCAGATGTAATTCGTATGGTAAAGCGTCTATCGTTCGATTTACAACAGCACCAACTGGAATCCGTCTGAGCAGGGATAATGCAGCTGATGTTATACCACGTCCTCTCTTGCCGCTGTCTTGACGATGACTGAGCGATACGGTCTTCATTATGTTGTCTTATATAACTGGTGTGTTTACTCCACGAGATACTTTACATAAATGAATAACTTGTGCAAAATCTTTTATATTTAAAGACTTAGTTATTCAAATTAATTATATACTGATTTATAATTCTATTTTTAATCCGAGCTTCTCGTTCATCGGGTTGAATCATCACATGATTCGTTGTACTAGCTATATGATTGTGGGTGTCAATAAGTAAATTACCCACTATTCTTATTAAACAATCTAAAGTTACAGCATCTTTCGGATGTTGAGGATCTTGTAACTGCATAATACGTTTATCATTACACGTGTAAGCGGTTGAATCACTTTTTGATGTTGTTATGACTTGTCCAATAGTAGCAGCATCATTTGAATCTTCACCTGGTAAAATATTAATTATTTTCTTCATCTTTGCATCATATTTGGTCCCAAAGTGTTTATCCCAAGTTAATGTTTGTCTCAATGTAACACAATCATCATCTTCATAACCAGGATAAATATTTTTTATTCTTCTATTACGACCATCGTATGTACCTAATCTACCACCACTTGCAATTAATGTTTGTAAAATAAGAGGTACATCTGAATCTTTTATAGTAAATCTTCCATTTGTTATTGTTTTATGTCCTGCATCCCATTCATCATTATTTCCTTGCATTAAATCAAACTTTTTATTTCCATGTATAAATTTATATCCCCGCTTTAACACGGCATCTTCATGTTTTACAAAATTTGATCTTTCTTTTTTTAATTCTTTGGATAATTGCTCCATAGTAACAGCATCTTTTGGTTGAGAACCAAACTTTACATTTGTCAATGTTTTTCCATGACAATCGATTCCATCAGCATCTTGTAAAATACAGTTGTCCTTGATGTATTTTAGGTTTACAGCACCACCGTCTTCTTTTGGGTATCAAATGTCATTTATAATAAATTTATAAAAAGAAAATCCATGTTCAGTTTTTTCAGGTATTATAGAATGTAAATATTCTTTATTAACTGAATCTTTATCATTTTTGGGATTTCCCACGTTGGTTATTCTATAATTTCCAGCATTATACGTTTGTCCATCTTTTAAGTTATTACCCCATTGCAATTTTAAAGTATTTGAAAGTTCAGATGATAAGTACTCTTTAGTAATTGCATCAGAACCTTCAGTTGGTTTACCAACATTAATTAATCTATGTGATTTAACATCGTAAGTATTCTTATGTAATTTTAATGATGTTGAAGTAGCTTCTTTTATTGTCTTCGAATTTGCTCCATCAGTATCTTCTTCTGGATCTTTAACTAGTTTTAAACGTTTATTACTTATGCTATAGTCAACTTCAGGTGTTTGCGGTAATCCACTTCTTTTTCTGTCTTCTCCAATTTGCACTCCTAAAGCGGAGTACCGTCCGAACTTGTCGACGCTCATGTTAGAACTGATACGTCTTACGCTTGCACCTCTTTTATATCCACGGACAATTATACGACTATACCGCGATTCCTAAGTTCATCAACTAGAGCCACCCATTCATTATTCAAACCCGTATGACCGGCTTCCATGGCTTCATTCAATAGTCTCATTCGGTCAACCAATTTATTGATGTCGTTGTAGTAAATCACATTTGTATTGTATAGATTTTTCATCAATCCTTTACCAGAGGTTGAAGTATCTCCTTTACTCTTTTTACCATGTTGTTCAAGAAGTGATAAATCCATAAGTGATAAAGATTTTCTTTTCAGTGGTTGTCTCACCGCTGCGCTGGCGCAGTACGTAATGTTGGCAATTTTCGTGGAGGAAACAACTTTTTATAACGATGTTATATTTTGTTGCACGTGAACGATTAATCATTGCATCCTTTAAGTAGTTTCTCTTATGAGCGTTAGTATTTTGTAAAATCTCTTTAAAAACACTTAAATCTTTGGATGAATATCTTAGTGGTATGTTTTTAAAAATTAATTCATATAATCCTTTTGTTCCTTTATATCTATGCTTACCAATAATGATGTAATCGTCTTGAGTTATTTCAAGCTTTGAATCACCAATCTTCAATTCATTCCCATCAATTCTTGCTCCGTATACGTGTGATCTACTCAAATTTGGGTTTGATTTCATGTCATGTAGCATTTTCATTATATATTTTCTTCCAAGAGGTCCATGTTGTAATATATCGCTACTCAATTGAGTTAAATTTGGAATAGATTGTTCAGTTTCAGGTATAGGCTGTTCTTCTTCCTTTTCAACAATTGGTTCTTCTTCTTCTTTTGTTTCTTCTTGCTTACTAGCACTTGTATATGAATCATCATCTTCTTCTTTTTTTTAATGCTTGTACTTCTTGTTTAGAAACTGGTAGTAAAACATCTCCTTCATAACGAGGTTTACCAATAGTTTCTGATATCTGTTTTAAAGGTTCCGTAATAGGTTTAAATGTAGTCTCTAAAAATTCTTCTCTTTCACTTAAACTCATCCTCAATGCACGATTCTTCATCCTAATAGAATCACTGAGTGATTTTATTTCTTTCAATAGTTTTTCTTGATTCACCATGTTAACACTGTGAAGTTCAACGTGTAACTAGATGTAGCATCGGTAGTTCAACGCATAAATACAAATTTATCCAACCCTATACGATATCTACCATTTTTAATATCTTCTTCCTTCATAATAACGAGAAAGCTATATTTCTCATTCCATGCTTTGCCACACATCTCTTTAAATTTTTCAAATGGCATATCTGCATTTACATGATCATTATATATATGCTTTAAATTTGTTTCATCTTGCTTGAAGATGATCAACATATTTGCATTGTCTCTTATAAGTTGTTTTGGAATTTTACTGTATGTTTGACCAATGTAAATGCTATCAGTATTATGATGTCTTCCCATAGCAAAATAATTCCTTATTGTGTCATGATTTTCACAAGAAACATCGTCAAATATAAAAATAGAAAATGGTTTTGCTTCATTTGGTTGCATAATTGTTTCACTGGCATTAAACTTGTAAAAATTTACTTCAGGTACACTTGCAAGTACTTTATCCAATAATTGATATTTTGGTTGTTGCAATGATTTTGAAAAAATGTATGTATTGTTAAAACGCAATCCTTTAGGATTAGTTATAAGGTTAAAAACAACATTAGTTTTTCCACAATTTGAAGGACCAGTTATTAGACATCTTATCGTATTTGGTAGTAATTCACCATGTTTTCCATGATTTAACTTATCATTGTCAACTGTCAATTCATCAATGTTATTGATATTAAATAGATCTTTTTGTTGTACAATCTCTATCTTGTATGAAGGTTAAACACACAATGAGCTATTAAACAACTATACTAAGTCTTTTGAAGGAATCCAAGAGTCTTCACTTTTATCAAACCCTAACCACCGGACTTTAACCATATCCTTTTTCCTTTGTAAAATCTTCTCGACAAGATATACATCACCGACTGTTGATTTCAACAATTCATGTCCGTAGAATCCACCTTGAAGTAATTCACCCTTGTTATCCTTTAATAAATAGGTTTCAGGTATAGTTGGTTGCACTTTATAAATTGTAAATACTTCATTAGTCCAATTTGGTAGATATCTTTTACTAAATACACCTTTGTATTTGCTTATACGAACTTTATCGTTGACCTTGAACTTCTTTGGTTGCAATTTTTCCAATTTCGGTGTTGTATTATTTTTAATGCGTTGTAATACAATTTTGGCATTAGCACTATTTACCTGGATATGTTTCATTCCAATGGTACGATGATATTTGTTGTTATACTCTTTTATAAGTTGTGGTAATATGTCATACCACACGTATGATCCTCGTTTTGAAAATTGTTTATACATCGCACCTTTTAATGTTCTATTGAATCTTTCAATTATTGAAGCTTTAACTTCAGAATTTGTAGAATAATGATTTATTTGATATTTCTTCATCAAAGCTCCAAAGTCTTTATTAAAATATTCTTTTCCATCATCGGTCTGTAGATGTTTAATTTTAAATTTATTTCTTTGTATTGTGGTTTCCATAGCTTTTGTAACACTTTTACCAGTCTTATCCTTCAATGGTAAAGCGTCAGCTATTTTAGTAAAACAGTCTATAATTGTTAAAATATATTTAAATCCTTTGTTTAATTTACTGTGCGGTATCATTTCAATGAGATCAGCTTGATAAAGATCATTCATTCCTTTAATGATTGTACTTCTTCTTGGAAATCTTCTTCTTGCTGGTTTATGTAGTTCATTTACAATCTTGTCCTTCACACTTTCCATCTTCAGATGTTGCTTGTACACCGCATGTAAAAATACTGATCCATAGAATAGTTTATTCTCATTTATATAGTTTGAATATAGGTCAAGGCCATTTCATATTAGTGTAAAAAAGAGGGAACATGGCATTGGGCTTGCCATGTCCCCTCTTCTTTACGGAAAGGAAAAAGGAAGAAGGTAGAGGACGAAGAATAGGTTTACTGGTCGATAGGGTTTAAGTCGATAGGTTAAGTGGCCGAATGGTAAAGTATTAATTTTATCTTCTAAAATATGGCGCTTGTCATCTTTGTAGCTTAATGCCCACTTTGTTTGTTTGACACTAAAAAGTTGATGATTATAACTTCTAATAGTGTTAAACGTTGCAGTTGTTTCAACATTTTCAAACAAACATCTTTTATAATGTTCAAACTGTACGTTCTTCTTAAGAAAAGAAGTTTTTATTCCTTTGGCCTTCTTCGTGACTTGATGTTCGTTCCTCTCGTTTATGTACAGTTGAAACGAATACAGTTTGGACATTAATGCTACAATTTCCATCATTGGCACACCATTCGTTTCATCTTTAAATTTTCCCAATACTTTCTTGTTTCTGTCATAGTCGTAATTTGGATGATCCTTAGGATAATCGGAAAAGTCGAAATCATCTTTATATATAAAGGTGCGTAGATCTTCATACATGTCATTTGTTTTAATCCAGTAAATTAGTGCATCCGTATCCATATATGCAATACCAATGTTCTCTCTTCCATAATAGTTAACCATCTTCTTAAAATGAAACTCATACATATGTGTTTTTGAAATATCCAAGATTGACATTCCAAGATACAAAGGACGATCCATTTCAACTGACTTCTTGTTCATGGAAATAACAACTAGATTTTCATTAATAATTACAGATGAACCAAAGTTTGGTTGTTGCACCAATTTCTGTAATTTTACTGGATCAGTTACCAATTTGATATCTTTATGTTTCCTTTTGTTTTCCAAAGTCTTGCCAAATATTGCGTTATTCATTAATTTAAAAAAATCTTTTTGAAAACTTGATGTAGCGGCGGCTCTTCTTCTTGTGTTGTTGTCGATGTAAGGTTTTAACCAACAAGATTGAGAAAATTGTAGTACTCGATTAATTTTTGTAATTCTTAATCCTAAGTCTAAAGCTTGTTGTATCATCCAGTAGTGTCCAACATATCGAGACTTGTCGGTTAAAGTCATAATTAATTTTGGCCATCTTCCAGTAGGGGAAATTTCAGTCTTCGGAAGAAGTGGTAAATCATAATGTTGATCGTGAAGATGTTCAGGATATTCAAAATCGACATCAAAAATGTAACCAGTTTCACCATGCTTCGGTATATCCATTATGTTTCCAATAGATTCTGGGTCTATCCATTTAAAATTATTATATGGAAGGGAATTTGACATTGCCCATCCGTATAAGTTATTTGCATCGAAATAACCCAGGAATGTTGTTGGTTTTGATGCATCATAATCGGGCAGATACTTGTTGTTTGCCTTGAAGTGTCGTGTAACACTTTGCGTCAATCCATCTCGAACTCCTGACTCTAACATCATAACCATATCTATATCAGTAAGAAGTTGAATTTCACAATTTGTTTCTTTTAACATAGCTTGCCATGCTAATCCAGGTGAAGTGTACGAATGAAGAGGGTCCAATCCATATGCTGCAAAACACGTATTTCTAAATTCTTCCATTATATCACATAATAAAGTTACATCTAATTTAACATAAAAATCTGAATATTCTCCCAATGTTGTAAATCCTAATTCATTCCATACTTTTCATGCATGATCATAATCCTTTTGAGATATGTCCATGTCGTATAGTTTACTTTTGAATTCTTCTTTTGGCGGAAGTGATGTTTCATTAAATTTTTCTAAACTGTCTATATAATCATATGGGAAAACACCTTTCCGAAGTACGAGATCCAGTTTGTCGTTACTTACAATCTTCTTTGTTTCAATAAAATCTTGTTTCCTTAAATTTTCAGAAAGTTTAGACAAACTCGATGGCATAAATCGGTAGGAGTCTAAGAATCTTAATTTGACATTTCCAACTGTTTTAGAGAAACTAATAAATTTTTCTGAAGTTTCAGCCAACACATCTTTTGAACCATTGTCTCTTCCTAATTCAGGTATTATAAAATGAGCATCATACCCACTGAGGTTATGCAGAACCACAGGAATAAATAGTGGTAAACGATAGCTCAAATTGCATTTATTACAAGCAGCACCCCTGTAATAACCTGTAAGGTGGTAATGATCTTTAACTTTATAATTGTCAATGGTAAATTTATTTTTACATAAGAAACAGTGAGTTGCATTTTCATGTTGAATTTCCTCTTCTTCCTCCATCGATTTCATTGGTACGATATTCGTATATAATCTTTGTACATTTTCAGCTATTAAATATAAATAGTCAAGAAATATTGTTTCCACATTTTCACCACGATATACTAAAGGTTTTGAAGTTAATCCATATTGGTTTAAATGTTCTTCTGATAATGTTGATTTAACCATTAAACAAAAACTATTTGGTTTGTGCATTTGATATTTGACACTTTTTCTAGCTTCACAATTTTCATCTTCTATAGGAATTAGTGTTGATTCAAAGTCCGCATATACAACTATAGGGATACGGTATTGATGATGAACCTTTTAAAATGTAACAAATGCTCTGTTTTCCGAAGGTAAATTAATCTTTGCTTCATAATTATTGTTACATAGTCTTTTGTGCTCTTGTAACCATTCTCTTCCTTGTCTTCCTTCTCGTTTAAAATTAAAACATCTCTTGCAAATTATCTTTCTGTGTCGATCTTTAGAAAGCTGCTTGTTAACAAGAGAGTCGAATTTCTTTATGTACACATAGTGAGACACATCTCCTCGCGTTAGTAGTAGTAAATCCGTATGATCTGGTAGCTCTTCTTTTACGACACGTAAAGGAAACACTTTGTTTGAACTATCTAATGCAAAAACATTGATAGATGTACCAGAATTTTTCTTCTCAAATTTTGATATATCTTTCAGTGATACAGGGTAAGTAATTCCTTGAAAATTGTACCTATGTCTTTGATTTTCATAGTGGTGGTTAGGTTTATCGAAATGATTTGGTAGAAACTTAGATGTCATTGCATATCTAAAACATTCATTATCTTGATTTTTCACATTAATACATGATCTTGTATCCTTAATTCTTTTGGGCAAAGGAATGTAACTAGATCCCATTAGTCCATATCCATGTTTGTGAACTCTTATATCTAATACTTCAATACTTGTAAGACTCCATCCGGATCCTCTTCCTTCATGTTCCTGAATTTTTGTTAATATTTCTTCTATACAGTTCTCTACTATTAAAGCAATGTTTGAACTTTCTATAATGGTTCGGTTTTTTGTTATGAATCCTCTTGGTGATAATTCTTCTTGTACATTTATAAACATAGCTTCTAGTAGTAAACCAAATTTAAGAAAATTTAATCTTTTCAATTCTTCTTTTAAAGTTTTACTTATGATTGGTTTTGCTTCTCTAATAAATTCTTCTAGCTTCAAGTTTTCATTTTGAATCTTATGATGCATTGCTACTTTACCGGGTAATGCAAATACTTGTAGATTCGGTAAAGTAGTTGAAGATGTTGCTGTTATTTCATCTTGTTCATCTTGTTCTTCTTCTTGTTCTTGTTCTTGTTGTTCTTGTTTTTCTTCTGGGTTGTTGTGAATTAGTTCTTTATGACAGTCTAATAGAATTTCATCGTGAAACGATTCCGAACATTTATCGCAACTATACATGTTGAGATGTTTACTCTTCAAAATTTCGCCAAGAAATGAAATGGGCTCTCACGTTCCTCCTTTTATAACGGTTCCCCCACCACTATTTCATCATCTTCACTATCCAAGGAAATCAAACGTTTTAAACAAAAATATTAACCTTCTACAAACTAATTGTTCATTCATGTTCTTTATTCCCATTGGAGTTTTAGTATATACTTCTTCTTATTCAAACTTTAACGAACTTTCCCCCACCCAACTAATTTTAGTTACTTTTAAAACCAAACACCCGCCCTCCAAACGTCTGTTAGGACAGATGTTATGGGACAGATGTTGAAAGAACAAATGTTGGGGTGGAAATGGCTAGAGCACAGGCACTTGGTTGAACTAAATTTGCGCATAAATTAACTAAGGTTGAACTAAAAATTTCGCATAAACTAAAAGTTATTTCAAAACTAAAATTCAACAGTGTTAACCAAACTCTAACAGTCGAACAAATAGGTCAAGGTAATCCAATATTAACGCGAGAACGAGGAATAGAGCACTAAGTGGCATGTTAGTCCATTACCACAAAGTGATCTATTCCTCGCTCTCTATTCTACATCTACTTTTTTGGGTTTACTTATTTATATCAAAATATTCAAATTTTACTATGTAGAATGTCCATTCTTGCTCTTCAACTCTTCGATTGTTTTTAGCAATTGTAACAAATATTCGTTAGTTTTCACCAAAGTTTTTATTTTGCTACATCCAATTTCAATAGAAGGTATTATAAGTTGTAATTTTATAAGTTCAATCTTTTCTTTCTTGCGAATTTCTCTCTTTATTATGTTGTTCCTTATTTTTGCTGAAGATTTAAACTCCATGTTGTTTCTGCTAAAGCCACAATAATAAAAGTCTCTTCAAACAACCTGCATTTATACACATTCCCCCACCATTTTATAATCCCCACTCCTTTCCCCCTTCTTTATAGGATTTGAAAGGGTGTAGGGTGGGGGAAGGGTAATTTTGTTATTACACTAGTTGTGCAAGAAAATAGCCGCCAGTGTCTACACCTTGTTTGTAGCACTCCATCATAGATTGTGCCCACTGCCACATGCGGTCTCTGTCATTTGGTGTGACAAGGAAAGAATGACTATCACCATATAATATAAAAGAGTCAATTCGTACATAACATCCTGAGTCCAACCATTTATTAGCTTCAGCCATAAACTTTTCTATTGTATCAAATGGAAATTGTGGATCAATTGCTATAACTTTACGTTCTTCACTAAGTTCAACAGTATAATCATCATCGTCCTCATCATCTTCACTTTCACTGTTGTTACTTAAAGTGTCTTCAGATTGTTCAAAAACATCTGAAATTTCGGAAGAATTCAAATTTTCATTCAGATGAGGAGGCATTTTGAAGCAAGAAATATTGTAAACAGCAGAGACGAAACGACAAGAGCGGCGTGTAGAAGAAAAATGAAGGAGTGACCAACGCTCGCTCCGCTTTTATAATAGTATGCAAATGAGGGGTAGGAGCTGACCGTGACCAGTCATCAACCCAAAGGAGTGGGGGGGGAGTACTTTTCTTACTACTCGGATGGAAGTAGGTTAGTAGGTCACGAGACTTAGAGTGTTAAAAAATAATGGGGGAGAAACACAACGCTATAACGCATTGTGTTTCTCCCCCATTATTTTTTAAGCAACAATTTGAAAAAAAAACTATGTGAATTTACTTTCTACGCCCACACCTTGTAATACCATTCACTTTGTGTCTGAGGAGATAGTCTTTAGAGTCTAACTCATAAACGGATTTCTCTTTGCGCAAGGATTCAATTACTTTAATATTATATTTTTCGCCGTTACAACTTGCCAAAATGTGTTCGTTGTCAATAACACTTTCAAAAAAATAAACACAACCTCTCTTAAGCCTATTTCCTTTCACACCAATATTTTTGGATTGGTATTCAATATTGGGGGTTTCTGTAAGTTGTGGTTCAGAAAGGTGTTTCACGACATGTACACGGCAAAAACTTTCGTTTTTAACACATTTCCTCCCACAAGCTGATCCTTTCTTAATTCCCCTAGTGAGCACTTCAGGGCAAGTAGTGGGACGGCTAAATGCCCTACGACGCTCTTCTTGTAATAATTGAAATTGCTCTGAAGGAGCAGGCTTAGGAGCAGGTTTGGGAGTAGGCTTAGTGGATTTAGTTTTATGATAGGTGTGGTCTTCATGCATAGTAAGTGGTGGGGTAGGAGGCAATAGTGACAGTGGAATGACAGGTGTACTAAGACGATGAAGCAAAGTTTCAAATGAAGGGGTATTAGGACGGGGAGCTGGCTTCTGTGGTGGCGGCATGATGGTTAATGGCGGTACGGAGTCGTTTGAAAGCGAAGTAGAAGGCGAAGGCGGTGAAAAAATGCTTCGAAGTTTAGAAGTCTTATTAGGCGGAAGAATAGTGCCAGAAGTTGAAGGTTGGGATCCAAATTGCTTCTTGTACCAGTCAGGAGGATTTTTCAGACGAAGAATTTTCTTAGGTGTAGTAACAGCCGTAGTAGAAGTTGAAGTAGAAGTAGAAGTTGAAGTAGAAGTTGTAGTTGGCAGAGATGACATGGTTGTGGCTCCAAGTTCGCAGCGTAACGTCTGGAATCAGAATGAAATGTTAGCCACAGTCGGTGCGTCTTTTATAACAATATGCAAATGAGAGGGGTAGCAGCTGGCCGAGACTGATTATTGACCTGGGAGGTGGGAGAAAAGGGGAAATAGAAGGTATTTATTTCAAATAATTTGCATAACTTTTGACTAAAATAAGATAACCAAATTTTTCTTTTACCAAAATGTTTGTCTTACATAGACCTTTTCAATGATGTATCGCTTGTCCAAATCCGTCAATCCGTTATCAAGTTATAGCCATTTTAATTTTTCAGGTCATGACCGGTCATTCACCCGGAGTAGTGGGGGAAGGAGTGGGGGTAATAGTGGGGGGGGGCTCCATTTTTTCTGGGGGGAGGGGGGGGAGGGGGGGGCTGGGGGGGGTCATTGACCCTTCCGAAAGTGGGTCAAGACCATTCAAGATTTATAATGATCCAAGGTGATGGGAACAGTAATACTGTTCCCACCACCCTGTTTGCCTAGCGGTTCCCACTCCCAACCCACTAGTTACGTTCTGCGAGGGAGGTCCCTGGACCGTCCGGGTCTACCGTAACGGTCCTGTCCGGGTCTACCGTAACCATTAATTTAAAGGGAAACTGGAACAGCTAATGCAGAAACGCAACTCTAACACCCACCCAAGCTAATCCCACCCATTATATTCCTAAACAAAATACAAAAACCTAGTCCGCTTACCTACAATTTGCGGATGTCCCACCCCTTCTAAGTGAAGTTCAACCGAACTTCTGAATTTACAATTAATCTACCCCCTAACATCTAGCTGTAAGGCAAAACAATATTAATTATTAGTACCAACACTTAAAACTAACAACACATCATTATTAAAAAACCAAATAATTCAACAAAACCAAATACCATCATTATTCTTAAAATTAATACACCTTAATAATACCCAACTTATAACTAACATCGCAATGCGCAAATTATTTCTTAAATTAAATACAACTTAAAACTAAACACACACACACACACACACACACACACACACACACACACACACACACACACACACACACACACACACACACACACACACACACACACACACACACACACACACACACACATACCACATTGCATTAAAAAACGCAACGTAGTAGAAGAAGTTCAAATATATATAGGCCTACTATATATTTGAAACCTCTTGCTGAATCACCAACAACCTTTCGCTATGAAAATTTGTTGGCGACTGACGCAAAGATCGAGCTCCTATCGCTCCTCGGGTTTTCAAGTAGTGGGGGAAGTTGTTTCACTCCAGTACAGTGTTCAACCCAGTCCAATTCGCAGCAGTGTAAAAGGAAGGCAAAGGAGTGGGGAGCGGCGCATGCGCAACAACACAAAACCAAGGTTTGAGGTTAGAATTATCCATGTGCAGTAGCGCTAAAGTGAGTAATACAGGACTAGGCGCATGCGCATAGCATAGACTGATTCCGATCCGGAGAACTCGTTGCATGCGCAGCAGGTTTGAGGTTAGAATTATCCATGGCAGCTGCCATGTTTAGTCTGGTTTCACCACATAGAGTCAGCAACCGGTGGTGACCGGTCATTGGCCTAGAAGGAGTAGGGAAAGGTGGTGACCGGTCATTGACCCGGAGGAGTGGGGGAAGGAGTGGGGGAAGGGGGGGCTCCATTTTTTCGGGGGAGGGGGGGAAGGGGGGGGAGGGGGGGCATTGACCTTTTTATTGACCGGAAAGGTCAATAAAACCCCCAAAACCCCCTAAAACCCTAACCTAACCCTAAACCTAAGGTTGCCCCAAAACCCCCTACTACTCTTACTACTCAGGTGAAAGTCGGTCATCAGCGGCAGCTGCCCGGAGTAATTGCTCCGCTATAAAAACCGGGTAGTTGGCTCGAGCATCTGCCCGGGGAAGTGGGCCGCTGCTGGGCTATAAAACTAGACTGCTCATTGCGCCGTGACCATTAACTTACTGGCTTTCATGTTGATTGCATCGTTATAGCTACTACATTATTTACGTTCATTTACTTCTAACCTTACCACATAGTGTTTCATTTACTTCTAATCTACAACTCTACTTTATTAGTACATAATGTTTAGTTAATTCTAACCTATAACTCTATTTTGTTAGTACATGACGTTCTGTTTCAATTATCTCTTTATACTCTATATAGCATATTTTATTTCTCAGTCTTCTTTTAACTTCAACATATAACACACCTCCTGTAATGCTTGGGCAGAGTTTAAAATTGAAACTGTTACGAACACAACATATATTACAAAATAATTCTAAACTTTCGGTTTCAAAGTCTAAAACTAATTTAAGTAAAGTAAGAAAGCGGTACAGTTTTAACCCATTATACTCTTCAACAACTTCGCAGGTTAACGTTGACAATAGTGTTATTCACGACATTTTACGTTCTATGTTATGCTTCCACAATTTTGAACTTATTACTCCTATCAACTGTGTTCAACAGGTTTTCCTATTTTACTCCCACCATTCCTTATATAAATGCGTTCACCACAATTCCTACTTCATTATCATCTATGCTCTTCAGCTGAGCTAGGGTTTGAGGTTAGAATTATCCATGGCGGCCGCCATGTCTAGTTCAGTTTCACCACATAGAGTCGGCGACCGGTTATTGGTCTAAAGGAGTGGGGGAAGGGGTGGTGGGGGAAGGGGTGGTGGGGGAAGGTTGCCATTTTATAAGCCCTCTCCCTAGGCGGCGCTTCTCATTCGATCGCCAACTTTCAAACGATAAACACCTCTCCCATGGCACGGATGAATTATCCCACTATCACCAACTAGTTTAACTTTGAACTATTTCTGGTGGTAGTTGGATAGGATTTTTAAAAACTTACTCTGGATGACCTTGACCTATTTTCCACATCCCAGTTATAAGTTTGAATTTCAATTTTGAACTAACTCTTAATTTTTGTTCAACTGTTAGAGTTTCGTTAACACCGACGAATTTCAATTTTGAACTAACTTTTAATTTATGCGCACTTTTAGTTCAACCCCACTTTATGCGCAAATTCACTTCACCCTAACGCCAACACTATCGCCATCTCCACCCCAACCTATATGGCATAACATATAACTACAGCATCTCATATATATACCCTCTACCCCCCACCGGAAGCTATATGACATGGCAGCTGGCGCCAGCTGCCCCGTCAACTGCTCGGTGGGCACGTGGTCGGTTTTAAAAGTGGCCAAAAACCACTACTTAACATCAGTCTTATGGGAATAATAACCCATAGATGGTCGGTACTGCAGACTCTTAGGAGCATTTAACATTTATATTGATCATAGTGAAAAAACCGTCCTGATTGCAGGTTGTGGTACCGGTACGACACACAAAGTTGTTTAATCTATAACAAACATAACTGCAAGTTAAACACAGTTTACACAATGCACTGCTGTACGGTATAGATAGAAACGAATAGTTTCATGCCTGCATTGCTTACGATACTACTACAGTGCAGATGTGTGTTGCTTGCATCAGATTAATAATCCAGGCACTGACAACAACAAATAAAGAGCAAAATAAAATTGAAAATATGGCTAATGCCATAAACCAATTAATTGTAATTTATTAAACTATAGATCAGTTTTAATACCGTTGCATAAGGTAATTTGAAAATTTACAGGTAATTGTTAATTATGGCATATTAACGTTGATTTGGTTGATATATGATGTGATTTGTATTAATGTTAATCATATTTTGATGGTAAATATAATAATTTGGACGTTAAATATAAATGAATATACCGTACTGTTACCTACCGATAAAGTTACAGAGCTTATCCATGCCTCTATATTTTTCATCATCCGTTGTAAAAATTATAATAATAATAAAAATAAAGTATAACTCAACATTTGACTTCCGTTTTACTGAATACTTGGTGAAACTGTTTTGAATGATCACGTCTTAAAACGTTATATATTTGTTAGATAGTCTGTGTTATTCTCTAGCTTCTGACGAATTATGATTTTACTTTTAAAGAGTTGGTGTTGTAGGGTTGTGAAAATATAATTATATGTAATTACAAAGACACAATTTAATCTAAACATCATGACAACTTTCTGAGTTCTTGCTGCACCTCCGGCGTTCATATCGTCTTAAACTTTGAAAGCAAAGTGTGACGGTTGATGTTACCCCTTTAATATTGGTCAACCTCCTCAATGAGTCAGGGTGATTCAAGCCGAATGTTACGAATTGCCATAAAGTAGATAACGCGGTGGCCGTGCCAACGTGCCGGGGACCCGACGGGGCTACTGTTGATAAACTGAGCATTGATATTTCTCAGAGCGTATGAGGTCTAGATTTGGGTTTATTTTGACATTTATTTTGTTTACAATTTCAAAACAGCGGCCATTTAAGTGTTAAGTGTAAAGAACGGCACTCTCTGATTCGCTATAACATTTTTGTTTAAACATAGGGTTTTAATAAATACAGTACAAGACTTTGAGGGGTTTGGACCGCTTTCCCTAAAATCGTTTATAATAGTACTGTAACAAAAACTCCACTGGCTTAGACTCAGAAAAAATCAAATAAATAAAAAAAGTAAAAAAAAAAAATTATTAGACCAATGTACGGTATTATTGTTTTGAATTTGTTTCACTATTGTGGCCATAAATTATTTATATGTTAATTATACATTTAGTGATGAATTTATATGTAGAGTGAATACAATATTTTGGTTTTAACTTTTTTAAAGTAGGCCTATATCTAATTTGACAATTTAAATTGCAAAATTCTATTTGTGATGTATGGTAAGTTAAAATACAGTGGTTTACAGTATTCACATCTTCAAGGGTTACTGGGTTCACCAAGATTAGTTAGTGGCACCAGCACCCTATAAACAATGAACCTTCATCGTGTTATCTGTACGATTGCATGTACGGTAGATCCACTTATCAAAATGTGGCACAAAATTCCCAATAACTGTCACTTCACAAAAATATTAACTTACAAATACTGTAGGTAATATTAAAAAAAAAAAAAAAAAAAAAAAAAAAAAAAAAACTACCAATGGTAAACTAAAAAAGGAAACAAACCGTTCAACTTATACTCTATTACCAGTATTACCGTAACAATTTTGCGTACTTACCGTGAATCTTACTAAGTAATCATTAAAAAAAAAAAAAAAAAAAAAAAAAAAAAAACTGTTCCGGGTAGAAGGTATTCTAAAAATCCTAAAATAATTCCATAAGGCAATATTTATTCTCTAGGAAGCCAAAATTTACCATAGACCAACAAACCCCGAAGGATTATTAGTCTATGAGTTTACCCGATAACGTCTCAAAGTACATCGGGGGCTTTCCGTGTGCAAAAGGAGTTTTGTCAACAGAATAGTGGTTTGTTCCATTCCGCCGACAGTTTCAACCGCGGCCATTAGGAGCTAGGGCTACTGGATGGCTATTGACTGATAAGTGATTACAGACTCACGTGACACACAACCCAATCCCCTCTCCCCAACCAACCCGGCATCGTTCGCATTACAATAACGTGCATCAACAGCAGTCGTCTGCTTGTCTGCTTCAGTTCAGTCCAGTCCACCGGTCAACTGTGCAGGGAGCAAGACTGACTGAGTGCCAAACGTTTTGTTTCGCTCAACAGCTGTCTCGACGATGGCTGTCATTTTGGGAGTGGGAGTGATAAATTTATTGTTTTTGTTTTCGTTGGTTTTTAGTAAAAGTTTACCTGAAGAAACCGCCAAATGCGGATATGCTGTAAGTATATTATTTGCATTACAGTAAGTTAATCGTGTCTTGTTCATATTCACGCATATATTAAGTTAACATTTTCCCCTGAAAGTTAAGGGGCGCTATTATAGGTGAAGTTTAAGTTTTTGACATTTACTCATGTTATGATGTTAGTAAATATTAAAAATAACTTGTGAATAAAAATAGTAAAAAAAAAAAAAAACAATTGTTAAAAAATAGCAATCAATTGTTTTAAAGATTTATGTAGTTGAACAATGTACCGCTCTGTAGATTAGGTACCTTAATGTTGAAATAGGCCTAGGACATAATTAACACTAACTTAAATGCATCAACAACAACAAAATGATGCAAACATATAAACAATCAATGAAATACACCAAAAACAAGGGAAATATGAAAGGAATCCAATTACGATTATACTAAGCGATATTATTTGATTAAGATGTGATTCACTTGTTCTGTGTTGCAACCCTTTCGACCATGAATTTTACAAAAATTTCCTTTTCAAAGTTGAAACATTGCTTTCGACAAAAAAATAAGTTATTGTTAGTGGTGAAGAAAGAAATCATTTCTAAGATGGAGGGCGTTAACTCAGATAGTGGTCAAAGCGAGGCTGAAAGATACAAGATTTTACACCTATTTTGCTACTTAGCACCTTCCCATTTAAAATGTTTAAAAACTTTAAGTACGAAAATAACTTTCTCCCAATTACGATAAAAGTATAAAACTCTTCTAATAAAATGCTATCCTGCTATTGTGAATCAAATAACTTATTCATTTGAATTCGTAAATGTATATATGTACGCCCTTGTAAAATAATTAAAACATTTTTATCACTAAAGCAGAGAACCCCCGCTACCTCGGACCCAGCACTTACTAAAGGATAACTTTGACTGAGGTGAATAAACAACTATAGACCAGGCCTAACATAATGTAGCACTGCACTTATAGAGGTGATAATACAGTAGTACACAGTATATAATGTACTGAGAGGGGAGTGATCGGAGCAAAAGAAGCAAGTCGGAGGTGTGTGAGGATTGTGGATTAGCTTCCTGTAGCCGTCTGAATGGAACAAATGTGCTCACATACCGAATAATGTACTGGGTTGGACGTGCCTTGCTCGTTGGTTTTCATTCCCTTTTTTATCATGGTAAATAGACTATTAAGTTTTAACAAATAATAAACTAACTTAGGCCTATCTGTTTGCAGTTAATAGCTGTTTCAAAACCAGTGCTGAAAAGAACTATTTTCTCGGTAGGCCTAACAGGTTTTTAAAAGATACAATGTGGACCATACGCGTATTGAATTCCTAATTGCAACGTCACTTTTTGATGGATATTTTAAAATTTAATTTTAGACTAAAAACAAATTTTCTTGGGGTTGATTCTGTTTCTAAACTTATTTTTGGGGAAAAAACAATCTTAAATGCAAAATTTAAGCAAAATCTATCAGCCGGATTTTGAGATTGATGGAAAATACATCGCCAGAGTTATTCCTCATGATTATCGTTAAATTTAAATCTTCCTCCCCTTAACTTTCTATAATAAAGCACAAAGGTATTCAGCTACTTTATATTTTAAAAGTGAGTCATCAGCTTATTTAGAATTGTTCGATTTGACAAATCCTATTCATTCAACAATTCTAGACATCAAATACAATGAAACTCATATTAATGATACCTGACTTGGTAGTAAGAATCAATGATCCCCAAAAAATCTTTTCAAGGACGTATAACCTATATACCTACTTATACCTACATAAATATATACGGTAATGTAAATCAGTTAGAAAATCATCTGCTACAAAATAAGGGTATGTAGCTCCTATAGAGTGTTAATAACTTTTAAATTACTAGGCCTTGTCTAATAATGACTTTTAAAATTTTGTTAAAGTTATAATTATTATGAATATTTCTTTGTAAAATTAACACATTACAGAAGGCAGTTTTAATTTTTTGGTTGAGAATACCCCTCAACCGCCTAAGAGTTGTTCAAACAATAATAAATTGTTAAGTGTGTTTTTATGAATCGTCATTTTAAGCAAAAAAGTTAAATGTTAGAAACCAAAAACTGCAGGTTCCAAATTCCAACCGCTCTAAAGATTGTTCTAAGAGAACACACTTTAATACAACAATATTTGAAAATATCCAAATTCTCTTTTACCTTCATCGTTCAGCCATGAAGGTGGAAATGTATCACACCAAATCCATCTGAGAAATAGTTAAACTTATTGTTATCATCTATAAAGTAGGTATTACCCCTTGCCTCTTTGCTAGTGAAAATCAAATCCACCGTTAGTTATAACGACTTCAATATAAAGTAGACACATGAAAGATTTGTGCAGAATCATGTTGAGATGAAGCCATTGCCGTGCAGGGCCAGCCACATTGAATTAATGTCATGATCGAGTTCAGTATAATGGCAGTTGGGGTGGATCAATTAATTATTAAGGATAGCAGTACAATTTTCACACCTGCTTAACATACATAATGTAGTGTAATATACATAGGCTAATGTATAGAGATAATCCGTGACAAATACAGGTTGTCCCTGAACTCTCTACCTACCTCTTAGGGTATTATTCCTGACCTAAATACAAGCCAATATATCACATTTAAAATTTCCAAAACTGTAGATAACCATACAGCCGCCATTTAGTATTTTTTAAGAATAATTTTTAATTTGAGAATGGTTTGTTATAATAATTTTAAACTAGTTATACAGTTTTTTTAGGTAGTGACATAATTGAAGAAAAATAACCGATTTTTTACAATTAATATTTTAACAATAACGGATGTTTAAAATTTTTAACCTTAAATTACATAAAAGCTGCATCAGGTAGCAAATTTTATGTTCTCATGTTTTTTAAGAAGATTTGATTTAAAATCCAACGATCTGAAAATTATGGAAATCAGTTCATAAATAAGCAAGATAGAGCGAGTTAACTGAGGCTAATCACAGTCGTGCCGCTTCCCCGGGAGCAATTTAGGTATGAAACCCATTGTTGAATTAGCGACGCCGCTGCGCTTTTCGTTCGGCAACTCACTCAAATATGCGTCATTTTTTGTATTTAAATTACTCTATCTTGCTTATTTATGAACTGATTTCCATAATTTTTAACATTGTTCGATTTTAAATTAAATATTCTAAATATCCCCGTCGCAGCAGACCTGCGTACTTAGCGAATTTTCATAGAATTATTGTTTCAACATCAAAGAACTTTTTGGCTATCTTATATAATTAATAATCTTTACAGGGAAATATAATATATTTAATAGCATTATATTTCTGAGTAAATTATTTCTATTTAATAATTTATTTATTAATATTTGGATGGCCTGATGCCAGAGTGAACCAAGTCTATTCATTTAATTTTTCAGAACAAGCCGGAATATCTTTTTAATGTTTGATGCTGAATTGCACATAATTATTGAACTATATGTAGTTCTTATGTGCATAATTTTAAAGGTAACATAGTTTTTTATCCATAACATTAATTAAAATATAATAATAAAAAATATTTAACAAAATAAAATTTTTTTTCTTTTTAAGTGCCCCGACATGGTTCAGTCTGGTTCAAGACAAAATTGACATTGCAATTAAGTGTTAAAGTGAACTAATGATTAAAGGTTCAATAAACTACCTTAACATTTTAATTTCATTATGAATCATTAATTTGCTTAAATGTGTTTAAGTTGTTATGATTACGTTCATGTAAAATATTTAAAATTTTATGTTTTCTAGAAAATTTTTGTTGAAAATTAACATTTTTGTGCGGTTTTAAAAATAAAAAAATGTAAAACAACGCAAAATAATAAGGGTACTACTGTACTTATTCTTGAAACTGTTTATTTTTAATCATTAAGAACTACAGTATTGAAAATTCAACATTTGACAAAACAAAGTTAGTAACCTTTGTTAGTACTGTATGCAAAAAGTTTTTAGAAAACGAAAATTGGCTTCCACTGTACAATGCAGGAATTGAAAAAAAATATGAATACTTTGACCAAATTTTTACTTATTATTTCAATATCTGTTTTCCAAAAGTTACTAGGAAAAAGATTTTTAAAAATCAGTCGTGGATAACACCAGAAATTAAGAAGGAAAAAGAAATGCTTATCGATTTAAGTAAGATGGTAAGACAAACTAAATCTCAGAACCTCAAAGAATTAGTTAAAGTTAGATATAAGATATATAATGAAAAACTGATTGAATCTAAAAAAAAGTATATGGATGAAAAAATAAAAAATTCTACTGATATACAGAAAGCAACATGGAAAATTGTAAATGAGGAACTGAATTGTAGTAGAAATAAGACACAGATAGACAATATCACTAAAAATCAATGACATGACTGTAAAAGACCCATCCTCTGTTTGTAATTATCTCAACAATTATTTTGTCAACATAATAGATGAAATGTTAGATGAACTCCCTCCAGCACAAATACAAACTGATGGTTCAAATAATTCTACAGATCAATGTATTCCAAATTTTAGGTGCCCACCGGTCGATGAAAAAGAGCTGGACAAAATTTTCGACTCTCTAAAAAGTAAATGGTCCAGTGGTTACGATGACGTTCCCATTAGGTTGATAAAATACCTTAAGTATCCATTAATTAAACCAATTTCACACTTAATAAATTCCTCTTTTGTATCAGGCATATTTCCGGACGAATTAAAAATATCAAAGGTTATTCCGATTTTTAAAAAGGGGGATAAGACAGGAATTGGAAATTATCGGCCTGTATCAATCCTCCCTTCCATTTCAAAAGTTTATGAAAAGGCAATGAAAAACAGATTGGTTAATCACATAGAACATAATAATCTTTTGGATGAAGAACAACACGGTTTTTGGAAAAATAAATCCACTATTTCAGCTTTAGTCTCATTTACAGAATCCCTATTAGAGTCAATGGACAAAAAAGACAAAACAATTGGCGTCTTCATGGATTTATCAAAAGCCTTCGATAGCATATCGCATGACCTACTTTTGGAAAAATTGAATAATTTAGGGATTAAAAACAATCACCTAAAATGGTTTCAATCATACCTCACAAATAGAGTACAATATGTAGAAATATCATATACATCTAATAACAGAATTTTAAAATTTAATTCTAAAACTCAAACCATAAGAAATGGGGTGCCACAAGGTTCAATCCTGGGCCCTTTGCTGTTTATATGTTATATCAGAGGAATACCACAGTGTCTAAGTAGCACATGTGGTGTAAAGAGTCAGCTGTGTTTATATGCAGATGATTCCAACATGATCATGGCTGCTGGGACAGAACCAGAACTGGAAATAATGGCTCATGTTGAAATTTCAAAATTAATTGATTATTTCATTAAAAATAAGTTAATATTAAATAAGGAAAAAACTAACTTTGTGGCTTTTTATACAAAACAAAATAGAACCGGTCTAGATCCTCTCATTCTGGGAGGCACTGAGGAAATAAATAAAATCAATGACACAAAATTCCTTGGATTGGTTATTGACAAACACTTGAGCTGGGATTTACATGTTGAATTTGTGATTAAAAAAATTAGTACCGGTATTTTTGTGCTTCGAAGGCTTTCCAAAATTTGCAGTTTTTCAGTTTTAAAAATGCTTTTTTATGCCCATATTCAGTCGCACATAGCTTATGGAATAGGAGTGTATGGAGGGACTTCAGGAAAAAATTTGAAAAAAATTCTAGTTTTACAAAAAAAGGCCCTAAGAATTATTTTGAAATTAAAAAGTGATGAGTCGGTGAAACAACACTTTATTGACTTAAATATTTTAACAGTTCATGGTTTATATATTTTTGAATGTATAATGTATATCAAAAATAATAATGAAAAGTGTATTAAGAAAGAGAGGGAGCACCCCTATAACACAAGAAATAAAAAAGAATTTACTGTTCCCAAACATAATCTAGAATTATACTCCAAGAGAACTAGTTATGCTGGCATGACATTTTTAAGGATGATTCCTAAAGATATAAAAAATGTAGAAAATAACTCAAAGTTCAAAACATTATTGAAAAAATATCTGGTAGGGAAAGCGTGTTATTCTGTTGATGAATTGTAGCTAAATTAAAATAGTCCTGAAATAAATTGTATTTTGTAGATCTTAAGATATACTTTATTTTCTTGTATAAAGAGTTGACGCTATTTATTGTACATTTGTGCAAATCTCAATAGGCCTAAAGATATTTTGATTGATTGATTGATTGATTGATTGATTGACCTATGGATCCTCTATGGATTGTTGTTTACGATATTTAACATTGTAGTTGAAAATTATCAGTTACCATTATTTTATTTCACAAATAAAATTCTATATTTATTTAAAATCATAAATAAACTTATTGTCTGTAAGCTTGGTGAAATTCAAGTAAACAAGTATCATAAAAAAGGCAGATTTTCCATTCCCTCGTCTGCCAGAATGAACCAAATCATACAATTTTCTGAACTTTGATTGCCAGAGTGAACTAACTCCAAAATATATGTTAGAACATGGAAGTCTTGTCTGTTTCAATGTAGATACCTGTTATTATCACTATTAGAATCATATAAAATTACTCTGTGGCACAAAAAACACTTACCACAGCTGAAAATATGGAGGCAAAAATTTGGTTCACTCTGGCATAAGAATGAAAGCTACTGTGAACTAACCAATTGCAGGTTAGCAAAAAAGGGCATAAATAGGTAATAAATGTCGTAATTTCTATCACTTGTATCATTTGAAAGGTGTGGAATGAAGTCATCACCAGAATCTTCAAATAGGTCCGATAAACTAGAGTTAATTAACTCATTATCATCAAAAGAAGTTGAAGCACTGGGAACTAACTCCCATGCCTCGGCCATGTTTTTCAAGAGTTGGTGCACTCTGGCACACAAACAGTAGTAAAATTCCCTGTTTGGGAAAACAAAAAAACAAATTTTCCTAGCAACCACAACTGTTATTGAGATGGTTCACTCTGGCATAAGATTATAATGTATTTCTTAAGTATAAAATTATATTATTTAAAAAACAAACAAAATGGAGTTGGTTCACTACTGGCATCAGACCATCCATTTAGGCCTATATTGCAATAAATGACTTTTTTAACAGTAATAAAAGTGCACATCCAAAGCTTCCATGCAAAAGGAATTATTTGTTTACAAATAACAAAACATAAACATTTCAAATTTGACAAATATGCAGAAGACAGCTGATCAGGAAAAGATACCTTATTATCTCTATCTCTCTTGCTCCCATTATACACTTATTTTCCATGAGAATACCATGAGATTTAGCATGTAAGTTTGCTGCCATGTGGGTTTTTGATCAAACCTCAATTACTCACCACCTAGTGAAGGTTCATAAAAATTTTTATTAAGATATGTTGATAAATAAGCGATATATAACTTTTTAAAGATTTACCCATAAGAATAACATGGGAAACTTGATTTGAATTTTCTCTATAACCGGTCAAGCTATTTTAAAAATTCAAAATTTATTTATTTATTTTTTTTATTTATTTATTTACATTGTCTAGCCACACCCTTACATGCAGTGTTTGCCTGGGCTGTAGACCTGTCATTTGGTTCCTTAACTACTATTTACATGGCATAATGATGTCTAAAAATAAAACATGGTCCTCCCTGGGAAAATACACAACAACCACTGGCATTTAACATGCAAAAAAGATTCATGTAGAAATCAGGATGTTGTGATCCAGGTACTCGGAGAGGCTGTAGAGGCAGTTGCTAAACAAATAGTCAACCATTGATTTCTTGAATTTTTTAATGATTGTTCTTCTTTAATGTGATTGGGACATTTGTTGTAAATCTTTAGGCACAAATATGACGGAGATTTTTCCAGAAAAGTTGTTCTATGGATTGGGTACTGCAATGTTTTTGAGTTTCGTGTGTGATGATGATGTTTATGATTGTTATTGAAGAATTTTTCTGAATTGGTTCTCACAAAAAGGAGGCATTGCAAAATATGAAGACATGGAAGTGGGAGGATGTGGAGCATTTTGAAGAGTGGTCTACAAGAATCTCTGGGTCCGGCGCCCGATAACAATCTGATGACCCTCTTTTGCATTCTGAACA
Organism: Neoaliturus tenellus; assembly: GCA_030545055.2. Taxonomy (NCBI): domain Eukaryota; kingdom Metazoa; phylum Arthropoda; class Insecta; order Hemiptera; family Cicadellidae; genus Neoaliturus; species Neoaliturus tenellus. The sequence goes on along the minus strand of CM061531.1, from coordinate 92,327,279 downwards.
CTCTAATTGAGTCAGTAGAGTTACCCCAAAAGATTACTCCATAGGATATTAAAGAGTGAAAATATGCGAAATAGACTTGTCTTTGGACTTGAAGATCAACAGACTGGGACAGAGAAAGTAAGGCATAATAAGCTTTACTTAATCTTGGAAGTAAGTTGTTGATATGTTGTTGCCAGGAGAGTGTTGAATCTATGTCCAAGCCTAGAAATTTGGTAGATACTACTGAATTGAGTTGAGGAGGTAGATATGAAGAGTCAGATTGTGGAGTTTTACTGTGGTTGATGTGAAAATTTATAAACTGAGTTTTCGTAGGGTTTAATTTCAACCCATTTACGGTACACCATGAGTCTATATTGTCAATCATCAACTCCAGAGATTTTGATACGGCACTTTGACTGGGGTTTGAGGCAAAAAGAAAGGTGTCATCAGCATACATAAGAACTTGGGCGTTAGAAGATACGGTAGGAAGGTCATTGCAGTACACCAGAAAAAGAAGAGGCCCCAGTATTGAACCCTGGGGTACTCCTGCTCTCACCGTTCTACAGTCGCTCCGAGCACCACAACCAACAACAACCCTTTGTTGTCTCTCAACAAGGAAAGACTGCAGCCATCTGAGAGCGGTGCCCACCACTCCATACTGTCTCAGTTTTGCGATCATTATTTCTATATCCACAGAGTCAAAAGCCTTGGATAGGTCACAAAATGCACCAACGGTGAATTGTGACCCATCCACAGCACTTGCAACTCGATCCACAAGCTCATAAATAGCATCCACTGTGCTCCTACCCCTTCGAAATCCAAATTGAAAGCAGGATAACAAGCCATTGGTTTCAAAAAAGTCATAGAGTCTATTAAAAACAATTTTCTCGAAAACCTTAGAGAAGACTGACAACAGAGAGATGGGCCTTAAATTGTCAAGAGTGTGCACCTTACTCCTCTTAGGTACTGCTTTAATAGTTGCATACTTTAAAAGATCTGGGAAAACGCCATGTTGAAGTGAGCTATTGATGAGAAAAGTAAGTGACCTGTTATGGGGCTAAAATACTAAATTGTTTGTTTTTTTAAGCTCTTTTAAATGGTTTTCTTTAAATTGATGAATTTTGAAAATTTAGGTCCAAAAATGCCAAAAACCCATTAAAAACCCCATAAAACCCCGTTCCCAAAACCCGACAATGCTAGTTCGCGAACTCATGTAAATAGACCTGGTCTTACACCTCCATACCAAATTTCATCGAAATCGGAGGTCCCCTTCAAAAGTTATCAGTACCACGGACATATATATATATATATATATATATATATATATATATATATATACATACATACATATATATGAAAATGAACGAATGGTGTTTTTGGCTTCTGGGGACCTCAAAATGAAAAAGTAAAGTGGTCCCGGGCTTAGGTCTTACCATGGCTACTACGGTAATAGCGTATTCCCTAAAGGGAAATTCGCTAAATATTCCCTATAGGGAAATTCGCTAAAAACATATAAGAACATAAAATTTGTTACCTTTTGTAGTTTTTATGTAAATTAATTTTAAATTAAAGATTTTAAGCGGCCGCCATTAAAAAATATGAATTTTAAAAATTGATTATTTTTCTTGAGTTAAGCCTTTGCCTCAAAATATGTAGGCTATACCAAATTTCAACTTATTATAACAAACCACCAAAAAATACAAAATGGCGGCTCTATGGTTCACTATGGAGTTTTGGAAATTTTTAATGTGATATTTTGGTTTGTATTTAGGCCATGTATACCCTAAGAGGTTGGTAGAGAGTTAAGGGACAACCTTTATAGTGATCTGAAGCAAAAGTCCACCTTTTGTGATGGCTATCTTAGCCAGCAACCAACTTAAAATGATAATAATAAAATAAATAAAAGATGTTCTGCAGCGCAAAGCACCTGTGTCAGTACATTTAAAATTAAACTAAAATAAAAATTTATGATCTCTCTCAGGGCGCTAAGCCATTGCAGCACAGCTTCACTTGTACAATGCAGGCCCATCAGCCGTTCCGGGAAAGCATTCAAAGGGCACTCAGCGACAATGTGAGTCATAGTCTGGAACTCCGCACCACAGCTGCATGACTGATCTTCTGCCATTCCCCATTGGTATTTCCAATAATTACATCTTCCTACACCAGTGCGGAATCGATTGAATAAAGTCTGCTGATTCCGAGGAAGATCCATACCACCTACTGCTAAGGTCGTGTCAGCAATCAGAAAGCATTTCCGACCTTGGAAAGATTCCCAGGAGGCAGTCCAGTCGGTATGGATGGAAAAGTTTGAGTCCGTCAACTGGGATGCTGTCCGCAGTGGTGGTTTTCCGGACCCCAATCGGCCCATCATCTGGGGTAGGTAATCATGGATGGGCAGATGTGGAGCAAATAAGATCTTAGTATATTCCCTAATGAGTGCATCCCTTTGTCTGGTTTCAGGTGGAGCGATATTACACAGCACTGGGAGCCAGGGGACAGGTGTTGCCATGAGTGTACCACTAATGGCTCTCAAAGCCCTGTTTAGCTGTACGTCGATATATCTGACATGCGTACTGTTCAACCACACGGGAGCACAGTACTCAGCAGTTGAGTAAACTAGGGACAGAGCAGTGGTTCGCAGAACTTGTGCGTTAGCTCCCCATGTGGAGCCAGCAAGGTGATGGACAATGTTAGTCCTGGTTCTCACCTTGGCCGCTGTCTTTTGTAGGTCGCTTTTGAATGTCAGGGACTGATCTAAAGTGACCCCAAGGTACTGTGGATGTTCATTGTTCTTTAGCTCAACATCGTCAAGTACAATTTTAAGCTTTTGGTGGACCATTCTATTGTTCAAGTGGAAGCAAGAAACCTCGGTTTTTGTTGGGTTTGGGTTTAGCTTCCAGGCTTTAGAGTATTCACTGAGGGTGTGAGGTCATTTGTTTGTGTCTCCTCTGCTTGTTGGAATTCCTGGTGCTGATAAGCCAGAGCTATTTTATCTACGTAAACGAACTTTGAGGAGCGAGTGTCAGGAATGTCGGCTGTAAACACATTAGACAGCAGTGGGACGAGTACTGACCCCTGTGGCAGGCCATCCTTTAGTTGCCTAAAAGTACTTTCCTTGCGTCCCAAATATACTTTAATCATCCTGTAGAAGAGCATTGAGTTGAGGAGACGCAACAGGAAAGGACATGGAATCAGGTTGTACAATTTAATAAGAAGGTTCCCCAGACAGTGTCATGAGCTGCAGTAAGATCTAAGAAAGCAACGGAGGTTTTCAATCTTAGCTCAAACCCATCCTTGATGAAAGAAGTAAGAGCTAGAACCTGGTCACAACAGTTTCGCCCAGGTCTAAATAAAATAACCCAGCTTGTTTGACGGGGTTGCTGGAATTGAGAACAGGGAGGATTCTGTTGTATGTCAACCTCTCGAGCAGCTTTATAACCTTTTTGATGAATAAAGATTATTATTATTAAAAAATATATGAAAGGTATACCCTTAGTGGGTATTGTAAAGCAACTGTTAAAATTTAAAATCTCATATTTCAGTTGCTTAAACTCTTGAGTGGCTATTGACTTCGGTATTTAAAATTAACAAGTATTTCTTTGTTAAATAAACTATGGTATTAAATTACCTTGATCGTTCCAGTTCATGCGTTGTGTGCAAAGACTACAACCTGGTTTCAGTGCTTAATTGCACCATGTTCACGTAGATATGTCAATCGAGAAAGTCATTTCTTCGGTCCGAAAAGGACGTCGTCAAAGAGTTTAAAAACACCAACACACACGAGACACATAATACAAAAATACGAAAACTACGAAAAAGTTCGCACGGGCGGTCGGTGGTCAACTCGCGCGTCACATTGCTGTGCCGTCGCGGTAGCCGGCTCGAGGACACTGGGGTTGACGGCGGCGAAGAGTAGTTGAACTATCTACGTGAACATGGTGCAATTAAGCTCCGAAACCAGGTTGTAGTCTTTGCACACAACGCATGAACTGGAACGATCAAGGTAATTTAATACCATAGTTTAGTTATCACACCAGTTCAGGGGCAATATACTCAGAAATGAGCAAGTTATTTCTTTGTTCTTAAATATGGTATTTTCAATATTTATTTTAATTTTAAATGGAGAATGTGATTTTACCAGAGACAGTATGTTGTTTTATTGGCATTATTCTTTTTCTGTATAATATTTCAGGCACATGCTTGGGTACTGAAAGCAGGATAAACAGTTGTCTTTTTAAGTTTAATAATTTAAAAATAAAATTTCAGAAGAGGGGCATTATGGTCAATTTGGGGCCCATGAACTCCAAACTTTTGATCTACACAAATTATAATATCGAGTTGGTTTCAAATTCGCTCTCTGAAGTCAGCATGCTGCATACAAACCACATTTAAAAATAAAAGAATTTACCAATGAAATATGGTGTAATTTTATTCTAACAAATGTTTCTCTACCACAATAACAAGAACACAAAATCAATGTTTGTTGAGGAAAATACTTTTTACTGTGTATTAATTTTCCTATACAATTATATAGACAATTTATTAAAGAATGCTTCATGCAAGCAATTCAATTTAAGATGGTTCTTTGTTTCTTGGTTTCTTCCATTTTGTTTGTCTGCTCACTCGCCTCCAGGGAGCTTAAAATTATTTGCTCCTCTCAATTGACTCACAGTGCAGTTGGAACCCTCTACACCATCCTCATTTTATCCGACCGTTTGACCAACTTTTCCTCTTTTATAATATATGGGGACTATTCCAACCAAAATGAGATGCGAAACCTTTGAAAATAGTTTGTAGGCTTTTTATTCTGACTCTTATTTGTTTAACTGACCTTTTATGCTGTTATCTGCCCCAGAATCCGGTCTTGGTCTTATGAAGGACGATGAATGACCTAGCAAGTAGGGCTGCCATGAGTGCTCCTACTGTAGTTACTATTAACATTTGAATCCATACTATTACACCAGTTGTGAGTGCTGCTTTTGTTTAAAACCAGTACTGGAAAACTATCATCATATAGAAACATCTGTTTTGGTAATCACGTGCGTTAAAAACGATATCTCTATAATGAAAAAATAAGAAATTTTCAAGGAGAGTTATGCAGAACTTTGGGATTAATCCTACAAATAACCCTAAGTTACACCTAATTTAGTAACTAAAAAAACTTTCTAAATTTTAATTGTTATAAATTAAATGGTATGGTTCTTAATGTATCTATTAGACATCATACATTCATATAAAAACATTTTGTTTTCTTTTAGCAACATACATTCATAAGAAAACATATTCTTTTATATGTGTAAGATCTTTAAATCTTCTTTTTAGTATGGATATTTAAAGTTTTTTTTTCTTCACATTTAATTTTATTAATGATTGTTTTTTGTTGCAGTCTTGCCCTGTGCCCAAGGAAGGTTATATTAATGTCCACCTGATAGCTCACACTCATGATGATGTGGGATGGCTCAAAACCCTTGATCAGTACTTTTATGGAAGTGAGTATCTAGCAGCGTAGAAGCAGTGGTTTGCAATTTAACCCTTTTACTGCCGACGAGCGCAAATGCGCACGTCGGGGTTTGTGCTAAAATTGCCGACGTGCGCAATAACGCTCGTCGGCTATCTAGCGAAACCTGCCGACGTGCGTTATAAAGCACGTCAATATATATACATATATATTATAAATATATATATAAATATATATAAATATGTATAATATATATTTATATATAAATAAATATCTATTTTTTATATATTTCACCCGATTTATTTATTTATTTAATATTTATTTATATGTATAGGTCACCATAGCGATGACGTCATTGAGGTCAATGACGCCACCGATGACGTCATCAATGACATCATCGCCACGTCATTTCTGCAACGTCATGGGTGTGACGTCACAGGATGACGTAATTGGCGATGACGTCATCGATCGCGTCATCGATGACGCCATCTTTGACGTCATCGATGATGTCATCTGTGGGGTCATTGACCTCAATGACGTCATCGCTCAGGTGACCTTGAACTGGCCCAGCAACCATACTTTGCCACTATTTATATATATAATATGTATATAATATAATATATATTATATACATATAATATATATATATATATATTATATATATATATATATATATATATATATATATATATATATATATATATATATATATATATATATATATATATATATATATATATATATATATATATATATATATATATATATATATATATATATATATATATATATATATATATATATATATATATATAATAATATATAATCTAATATATAACTTTTCTGTTGGTTTTTTGGTTGGTTTTTAATGGCTGTTCACAAACTCTTAGTGTGAAGTGTTTCTACCTCGATTTTACAAAATTTCAAAAACTGATCACAACTTTTTCAATTTCCAACGTAAGGGCATTGTTTATGTAATAACATATGCATGCTCTACAAACTAAAATAGTTAGATTTTTACACGTATTCGTTTTAGGTATAGTTTTTATAGGCCAAACCTGAAAAAAATAAATATTTTTTGTTACTATATAAATTTATGAAAAAAATTATATATATATATATCTATATAATAACAACCACTTTATGTTTTTATCAAGACAGGCAGTTTATTAGGAACAAAACAAGACCTTATTTATGAAATTATGATGAAAAATAAAAAACATACTCCCTTTTTTGTGAAATACTGAATTTTCCTCAAATCAGGCCTGGCAGTCTTCGCACTATAGTCTTACCACGGACCCGGCATTTTTCGCGACGTGCGCGCTTGCGCTCGTCGGCAGTAAAAGGGTTAACCTGATATTAATCTAAACATACACAGTACCTTAACCCTATAGATGTTTGATGATTTTATCAGGTGTTAAAAACAAAAACTTGTTCTCTAACAACAATGAAGGAGATTGGAATGAAGGAGGTAGTGGTGAGTCAATAACTTTACACAAATAAATAAATTTTTGTCTATGTGATCATGCTTTGGTATTTAATCTTCATTTTTTTGTATTTATATATAAGTTTATCTTAAAATTTTCTGTACAGTATGCACGGTATATTTTTTGATATTATACATAATAAGAATTATTTGAATATTAATATGGTTCAAATTACTTGAACATTTTTCATATGACTTCGGAAAGTAGGAAAAATAATTTGCTGGAAATACACCAAATTATAAATCACCTATTAAAACAATTAATAATGAGTTTAGCATGTTATAAAACATTTTATTTTGCTGCCAGGAAAAGGTATACATATTCGTAGCGATTTCTTCCTCTATGGCGGGTCCAGTGGTCTGAGGAAGGAGGCGGAAATAGTTGTATTGTTTTGTCATTCTATCTATTGCCAATGCGTGACCCAACCTGTCCCGTGTGTCCTTACACTCCAATGCCTTTGGAACATTTATTATTAAGATTTTTTTATACATATACTATATATATATATATATATATATATTACGATCAATGTTAAAATAAAACATGAGTACCCTTTTAATTTCATTTTTTTTTTTTTTTTTTTTTTTTTAGTGCAATAAAAATGAAATTAAAAGGGTACTCATGTTTTATTTTAACATTGATCGTAATAGATACAGTAGCCCTTACAAGTGAATTTAAATCAATATATATATATATATATATATGTTTTTATTGTTCAGAAAGATATGTCCTGTGCAATTGAACTTAAATAGCTTAAAACAGGCAATTTATATCAAAATTTTACAAGATACAAAAAAGTTGACTAAATTAATTACCTAACCAGTGATACCAAGTTTGTGAGGTTATGACAACAAATAATGGAGTTATTGTGATTTTTCTATTAAAATAACCTTAATTTGCATGAATTATAATACAAAATCAACGTTTCTATGCTGAAAAATTACAATAACTCCGTTATTTGTTGTCAGATCCTTATAATCTTGCTATCATTGGTTAGATAGTTAAATTTTTCAACTTCTTTGTGCCTTGTAAAGTTTTGATATAATTTATCGGTTTTAAGATATTTGAGTTAAAAAATTTGAAATGGCCGCCATTTTAAAAATATGCATCAGAAAAAAATAAAATTCAATGTGAAAACGGACATTAGTATTATAAAAGTCTATGCCAAATATGAAGTTCTGAGATCAATCCGTCACCGAAATAAAAATTATTAAGTGAAAAAACAAAATGGCGGATATCTGGGTAAATACAATGTATACAGAACCATATAAGTAGGGACATCTCATGTTAAAACATTTTAGTTTTTGCCCCCGAAAACCAAAGGAAAATAAAGCGCTGATGCTAGGATTACTTCTCCTTACTGTCACGAGAAGCGCTCTTTCTACCTCTCAAATGTCAAAATGAGCATATTTGTTTACAAAAAATCAAAACACTAACAAACTTCTGTAAATTTATTCTAATCCTCTGTTTCCATTCAACCAATCAGCCTAATCCTTACCATCTTGGTGGTGCTATCTGTGTTTCGGGGGCGGCGTTCTTACTTCCCCATAAGGATGTCCCTACTTATTATAGGTTCTGTATAACATACATTGGTAAATTAGCATATTAGGACACACCTTCACGTGAACTTTTTTGCTTATTTTGACCCAATTAGCCACATTATGAAGTTTGGATACGGACTTTAAAGACACCCTGTATAACTCAGTGAAATTTCTACTTTGTATTTCTTTGCTTTATTTATTGAGGATTTTTTAAATCAGCTGATGTTTGGCCTACCTTCTGTATGCAGTCCGTCTATGTAAAAAGGGTATATTTCGGTTACACCGTTTTTGCGGGGATGGCTTTTTTAGACTCCTTAGGTTTTAGTTTATAACTCTGTGAAATTAATTTCAATTTTATATCTCTTTGCTTCATTTCTTGATGATTTTTTGAATAGGCCATCATTGCAAAAAAGTTGTATGAAAATATATCTATGTAAAAAGGGTGTACGGAAAATATGGCGAGACCCCATCTCCCAAAAGAAGGGCGTATGTAAGGAATTTTTTTTTTTTTTTTTTTTTTTTGTAAAATGTGTTTATTTAATAATTTTCCTTGTCACCAACCTAATTTTAGCATGAAATATCATCAAAAGTCAAACTGCATTTTATTAAATAGGTTTTTTTGAGTAACATTTTTAGAAGATACACATACTGTCAGTGAAGTTTTGTGCACTCCATTGTTCAATTATTTCAAGTGTTCAGTTTTAAGCCCTTTTTCCATAGACCCCTCTCTTTTCAAACGTAAATCGCATGTTTGTAAATTTTTTTTCCATTTTCCATATTTTCCCCTCAAACGTACATCGCATATGTTTGTAAATTTTTGTCTATTTTCCATATTTTCCCCATAATGGGAGTAAATAAATATTTCCAACAAATTGAAAAATGTCCACATAGAGAAATAGATTGCCTACATATTGTATACTTTTGATTTTCTGTAGAAAAGTTCTAGTACCGTACTCTACTTAAAAAAAATATTTCATAATTTTTCAAAAAGAATTGTTTTTATTTTTACATTTGGTACCGTAGTAGTTTTGATACTGTCAATTGAAAATGGTCTGCAAAATGGAAGAAATTGACTGGGCACTTAGCGCAGACTCACCGAATTGGCCTGGGCGCTTCTAGGGTTAACAAGATAATTCCTATTATATCAACGACTGATAGAGAGAGTGGCTAATTTACATGGCTCATTAGTCTGTGACGCTAATGACCTGACCCCAGATCTGATGAGGTCCCTCTGTGCAGAGTGCATGGGGGAGGGTAAAACACACGTTTAAATAAACAAATCCTAAATATCCTATACATATAATATCCTAAATATATAAATACAAGCAATGTTTGAAGGGATGTGTGTTCCACGATTTCGAAATCTAGCAGGTAGATTTTGCTTAAACTTTGCATTTAAGAGTGTTTTGGCCCAAAAATAAGTTTGGAAACAGCCTCAATCGCAGAAAAAATCTAATTTCGTCTTAATTTAAGTTTAAAAATCGTAATTTTTAACATTGGTCTTATGGGTTGCTATTTTGGTAACAAAATAACAACGAAAGGTGTACAAAAATAAAGGAACAGTAACGTTAAGCAGACCATTTGAAACAGCTGTTAACTTTGAAGAGGTATAGTTGGTTGTTGGTGGAAATTTAATAGCTTTATTACCATGACACTATATCAAAACTGAATTAAAACCAACGAGCAAGGCTCGGTGAACCTGGTACTGACTTATAATTATAATAATATGACTTGTAATGGGGGTATTTATTTGAGGTGCGTTTACACCAGAGGTTGACAACCAAAAGTTGAAGACTTGTACTGTTATATCTATATGGCTAAAGTCGACAACTTTTTATTGTCAACCACCTATTGTAGACACACTTTTATACAGTATTTATTTATAGATTTGTTAACGCAAACTGTAACCCCTTTACCAATGGTTTGTTATTTGTTTTCTTAATGTGCCATATGTATTACAGGCAAGAATAGCATCCAGAATGCTGGGGTTCAGTACATTTTGGACAGTGTGGTGCAACAGTTGAAACATGACCCTAGTAAAAGGTAAAGTTTGCTTCTGCTGTAACAAGTAAATAAATTCATTTCAATCACTTCAACCATATAAAATCTACTGTAGTCTACTACAAAATTTCACTGGACCAAAACTTTGAACTTTTTTTGACAATTTATACCCTCATTAAGTCACCTAGTAATAATATTTACCCACTAATAAGTTTTCACAAAATAGAAGAGGAATTCAGAACACGCTTAATGAGTTTTCTGAACATGAAAGAATTGTGAGTTTGTCGTTTTGTCTTTTAGAAAACCCACCATACCACGGTAAATGTAGTAGCAATAATGACATCAGTGATAAACCATCAACAGATTGGCCAGGTTGTCTTAGAAGTTGTAGGATTTGACTTCCTCAATCAATAATTGCACCAAGGTGGTACCATTATCAAAGGGTTAATATTTCAATCACTTACTTTAGTTACACTTGGCTGAGGACGAGGACCCAAGTAACAAGTTTTAGGCTTCCTTGGAAGTTCACGGGCATGTGTGAGTTGCACAGTGGTCAACTGTGATTTTGCTCCTTTTTTCTGGTACCCATATTCATACGGCTCTCAAAACTTGGGTAGGTAACCCTAATTTGCATTAAAACATGCCAGATGGAAGTATTGTAAAAAAATAACTATTATAACAAAACAAAATAACTTTTTAACATTACAATAATAAAAAGTTTGGTGGCAAACGTAAAAAATGCCTAAATTGCTCTTTTTAAAACTTAAAATAAAATTTGAATAAATAAAATATATTTGTGAAAATGTTAAAATTTGCAGCAACCACAGCAATTTTTAAATGTCTATTTCTTAAACAGTTCAAGATGGTGGTTTATCAAACATTTTTCTGAAAATTTGACATCAAGAGCTTTTAATCAAGTATATGGTTGTAGGAGTAGGAGTTTTGAATTCTGGGAATGCTTAAACAACTTGGGTTACATCCTTCCAACTTCCATTTCTATAGATGTCAAGTAATGAGTGTTATGACAGGTTCATTTACGTGGAGACGGCTTTCTTCTGGAAATGGTGGCAGCGGCAGGCAGACCACGAGCGCCACATTGTAAAAGGTCTCGTGGCCAATGGTCAACTGGAGTTCATTGGAGGCGCTTGGTCCATGCACGACGAGGCCACCACACACTACCAGTCCATCATTGATCAATTCACTTGGGGCTTCAGGTAAATCAGATATATAACCTAGACACTGTAGTTTTATGGGTGGAACAAAGGTTAAGAATTTGGTTCCTGGCCACAAAGCTTTTTGCCAAAAACTTCAATAGTTGTTCCTGTCCAGCAGTTTTTGCACCAATCTGACAAAAAATAAACAAAAATAACGTCCAGAGTGCCAACAACTATTTTAACAACTCCCTCAAAAAGGTACTGTCTTTTCCTTGTCTTTTTATGCTAACAACTTACCTTTACTAAGAAATTTCTCTATATAATACTATTTCCATTGCAAAGGGAAGCACTTTATCATGGTTTATGGTAAGACAAACCAATACCAATCAGTGTAATTTATTAAATTACTTTATTGGGTTACACATACTTGAGATTAGTATTTAGCTATCAAACATCTGTTAAGAAATTAACAGTCACATTATACTTCTTAGAATAATATGATGTCTGTTCCTACTGAGTCATGTATTTCACACATAATTTCACACACACTTTAGGTGTTTATTCACAGCAGCCAAAGTCAATTTTTATTCCGAAACTACCAGTACTGTCAATAAAATATTGTTCACAGAAAGCTGAATGATACGTTTGGCGAATGTGGAGTTCCAAGGGTAGGCTGGCAGATCGATCCCTTCGGGCACTCCCGAGAAACAGCCTCCATCATGGCTAGGCTCGGGTTCGATGGATTGTTTTTGGGGAGAATTGACTACAAGGACAAAGACACAAGGGCGTTACACAAAGAGATGGAAATGATTTGGGAAGCAAGTCCAAATCTTGGTATGATTAGTTTTTACAAATTTTTAAAATTCTAGTGAATATTTCTAAACTGGCCATTTATACATTCTTAACATCTCTTTCAACATAATCATCAATAACTAATTAATGATAATATACAACTGTAAGAGCTCCTATATAAAGGGAAATCCAATATTATGTATACACAGTGTCGGTATTCCAGGCCCTGGATTCAACAAAACTATTGAAGACTTTCTTTCTGTGTAACCTATAGGCTACTTACGGTGTAGTTCTTGACAACTGCCCATGTCTTTGTTATTGGTCTTGTAAATGTAAAATTAAATAATTATATTGAAATTTCTTTAATCCATTCAGTGCTGCAGCAATAGAAGGCTAACAGTCCCGGACCCTGAACAAAAACAAAACACGTAATAAAGATAAAAAATTCAGTTGTCAGTAGGTAGTATCACAACACAGACAGTTAGTCACACAGTATTGAAGGAGGGCGAGCAATGGGTGTGGTTTTGCATCTGAAGCATGGCACATTTGTCTCTGCGCTTAATGTGATGGAGAATTTGAGTTATTATTATTTTATACAGTTTTATTCTAGTTTTTAACAGTTGATTTATAAGAAATTAAAAATATATAAAAAAGAGTAAATAGTCCACCTAACTTTATTACTAATGCAGCTAAATTCTGAGTGATTATAGTTAAAGGCTCTCAGCAAAATAAATCTGTAACTCATACATCAAAACAGTAAGTGTCTGGCAGAGGTAAATTGAGAGTGATTCAAGTGTCAGTTAATTTTATGTCGCTTGCTAAAATATATTTTACAGTAAAAAATTATTGTGAGTAAGTTTGTGCTCTAATTTGACTTCCACTGCCAAGCAACATCTGGACAATAGGAAATTTTAGGACTGTGTTTTTGTATTAGTGAGAAGTTAATGGGGGAAAAATTTGGTTAGTAATGACTTATCATTTTTAAACCCAGGAGTATTTAAAACTTGTAATAGTTTTAATGGCGAATTCACATTGCAGAAATTTACAACCAATATAATATCTGTTGGAGTGTTAATAAAGTTAATTTAACTATCAACTTAAAGCAACCTAATGGTTTCTAGTGGCCTTTTAGTTCATATAACTATTCATGAACAGTGGCTTTTAAGGTTTTCAAAGATACTGTCAGTTCTTTACCATAAAAGAAATCTTTTTCAGGAAAGGAAGCAGATCTGTTTACTGGTGTTTTATTCAACACTTACACAGCACCTCGTGGATTTTGTTTTGATATTAATTGCGATGATGAACCAATAATTGATGACAAAAAAAGTCCTGAGTACAATGCTGACAAAAGGGTAAGCAGTATAAGGATTTAACTAATCACATAACTTTAGTTTAACATCAATAATATTTCATTCAAAGATTTAAATTTTGTTTATATAAAACTATCCATATTACTATATTTGTATCTAAAGGCTTTTAAATTTTTTGATTAAAAAAGATTTAGATTCCTTTACATTTTATTGTTAACATTTGTTGTTGAATTATATAGGAGATACATGTGAAGCTGTCGTCAATTGATACATTTAACATAGCATGAACACAAATGTTACAAGAGAAATACCTAAAAGAATTTTGAATCTCTCATTTGACTCAATGGTCCAACAAATTAAAAATGTTCACATAGAAAATGCCTTTTATTCCACTGATGGATTTTTAAATAATACTGATTTTGTATTAGGGATGAAACATTTTTCCTCTTCATGGTATTATGTAATTAGATTTTTAAAATCACTGTATTTTTGTAATATTATTTCTATAATTGTATTTTTCTTTACCTAATATATATTACTTTAGTATGATGAGTCATGTGTTTAGTGTTTACTGTAGAAAATCTTATTCTTTGGATGTAAATGTAGTATGACAGTAAAACAAGTATTAAAGACAACGCGACTCTAGAGCAACTTGCAGAGTTGTAGAGGGGAAAATGAGCTAAAACCAATCTGCTGAGCTTCCTCAGATGAGAAGTCTGGTTCAGGTCTTGCGGTGTTCCTCCGATGACCATGACGCATTTGCTTAACATGGATACTGAAGTGAGACCCCGCTCCCACGACTAATCTGCTTAACATGCATACTCACGAGAGAACCTACAAAATGCTGCGGACCAACAAACTCTGAAAAGGAAGCCTCATTGTCTAAGGCATCAACAACCTCATTCACACCGATCTCTATGTGGCCAGGGTCCCAGCAAAGCATCATACTGTTAAATTTGCTGATAGCAGATATTTTGGTGAAGCAGTCCCTGACAATATTTGATCTGAAATCACAGGAGTACAAAGCTCTCAGACTTGAAAAGAAAAAGATGCTCCTATCACTGATGCCTTACACCAAATTTTCTGTCAGGTTTTACTGGCATTTGCTCTGAAGGTATGTCCAGCTCATCCTTTCGTATTGTCAGAGTGACCCAGGAGTGACCACAAAGTTTTCCAGTGTCTATCTAAAGATTTTCACATTGGAGTCGATGAACAGATTATCTTACCATGGTCTTGAAAATAGGTCAACCGGCAACAAGGTAAGGCAGCTAGCCGCCTTACGCACCCGCCCACCTCAGGCCAATTAAAAGTGATCCATGATTAACACCTGATGCACCCCTTAAACTGTGAGTTTTAAAAAATGGTCTTAGCTTGATGCCTTAAATTTACACTCCAACCTTGGATCGTTTTAAATCTTCCAGATTTGGCGCCATTTAACTTTGTTGAGGATCATCACTTTTTCCAAGGTTGCCATTGGCGAATTTTGAGGACGTCTGTAACATTGCACCACACAAAAATACACAAATGAAAATGCAGACCATTGCTAAAACAAAAGAACTGTAGAAAAAAAAATTATAACAATACAGTAGAACCTCGATGGTTTGACACTTTTTGGACTTAGAGAGTGTTGAAGTATTGAAATGTCAAACTATAGCGAGTATTTGGGAAATATTAACATAGGGAGAATAAAAATCATGAGTTGAGTTTAGGAAACACTAAATTTCATTGAAATCATAACTTAATTGAACTTGAATATAACTAACATTTAAATCAATCGTCACTTTAGTTTACATTTTCACCTTTGCCACTCTCCAACATGGACACTATCAGTTGTTACTGACATGTTAGGGTGTCACGAGCTGTGTCGAACTATAGGGAGTGTCAAACTATCGATAGTCAAACTATCGAGGTTTTACTGTACTAAAAAATTAAAGAAATACTAGTAAGCTAAGACATATAAGTATGCAAAGAGCCAAAAAAAAACTCAATGATACTTAAACCACACGTTAAACCTCTGGCAGTTTGAAACAAACAACTTCCCTAAATTTATAGTTCAAGTTGGTCATAGGCGTTGGCATACCTACCACTATATGCTACTGACATTCCTCTCTGCCATGGTTATATTTGAAAAACTCAGCTGGGGAAAGCTGGAAAGAAGAACAACGGTCAATGATGCGTCATTGTTGAAGAAATACGACGAATCTAGGCGCAGCAGGAGGCTTGGCCACGGTAGATAGTTCTGTCATCAAAGAATGGCCACATTGGGAACGTCGGTAAGAATAGAAAGGTCAACCGAGTGTGAAAGATTTTTTGTGGCAGAAAGATCAGCTGTGACAGAAAGACTTGAAACAGTGATTGTTTGCCTTTTCTCTAAATCACATATTTTTAAAGATGTTTTTGACTTAGATAACCATTTTCAAATCATAATAATGTATGATTATTTCTTAAATCTAAGCTTGCAGGAAGTTTTTGCTCTACATTTGACTCCCTCCTAACCGGCCATCTTTTAACGGGCGTACCTTCATTGCGCACAGCGGTCAAGTTTTTGACGAGGGACAGTTTTATGGCCTCCGGAGGGTCGAGCATCATTGCGCACATGGTCAGTTTTACCCGACCCATCCGCGGTGCGCCGGCCGCTGGGCCGCTCGCCCCGAAACCAAAGCCCATTTCGATGAAGAATATTAAAATAAGTAGAGATATAAAACTCTGTAACCACATAATATTGTCTGTCCTTTTAAAATAATTGTATTGCTTTTTTTAAGAGAAATTATTTCACTCTTCATTAAAATGTTTGTAAGTGAAGTAGCCTAGTTGTCTGGATTATTTTTCTAGACATTAACAGTTTGTTCATTATGATATTGTAAAAACGTTCAAATTTCTACATATGTGACATTTAACACATTGACTTCTAGAAAGCAAACTAATGCAAAGTACATAAAAAGAATATAGTTTTTGGAAAAAAATCCAAACAGAGCTGAAGGAAGGAAAGATTAGCCGCCTGAATTTCATGCAGAAGTCTTCATTTCAATTAAAGAGATAAAGTTCATGTCATAGCTGTTAAATGCTGTATCTTTGTAAATTTTTTTAAAATATAGATTAAACTTTGCTTTACCGTTTAATTTGTTAAAATAACCTTCATATAGTAATAAGAATGTTTTAACCGGCTAAGACTATTTTCATCGTTATTTTATAAACAATATCCAATCACTTGTAAACTTAAATGATTATGAAGCAATAATACCTGATTACACGTATAAATATAACATTTATTCATAAATGTTATGATAATACTTGTAATTAACTATTACGAGTGAAATACGTCACATACAGTAATCATAAAATAAAGTTTATATTGTAAGATAGCCTAATTATAATTTTGTCGAAATATTATATCCACTAATTAGAACTATTACAATAGTGAAATGAGATAATTTTGAAGTTTAAATATGCAGATATGTAAATATTGCCACCCTACCTATTTAACATACGAACGGTACCACGAGTTTTGTTTTGACCGTGTGCGCAATGATGCCACCCCCAAGCGGGGCCTCGAGTGACCACTGTGCGCAATGATGCCCCAAAGTTTGACAGTTTTCTGACCGCTGTGCGCAATGATGCTATCCCCCTTTTAACGGGCCTCTGCTTTAATCGGGCTACCTCGTCACAAAAACAACTTCTTTTTAACCGGCTATTTTTTAACATGACATTGCTTTAACCGGTCTTGTTTTTCTAGAAATTTTGTTTTCACGGAAGTGAACGCCACTGGGAATGAATACGTTTGTTAAATTTCATTCCACTAGATCACAATACGGTACCAAACTTTTTAATTTTTATAAGTGATTTGATTTTGTTTAACCGGAAAAATATGTTTAGGATGTGAGTAGATATCTTCAATTCCATACAGTTATATATTTAGTGTTATTTTTCATTTGATTTTGGTCATGGAAAACTATAATTTAACATTGTTAAAGATTTAACACTTTAACTGACCAATTTCTTTATCCGGCTACTGTCTAGTCCCAAGTTGCCCAATTAAGAGGGAAACTACTATATTGTACACCATCGCAGAAAGATATACTGTATAGTGTTCTGCTTTGGGTATGACAAGACTTTATACTGAGTTTTTGTCTGTCTATGGTTTAATTTTTCATTGAATGTTTAATCAAAAATATCTTTTTTTGAGTTGATTCTTTTGCAAATTCATAAGCATTAAATTAGAAATAACCCAACACCTGATAATTTGACTCTCTGGCTAATCCTACATCAAATGTGATGCATCTGTAGTATTTGACCGTCACCGTGCACTATACTCGCTAATGTGACTTTTTTTGCTAGTGACCTTTTTTTGGTAGTCCATATGTCATTTGTGAGCCGATATCTCAAAGTCTGATCACGTAAATGTCAGAGAGCCGAGAAACTTGACATTTATTTACTAAACACAGCAAGTCCACGTTGCGTTCATTTGGTGGGTCGTTAAATTTATTGCAACACTGTGCCTCAAAACCAATGATGAAAAGAGGTTCTGGGAAAAGAGTTGAGAGATTTATGTGTTTTAAAGTGGAAGTAAAGTAATTGACGATTAGTTCTCCTTTTTAGTTCAATTTTCTGGTTTCACTATGGTTTTCAACGAGGCTTGCCTGATATTGTGCCTTAAACTTTGGTTATTTCTCCATATTCCTCTTTTACTTGAAAAAGTATCACATTCCATACATCAAAATGTTGCTTTGAGCAGAGTGAAAGCAATGTTCAAAACTATTCAAAATATTATAATTAATTAGCAGTAACTGAAAGACTTAAAGATATCAGTCTGTATTATATCTATAACTGAGGTAGATCACCATAATTTGAGGTTTGGTGTCAGCTGGATCCATCTATGCCAATACTTGCTTCAGCCCCATGTGTTTACAATTGCATGGTACACTATGCAAAGTAAGTTGTTAATTGAAAAGAATGTACCAGTAGTCAGGTATTTTCAGTTAAATTTTTTAAATTATTAATTGAAGTAGCTCTATTCAGTGAACTTAAACACGGTAGTAATACATATGCTTTTAATTTTATGTATACATACAAGATCATTAAAGTAAATAATTTTCTTAACAATAAAATTTCCTCGATATTAGTTCTATATTTACTTTCTTTGCTGTAAATCTTAATTTTAAAGTAAAAAAATCATGGATATTTTAGGCAGCAGATTTTAAAGAATTCTTAAAGAACCTAACTACCACATACATCTCGAAGAACAATATAGCAATGACGATGGGAGGAGATTTTAATTATATGGACGCTCACCACCAGCTTGTTAACATTGATAGGCTGATCAGGTAAAAATGTGTGCGCAGTATTGTTTGGTTGCCATTGGGTTTTATTTTGCATTGGAGACAAATATGTAGCCTATTTGGGATGTTGCTGTTAAAATATTCTCTTTTAGATAGGATTTTCTTTGAAATTTGATAACTCTGAGAAAAGTTAGTAGCTTTTTAAAGGTTCGATTCCGGACCCAGTTGCCATTTGTCATCGGGCTATTAATTAATGATGCTTTCTAACAACTGGTCGATGTTAGATAGTAACAAGACTGGGGTTTGGACCGTTCTTTGTCAAAACGTTATAAAATGCCACTGGCGTAAATACACCCAAAATAAAAAATAAAATAAATAATAAAACTTTGAAAAGTACTTTCCCTTTTATTAACCTCTATGTTTATGGTGCGTGTTAAAGCAGAAATAAATTGCGTGAGGCTTTGGCTCTAATTTTCTAAAGAAATGCTTTAAAGATCTGCATGGTTTAACATGCAAGTGCAGTTTTCCTTACTATTTTTAAGCTTTAAACACGAGCGTATCTAAGTCATGATATTTTTACAATAATTGACATTACATAAGTGCACACAGTTTATTTATTTAAATGAAAATAACTAGGATTTCACTTTCCTTGTGAATCTCACAATTACTTTAAAACTCCTTCCCCTCTATTAATTTTTTTAACGCAATAGAATACGATTTTATTCTTAGACTATAAAGATAAGCAACAAATAATGTAGTGAAATGAGTGCAATGAAACTTACGATTCATTCATTACAATGAAACAACTCCACTAGGCCTAATTATAAAAGGTATAAAATTGTTGACATTTAAAACATTAATTAATTAACCCTCCAAATTACACAAAAATTAAACTATGCTGTGCAAATTTAACAGAGGCTACTAAAACAGGATGTAAAAATACTTTTTAAAGAACACATCAGTTGAAATTAAAAATGTTTAACTTCTAGGTAAACTTGTTTATTAAAAATGTAGAAGATATCCGGAAGAACTACCAGGGGAAAAATTTAGCAGTGACAATGGGGGAAGACTTTCAATTTCAGGCTGCTCATATCAATTTTAAAAACATGGATTCCCTTATTAAGTAAGTGCTAGCATGTGGTGGTGACTGAAGGATGACTCATTCAGAACTAATAAAATAATAATTAGATTTTCTAAACATGTAAATGCTGGTTCAATGATGCCCATGGGGTGCTGTTCGCAGGCAAACCTGTTTAAAGTTGAGATGTTGGCCCGAACACTGGCATACAAAGGGTCCAACTTCGCTGTAACAATGGGGGATGACTTTCAGTTTCAAGACGCGCATAAGAACTTCATCAATATTGACAGGCTTATCAAGTAATATACTTTCTTAAACCTTATCAGGTGGTATCTAAACGTGAACCTCTTCATGTTCCTGTAAATAATGCAATAAACTTGTTTATAAACAGGTGTTATATCAATTAAAAAAAATTACAAATAACTAAAACCTGAAAGTTTGCAACATATAATTAAACGGAAACTTGATTTAGTTAATATATTGCATGGGTTTTCTTATATTAAATGTTTTTTACTGATAAAAATTTAAAATAAAAAAAGATTTTCTATAAATGTCTAATATTAGTTGATTTACTTAAACTTGTTGTAACTATTAATTTTTACTAATGTTAGGAATAAAAGGCTGAACTAAATATCACTTTTATGTGCTTGAAATATAACTAAGAGTTAATCAATGAAGACTTATAGTTGACCTAAAACATCGACATACATTTAAATAATTCTAAAACAATAATTATGTTTGAAAGATATAACTAAGAAAAGTTATGATAATGTACTTCCTGGATGTTAAACTTAGTGTAATTTATAAGAACTTAAAATGGTGCTTTCATCTAATATTTTTCATTCCTTTTAATTTTTTTAATAAAACACATACATACACAACACAAGAAGTCTCTTCTCTCCATTAATATTACTGTAAAATTAATCGTTAAACTAATATAGTGTAGTTTTTTCAACTGTTTCATTCTCTTTGCATGTTTGCTTGTTTTGCATGATTTGTTTAGAGTTAACTTCTATTGGCATGATTAATAAAACTAACCTTAACTAAATTTTTACTTTATGTCTCTCTTAGTCTGTAGTAAGAAATTTATTACGTTTTACCTACCTTAACTATCGTAACTAACAGCTAAATATTTACTTCATGTCTCTCTGTAGTCCGTGTTATGTTATGTTTATTATGTTTTATTGCAAAAACAATGTAAGAATCATTGAGGCAGGAAGTAACTGGTGTGTTTGAACCAGGTTATTTAGTTTACATCAAGCATCAACAGAATAAAGTACCTCTGCTACTTATGAACTATGAAATACTGATATGCTGTGTGTTCATCAGGCCCGCGGTTTGTATGTGACGCGCTATGGGCCCGAGAGATGTTTGCGCCCCCCCCCCCCCCCCTCTCACGACCCGCCCCCTCCTCTCGCGAGGATATGAATCACCAAATAAACAAACCCAATGCCATAGGCATTTGACGATTTGAGATGCCCATTCGCAACATAACAACAAAATGAAACCATGACAGAACTATTTTTAATGTGCTCAAGTTTCAGTATTCAAGTTTTGCTTTACGTTTGAAGTTAATATGGATTTTACCACATTATTATCATTGGTATTCCAAGTAGCCGGGTCATCGAGATCAAATAAAACTGAAGATGATGTTGTTGGCTTCATACAACGGGGTTCAAAATTTAAATTTAATGTACTGCTTGAACTTGTATCTGGCAATAGCTCACTTACTGATTCATCAGTTTCTGTCGTTACTAGTTCGACTGATTGATAAACATCGTCATTGCTTGGGGGCTTACATACCTCTTCCTTTGAGATTATGGGTCCCTCCTCCGCGTTTTCTAATGTGGCAGATCCTGCAGGTACAGTATTTAATTCATTGAAAAAAAAACTACTTATTTTAGGCACTTTTTTTAGCACTTTTTCACTTTCTAAAAGTTTTTTTGCCGTTCTCTTCCTAAATTCACTGCCACTTGGTTTCTTACTCATTATCACACGATTGAACAAAACGAATTGTCAAAGAGAGACAACATTGCCAACTAACTATCAAGTAGCAACATGCAGAGCGTAGGCAGTGGCAATGATGAGTCGTGGGTTGGAATCGAGAGTGGAGAGGATTCAATTGGCGGGCTATTTATAGGTCTACCAGACAGACAAGAACCTGCGCAGTACCACGATCTCGAGAATTGCTTGCGCGCGTAGTCGCTGTTGGGGGGGGGGGGGGGAAGACGGCGGGGCGGCGCGGCAGGGGGAGATGGACCTGTGATGGGGATTAGTGGGGATTAGTTGGCGCGCCGTTCGGGAGGACGGGTGTTCCTGCCACGTCGCCTTTCCGCACTTGTGTGCTACACAGTACAGTACGCGCTGTATACTGCGACCTCTTCTGATCGCAAAACATTTATCATTATTACTGTTAGGAGTACGAAGCCCTGTGGTTATGGCGTCACTGTCAAAATCTGCTTGATAAATTGTAAAATATTTTCTTTGTCGGGCTCCCAACAAACCGAAGAAAGCCCTTGGACTCTTGTGCCCCTTGGCCCTTGCGCCCCTGGGCCCGTGCCCACCGGGCCCATTTACAAAATCGGCCCTGGTGTTCAAGTAGTTTCAGTGTTTCTTCAAACATTCACTATGGTTCTTATTGTAAAGTGAAGCTGTAATCAAGAGTGTTTTCCAGAAAGTATAAGTCATTAAAAAAAATTATTAAGAAACAAATCAAAACCAGTTTTTTATACAAATTTTTATGGTAAACTCTTAGGCCGGGCATACACCAAAACGGGCGCGGCACGAAAAAACATCTTACGACTTTGCGAGTGAAGGTAAAACCATATGAGTTATTGGAATATCCACACACTGTTGTGTTCGCTGTAGTGTTCGGGCATTCTATTTAAACATATGTTACTACCTTCCCTTGTGAAATTATAAGATGCTTTGTTTTGTCTGGTCACTTTGTGTCCGTTTTGGTGTGCGACCGGCCTTAGGCTATTTTTACGTAGTTACCACTTAAATTAGGACTAATTACATCATGTTCAATTTTTTGGTAAGCAAACGAGGTTGTAAACTATCAACTTCCAGATAAGTCGATATTGTGTTATAGGTATTGTTATTGTGTAGTATTTTAGAGGATTAAGGTAAATAATTATGGGGATTGAGGTAGTGTAATTATACTTATTTTATTTTAAAATCATGATTATTTTTAAAAGTTCAAACGGATGTAAGATATTGAAATATATATTTTATTAGATCTGTAAACAAAAAAATAATTGTGGATGAACATAATGATTAAAGCTCTTACACAAAGCATACTTCAGTCTACTCTCGCTAACAAAAATTCATGGGACTATGATTGTTTTTCAATTTATGTATAGCTCAACTTAGGAACAGTTTGAGTAATAGATTATTTTTTTTACTAAATTTGACATAGAGATATAGCAAAGTACAGTACAGTGACAGCAGAAAGCCGCTGGGCCGGATATGTCACCCACTCGTTGCAACTGTGTGCTGCAATTTCAACTTACAGAAGATCCGTAGAGAATACTTCGAGTTGTAGTGGTGCTTGTGGACATAAAATGTAAATTTAATTTGAGTTATGTACTAAGTTTCGGGTAATAGAAGTAATTTTTGTATCTCTTCGACTTATAGAGGTATAAATTAAAATTATTTCAAGTTATGTTTGGTTTTTTATTCAACTTGAGCAGTTCATCCAAGAGGATTGAAAATAAATCGATATACGGAGGATTTTCAGGAATCCAGGTTCGAGCTAGCAAGAGTCGATTATAATTGTATTTTTGTCAAGAACTACTGTAAAGTTATGATGAAGTTACTGTGAAGTTTGTTACTGACATCAATTCTGTTCGAATCATTGATATAAGTTAGTTAAACGCATTAGGATTTAACATTATTTTTATATTTCAGGGCAGCCAACAGCCAGCAAGGACCCAACGGAAGCAACTTCAACTTGATGTACTCTACTCCTTCTTGTTACCTTAAAGCTTTGAATGATGAAAAACTGCAATGGCCAACAAAGCAGGACGACTTCTTCCCATATGCCAGCGATCCTCACGCCTTCTGGACCGGGTATTACACGTCGCGGCCCACTTTGAAATTCTACGAGCGGATGGGAAACAATTTCCTACAGGTTGTGAACCACTCAAAAAATGGATGAAAATTTAATCAATTAATTAATTTTGTTGTTAGCTTTAACTAACCAGGGGTAACCTGAACGTATCTCCTACCCTGGAAAAGAGAGGTGACAACTTTAAAATATTTTTCAAAGGAGAGGATCGTGCCCATGTACAGTTAACTCGCGATAGTGATTATTTATCCGTCTAGTCTACATAATCTGGAACGCCTTCACGCCTTGAGGTGTACAGGCAATGTAAACCTGAACCGGCTTGGATCTTAGTCCATTACTCGATAGTTTGGTAATCTGATGCCATATGAGTCCCATCTTAATAATCTATCTACCTCTGTTACGCAACTTTGGCATGATACGCTATTCCCAAATTTATTCATTTTATAGGTGGGCATCAATCAAATTTTTGGGGAATAGTCTCTTGCCTCTCTCTCTCTCCAATAATTTGGAATGAGTTTAAGTAACCTCCATGATAATTTGTTATATGGTGATGATATTTCCTATTGAAAAGCAATGCAGGCCATGTAAAACCTCCCAAATTGTTGTTTTTAAAATAAAATGTGATTTTTAAAAACATGTTATATTCTTCAAAAATTCCTCTGTCAATATAAAAAATTGTTATGGCAAAATACCATTGTTTTGCAGTTTGAGGTTCTAATACACTAAACTACATAATACACTAATACACTAAATACACTAATACACTTCTAATACACTAATAACACTAATACTTAAACAAAATCAAATTTTGAAAAATAATACATGTATAGACTGACAAAAAGACATAATTATTTATTTATTATGAAGGTTTCTACCGTAGTGTTTTTAAATATTTAAAATTACACAAAAAAGTGAATTATGCTTATACCGGGGCACATTTTTTAGTGTTTTACTATAACAATGCCATATTAGTGGGTCGCCATTAATATGACATCATGTGGAGGTGGTCCAGACACTTGCAAGAGTGTCTCCCAGCGATTTTGTACTTCCCATTAAATGTAAAAGCAGCATGAATAATCTTCAGAGCTGTACCCAGCACTGAAATATTTTTGCACTATCTCAGCAGACTAAAATTAAATACTGGAGTTATGTCTTCACATGTTCAGTTTATTATTTAAATTTGAGATTATCAAGATGATCAAACTTCCTCAAATGTTACAGGTGGATAAACTGATTTTTACATTCTAAAGAAATTCTTTTACAAATTTTACAAAAATTTTTATAAAAATTTTACTAGAAAAACTTTTTTTAAAGAATTTAAAAGAAGTTTTGATGTAAATTTTACAACTCTTTAGGAAATGTAATAACTGTACCCATGAAAATAAATGAGAAGTTAGCTGAAAAAAGACTAAAACAAATTTCAGTGTCTAGTTGAAGAATATATTTTTCTACATCTGTAGCAATGTGATCATTGATCATCATAACCATTCACATCCTGAACAAAAACCTTCCAAACTAACCAAATTTTGTATATCTTTTAAAGTTTGATGATGCCTGAAGACTTTTAATCTAGTAAAAATAAAATAAATTTTCGGATGTAAAGGGATGTATTCTAAATATTACATTTATTTTGTTGTAGGTTTGCAAGCAGCTGTACGCCCTGAGCAACCTAGGACCAGAGGACAGGGGTGATCTGAACGTGCTGAGAGAGGCGATGGGAGTGATGCAACACCACGACGCAGTGAGCGGCACGGAGCGACAGTTTGTTGCTTTCGACTATGCGAGACAACTCAGCGAGGGCATGGATGAGTGCAGCATCGTCACTGAGAATGCTTTCAAGTACGTTTGTATGGGAAAAAGCACATCTTGATGTAAAGCTGTCCTTGTCAAGAACCAAGAATCGTTATTCCCTTTAAGAATGACCATTGAAGTATCTTGCACGTACAAATGTAAAAGTATTTCATATTATGGTCCATGATACTTTGTGATGGAATTCACAACTAACTTATAACAGAAAACTAAACGCAGGCTGAAAAATTTTTCATGCAATTTCAATATAAAATCTACTTACATTTTCTTCCTCTAATTAAAAAAAAGGAATTTGCTACAAGGTTCGCCATATAATTTGAATGGCCTTAAGGGAGCTAGGATGGGTTATGGCACAGAGAAGTTACTTTTACATTAATATTCAGAGAATAGCTGGTCATCCAATACTTCAAATTGAATATTTGTGCAAACCTGAATAGTGGGTAGTTCATCTTTCACCAGTCAACTTACAGGCGGCAATTGTAATAGAATCTGTGAATCTGTTCCCCAACCTTCTAGAATTTAGAGCCATGCACAGCTCCCCACTGAGGACCCTAATTTAACTTTTTTCTTTATAATGAAAGAAGACACTTTTAAATCATAACACTGCACCTTGAGCAAGTTTTGGTTGCTCCTGAGCTATTGAGTGTCCAGATTCATAATTATTTATATCATAAGAGCAGCATGTGCATTGTGAGTTTGAGTCCTGCCACAGGTATATGATAGAAATATAGTGAGAGTCCATGTACAATATCGTCAGTGTGTGCCACACCTGGGTGAGTTGCTCATTTCACGTAAGCTACATTTTAGTAATCCTGTGCATATATCAACCCTGTTTGAACTGTAAATTTGAATTAGTTCTGCATTTTTATTAAGTACATTAAATTAAATTCAAAAGAAAATTGCACATCATTCCACTATTTGTATGTTGCAGCAAGCTGTTGCCCAAAAGTAAATCGAGCCCTCCGCTGACCCTGAACAGCTGCTTGCTGCTCAACATCAGTCAGTGTGACGTGTCCGAGTCTCACAACACTTTTGTTGTGACTCTGTACAACCCGCTCAGCCGCCCCGTGTCCCGCTACGTCAGGCTGCCGATCTCGGGAGACGGGCATGCTTACAGCGTTACTGACCCTCAAGGTAATCGCTAGAAAATTAGAGGATTTATCTTTTATTAGACAACCTCTGCTTACACCAAGGTCAAGTGATGTGTTGTTTTGTTTCCTTAAACATCTCCTCTCTCTATACCAAAACTTGATTTGTCTGTCAACCCCTCAACTAACCCAAGACCTTAATTTATTCAGGGATGATTACCGAGAACCATCACTCTTTGTAATAACCTTGGACTTTGAAAAACTTGAATTGTAACCAAGGAAATTTTAGAAAGTTTTTTTTTTATAGTAGCTTTAACTTTTTCTGTTTGGGATACAGTTTTAGTTAATTTTGTAAATGTCACAAATGTGATGTAGCGGTTATGTGGTAGTACATGCACCATCTCTGGTTTACTTTACCCTGCTGGATCATATTGTGTTTGTTTCCAGGCGAGAGTCTGCCAGTCCAGGTAGTGCCGGTCCCCGAGGCAGTGACGTTGATACCAGGCAGGTTCAGTGAGGCCAGTGTGGAGCTGGTGTTCAGAGCCACGGACATTCCCCCGCTGGGATTCCGTTCCTACTATGTAGCTCCCAGCAACACGGTGCTCTCTCCCAACATCCGCCCGGAAAACATCAAGGGGCGGCAGTTCTCGATCGGCCAAAAGGTATAACGGGTAGAACAAAATTACACATATTCTTATGTGTATTTTATGTAAAGCAAGTTGTAATAATATATATCTTGTAGGATGTCTCAAAAAATGCTGTCATTACAATACATTAGTGTAGTTATTTGACATCGGTAAATTTAAAAAAACATATAAAAAACATACATATAAAAAAAGTGTGAACATATAAAAAAAGGTGTAAACAATGCCAGCTGGTGTTAAGGGACTAGTCCTTTTTAACAAAAAGGTAGAAAACTCAAATCAACTAATTTTTCAAGCTGGATATGTGGCCTAATCAATGAGCACATTTTTGTCACACTAGTTGACATTACACACATTTCTCATGTTCTATAACACTTGGGAAACACCATCTATTTTGAGCAATAATCTATATAATCAAAAGATTTTTTTATAACTGCCAGGTATTGATGGCCCGTAACAAAACAGTATGTTACATGGGCTAGGATTGATTGTGATATTTTTCTTAAAATAATACTAATTTCCTGCTTTGTTGATAATTGAATAAAATAATGAGTTAAACAATTAAAGTAAATACTAATAAGTAAAATTCTACTGATGATAGAAAACTTTATTTTGTACTGTTCTAATTATAATTTTTATATGACTATTCCTGCAATTATCAGTTTTTATCAGCCTTTTGGTTATTTAGCCCAGAGTCCCCCAAGGAGGCCAGCTAAGACAGTTCTGTATTATTATCCTATTATTTTATACTCTAACAAACTCTGTTTGTACAGGCAAAATTGTTTTAGTCCCAATTTTTTTTATTTTTATTGGGGTTTTTTACCTCAAGGAACCAATTGGAGTTGGTCCTGCGAATGGAAAAACTCTGGTGTCTGTCCTACAGTCCTCCAAATTGTCCATTTCATCATTATAAAAATATTTTTAGCAAATAAATTGAACCAAAATCGGCTGATAACGGTTGAAATCAACAAACATGTAAATTTTATACCTTTCATTCATTAAATTTAAACCAGAGTGCAGCACTCTAAGGCCTGGTGAATGAGAGAAGCGAATGATCTTGTCTTCCAAGTTAACTGAGCAAGTGCTCAGCCCCCAGTGCTATGTTATAAAGCCGATATTTTAACTTTTTCATTATCACAGGGATCGCTGAAACTCACCTTTGATGGAAGGACTGGTTCACCCACAAGTATTCATGGTCCTGGATTCTCAGATGGTCCAGACTTCCAGCAGAGCTTCTACTACTACCAAAGTGCTGTTGGAAATAATGAAAAGTTTGAGACTCGGGCCTCTGGGGCATATATTTTCCGCCCAAATGGTACACAGATGATAAACCCCCAACCCGTCTGCAAATACTACAAAGGTACATTTTTTATTGATTTTTACTTATTTTTCCCTGAGTTTTTATCATTGATCCTATAAGTTTTAGATTTACCATTCCTATTTAGGCTACAGAAATATTTTTCATAAAAAGATACTTAATTTATTTTCCCACAACTAAAATTTGTATGTAAGAAATGAAGCTACGCATGTCAGACTTGTGGCATTTTTAATGATGATGATTTTATTTAATGAGTAAAAAACTAGAATCTTTTTAAACTACAGCTGATTTAAAAATGATTTCTCTTTAAATTGGTACAACCTAAAATAAAAACTACTTCAAATAAATCTAACTAAGCAACGTTTTTAAAATTGTATATTTTGGTTTTGTAAATATCTTAAGTTAAGTCTCTTAGAATTAATTAATTGTTGCTTTGTACTCTCACTTAACTTAAATCAAGTGAAATTTTATAGTACAAAACTACATATTTGGCTTGTCAAAAGTCGGTAACCATGAGGCATATCATTCTGACTGTACAAGTACAGTAAAGGGCTAGATAAGTAAACTAGATGGCAATTCAAAAATACAGTTGAAGCAAAATCCTAAAAGATGATTTTTTTTTGCATTGAATCATCATGGAACACCTCTAATGATTAGATTCGCTACGCTTGTGTCAGGTCCTCTGGTGGAGGAGGTTCATCAGCAGTTCTCCAGCTGGGTCTCCCAGGTGATTCGAGCGTACAAGGACGAGGACCATATCGAGTTCAACTGGATGGTCGGCCCTATCCCCGTCAGGTATCACACTACTCCATATCAGGATTGTGCTGGCAATGATGGATGTTTCTGTGTAACATATTGTACTTTCGTTCTTTAAACAGTTTTTTCCATAAATTTCAGAAAGTGTGATGTCAAATAATGGACACCATCCACACTTTATTTTTAAGGGGCTTATAGACGGGGAAAGTAGCGAAGGCAAGTTGCTGGCTCCAAGTACTTGCCTATTGCACTTACTGCAAACTTACCTTGTCAATTGAGGAAACCTTTTCAATTTAGGAAAACAGACGGCAAGTGACATAATAGACAGTATACTTGCAGCCAACTTGCCTTCTCTACTTTCCCCATCTATAAGGTGCTTTAGAGTGAAATATATAGTGCCGGTTTGACCAAGCCTTGCTCGTTTGTTTGCAGTACAGTAGAGTCCCGCTAATCCGAACTCCGCTAATATGAAAATCCACATAATCTGAACACGTCCTGCCAGAAAAATATAGATTTTTCATTAAATTTTAAAGAGGAAAAACATAAGAAACGTGTTTTTTTTTGTGAAAAAACAATAATTTATTACCATACAAATTGTTAATTTTATCACATTAGATAATAATGTAGTTGAAAATGTTGATTGACTATATTTCAAAACAAAACAAAGTATAAACTAGTGAAGACTTTGTTTATTGGACATTGTTAATAATGTTGATTTATTGTCAATTTGATAATGTTGATTTGATTTGTGTTTGGTGTATACAGCTCGGTACATAAACTCAAACTAGGTACAAGGGTTAGTTAATTAGTAAAGTCAACAATCAAGAAATAATAATAAATCAGTGCCAACAGTTCATAAAGCTAAAAAAAAAAATGAACCATGCGATTCTGGCCTACTACAAAACATTGATTGTCATCACAGCGCAAAGACCGATGACTCGATGGTGCATATTTGGAATGTGAGAAAGAGAGAGGTATGGGGCGGGAGGGGGATATTTTTTATAACTCTGTGCATCTGTTCGTGAAACAATACTGAAGAGCTGAGAATTGGCTCTACCAGATTACGCTTAATTTCAGATATCGCGAATTCTTTGTTAAAAAAATTACGCTGTTTGTACATTTAAAAAATTTATTAAATAACAAAAAAAGTCAACAATATATCCTCCTAACTAAATAAAACGATTAGTTATGTTTTGTTTGGTTATTTGATACATTTTATAATCGGTTAATTATAATAATATATAGTATCTGCTTAATCCGAAAATTTGCTTTATTCATATGTTACCTAAAAGATATAGGGCTGACATTGTCTAATCCAATTCAGAATAGTCTATGTATTTACGCAGATGATTCAAACTTAAAAATTTCTGGTAAAAATTTTGAAGAAATTGAAACATTTTTGGAAATGGAGCTAAATATCATTAAACATAATTTGAATAACTTAAATCTTGGATTGAATGTTGATAAAACCAATTTCATGTATTTAAAAACTTCACAAAACAAAACAAACTGTGAACCAAAACTTATTTTTGAGGATCAGGAAATTAAAATTGAAAACAGTACAAATTTCCTTGGTTTAGTAATAGATGAAAATATAACTTGGGACCAACATATACAAAAACTGTCATCCAAAATTAGTTCAGGAATCTACGCCCTTTAAAAAATGTCACCTTTTTGTGATATTTCAGTTCTACGAATGGTATACTTTTCTTTCATCCATTCTCATATATCATTTGGACTCTGCTTATACGGTTCAGCCAGAAAAACTGCCCTGGATGTGATTCTAAAGAGTCAAAAGAAAGCCATAAGAATAATTTTAAAGCTAAAACAAGACCAATCTGTAAAAGAACACTTCAAAAATCTTAAAATTCCGACAGTCTATGGGCAGTATATTTTTGATTCCATAGTTTATGTTAGGGCAAATCCTCAAAAAATTAACCGAAATAATCAAACTCACAATTACAACACAAGAGGTGGGAATGAAATCAAAATAGCTCAACATCGCTTAAAATTTTATGAAAAGAAAACTGTCCATATGGGATCAAAATTTTATAAATACATCCCAAGTGTTATTAAAAATGAAAACAATTTAAACAAATTCAAAAGGGAGTTCAAAACATTTTTGGTTGGACGGGCCATATATTCATTAGACGAGTTTTATAACATTTCTGTTTAGTTTTGTTGTCACTAATTCTTGTTTTTATTTTATTTTATTTTTTAACGAGATTAAGGAGACCTTACAAAATCATAGCATTATGAATTAATAATATTAGTATGGTTTATTATTGTTATTATATAGATATGTATTGACACTATTCAATGTACCAATGATGTGCAGATGATGAATAAAGATTTTTTGATTTGATTTGATTTGATTTGCTAAACTGAACAGGGTCCGGTCCCAATTAGTTTGGGTTAGTGGAACTTTACTGTACTTAACTTTTGTTATAGCATCATGGTAAACAGGCTATTAAGTTTAAACCAACAAACAACTATACCTTTTCACAGTTAACAGCTGTTTCAAAACCAATGCTTGAAAGGTCAGTAGAGTCCCACTAAACCGAACTAGTGGACTGATTGGTGTTATGTTGGGGTTTGTAAAAATTTGGGTCATTACGAAAGGAGTAAAAATAAGAACAAGTATGAATAGTTAAGGTTGTTCATATAAAGAATATTTATTTATTGCATAATATAAGATACATAATATAAAAATCTAAAAACTTAATATTTTCTGTTTTTAACAAACTTAAAGAAAAACCAAAACTTTTCTGTACGTTTTGGCTGTTGCTATAGGATTTTACTTAGACAGTTTTTATGTGTGTATAGAAAATGGAATAAAATTTCTGGTCCAAAACATTTTGAACTTTTATTTATCTGTGTCACTTGTGGTTTGACAAAGTGAGGTACATATATAAGTTAGATAAAGTAGTGAACAGAGTTCTAAAAATAAGAATTGAACTAGCCTAAGAATCCCAGACAGCACGTAAGCTTAAACTAAGCTTGGTTTTAGAATATTTTTAGCTTATTAGACCAAGCTTAGTTTTTGGAGTTCATTCCAAACTTAAAATAAACTTGGTGTAATGAAATTGTGTTACTACACTAACCCCAAGCTTGGTCGGAGCTCATTTTAAAATTGGTTTACCAAGTTTGTTTTTAGTCCATAAACTAAGCTCACAACAAGCTCACGAAAGTGAGTTTAAAGTAAGCTGCGTGATGACGTCAACATTTATTCTGGTCTGCGCATGCGCTCTGTCCCGGGTCATTGTTTTAAACCCCTCCAACTCCAACGGTCTTCTCTCCTACACAACAGCTCGCCACTTTAACGACGTCCGCCAAGCCATCTGAAAAACACGTTTGTTGATGTGCAAGATTTTGTTCGACCTACAAATAATTCCGCGTTTGCCTTTATAAGTTTGAATTATTTTTTTAAGTTCTTGGTAAGGTAAGTTTCAAAGTTTATTCATGTTAAAAGCCTCTATATTTCCAAATAAACTAAACAAATCCGTATGAACTTGACCAACATTTGCCATTTCCATGCAATTTAAGTTCACAATTCCGAAGAGATATTGCTGAAGATTTTGATTGTAAATATTAATCTAAAATATCGTAAATAGCCAATAATGTATTGTTTGCTTTCACAACTAACAACTTGCTTGTAGGATTTTTTCAGATCAATCAGTAAGATTATGCTACTGTTATTAATTCTGAAAACATCTCTACAATCTTATGCTGTAAGGTTTGATAACAATATATTATGTTGAAATGTTACGGGTATTTTGTTAATACAACGATTACCCTATACCTTATCATATACAAAATATTAACTTTATAGTTCTTCTGCTCAACATCACACCTATTAAAATTATTAAATATTTCAATCATAAATCAATATGTAAAATAAATTGTGAAGTGGAGGTGGCAAGCGTTGGCCCAGTTGATTCACTTTTTTCATTTGTTACTTGAAAATATTGGATTCATTTATAGGCTATGAATAAACTTTTGAGACTCATCTTTAGAAGAATTTTAAAACAGTAAAAATGAAATACATGTCTAATAATACATTTCCTTTATTTTTGTACAAATATTCATCCCAATGGGTTTTTTACAAAACTATATATATTACTTACTCAAGTTTGGAGCAACTATAAAATGAGCAAAAATAAACCTAAAACTAGTTCACTCACATATATCAAAACCAAGCCTAATGTGAGCCTAAACCAAGTTCACTCACCTAAGTTAAAACCAAGCCTGATGGGAGCTTAAAACAAGTTCCCACCAAACTTAATATGTGTTTAGTAACGCCCTGCTTTATGAAGCTTGGTTAGCCAAGTTTGGAACAAGTATAAAATGAGCTTAAAATGAGCCTAAAACCAGTTCACTCACCTAAGTTAAAACCAAGCCTGGTGGGAGCTTAAAACAAGCTCCCACTAAACTTAATATGAGCATCTTTAATCAATGCAACTCTGGAGCAAGTTAAAAATGAGTTCAGGACAAGCTTAGAGTGGGTTTGGTTATTTGAGTTTGGTGGGAGTTTGGTGTTTAAACTTGGAATGAGCTTGGGAGTGGGAGCTTGGAACAAGCTCATGAACTGCCAACTTCGATCTTTAAAACAACTCCAAACTAAGCCTATAGACTTGGCTTCCCAAGCTTAAACCAAGCTTGGTAGCTTGGCTTGTTGGACTTGGAACAAGTTTGGAACAAGCTCCCTGTGCTGTTGGGGATGGAAGACTGAAATAGATCATTTAACATGTTCAAAGCTGAAATTCCTGTAATTGAAGTTTTGTATTTGCCACTTATGTGCCTCCTGGAATAACGTAGAAGGCTGATAATTTGAAAAGCAGTGGATTTAATATTGCTGATTAGTTTGGATAACCGCTGGTTTAAGAGGAGAGCAAATAACTTCTATTACATTAGACTAATGTAGATTAAATATAAGTGTTATGACTATATATTTTAGAATTTGACACAGTTGATAGTAGCAACAACAGAAAGTTACGAGAAAAAAAATTATTTTACATCCTCACTGAAGTGTTCCATAAACATTCTGTGTGTCCAGCGATAAGGTGGGCAAGGAGGTGGTGACCCGCTACAGTGTGTACGGCATGAACACAGACAAGTCGTTCTACACCGACTCCAACGGGCGGGAGATGCTGCGGCGAGTGCGCAACCAGCGGCCGACGTTCAACGCCTCGCTGGAGGAGCCTGTGGCAGGAAACTACTACCCGGTGACGACACGTATCAGCCTGCGCGACCCGCTCACGCAGTTCTCCGTGATAACGGACCGGTCACAGGGTGGCACTAGCCTGCGCGAGGGAGAGATCGAACTCATGGTGGGTCAGCTTGGTCGTGCATTACTATGAGATGATTTACAGTGATTTTGATTAGTTTAATATTAATTGGTTTAAAGCTGAGAGATTTGTAGAATGTGTATAATGGATAAAGGCTTCTTCTATGTTAATAATTAGTTACATTTAGTGTACTCTCTGGTTTATTCAAATTAATAGAATCTGGACTCCTCTGGGTTACTATAATGTGTTTTCACTTATTAGTGCCTTCAACTAATATTAACTTTTATTCAATACACCCACTGTTAAAAAATGTTAGTTGTTCTGCATCATATAAGGCAATTCCTCACCATTTGCACCCGTCATATGATTGACAAGACAGTGGAGATTTGGTGAAAGAAAGGGACTTATTGTAAACTTCTTTTTTAACCATCAGTCTATTGATTGCATCTGCTTTCTTATCTTTAAGCTAGGTTTATACATGAGAGATTTTAGCTCTCGGAGAGATTGGTACTCTCAGGAGTTTCTCGCAGAAGTGTTTACACTACATCTGTTTACACAACATGTCTAAACTCGCAAGACCCATCTGTGGGAGCGAATTAGTTACTCTCAGATTGTGTCGGCAAACCAACCCTCAGCACCGTTTAGACGACACGTATCACTCGCAAAAACTCTCCGAGAGTAAAAAACTCTGATGTGTAAACCTAGCTTTAGTTTACTGATTTATTATTATAAGTGTATTATTTCCAAAAAATCTCTTGTATTGGCTCATAAATATTAGTGAATATATTCATAATTTGTTGCTGTTGCAATGGGAATGATGACTCACAGCTGATTTCACATATCCGGATAATCGTTTAATGTCGTTATTGGCCTTCCACACAATAGTCTGGGTAGACAATATAACAATGGTACAATATAAATGGTCTACTGTACCATTTAAATATATCATTCTTCATACAAAAGCCATGCTTTGTGAATAAATATTTCTTTGATTGATTATAGTTTATTTAAAAGCAAAAGAAATGAATTTTGCAAAATGTATGCTGAAACAGCTTCATAAGGTACCAGAAGATACATATTTCATTGTCTTTTAAAATATTTCACTTAAAAAATTCATATTTTAAATGAGCAGCATGGGACGATTAATTTTATTAAATTTCATCAATTCAATTGTTGTCAATTGTAACATTGCTGTTGGTAGCTGCACCGAAGGATACTGCATGACGATGCATTTGGCGTCGGAGAGGCACTGAACGAGAGTGCGTATGGTCGGGGGCTGGTTGCACGCGGGACGCATTTCATCACCAGTGGCCCGGTGCACACCGCGGGGGCGAAGGAGCGGAGGCTGGTGCAGGAGAGGGTGCTGGGTGCCTGGACGTTCCTCACCCCGACCCAGTTGACCTTCCAACAGTGGCACGACAGCTACAACATGGAGGTGACTCGTGCAATTACTTTCTACATTTGATGTTATCGAAAACACTAGGTCTAGACATTCCAAAGGAGGAAAAAGATAGCTAAGACACTTTGAAATGTAATGATGAGGACAATCTATTTATTTATTTAAAATAAGTAATATACACTACAACCACGATAGTTCGAACCTAAACCCTGTTATTCAGTAATTCTGGATAACCCAAACTGACAATCGAAATTAAAATATTATTTTCAGTAAAAGTAAAAGTTAATGTAGTAAAGGAATGGAAATGAATAATATACCTGTATCTGAATATAAAACATGGCTTTAGTTGACTTGGGGTGTCAGATTGACCAAAATATGACCAAAATTAATCTGTTATCAAAGATTTATTTTATTTTACCAATGTTGTTTACTTCTGGTGTGCTCTGCTGTCTACTATTAATCAAAACATGATGATAAATTCTGAGAACACTAGATCGCTGAGATCTACTGTTGGTGATTTATCGTTTGACGTTCGGTAGCGGTTGCAGTTATTTATTCCAGTGATATGAGCGACTCCTACGGATCTGATAGGATCCAAAACAATTGATGTACAATAACAAATTATGGCTCATTGTTTCATCCAAGGAATCTAAAATAAATAAATAGAGAGTAGGGGTCAAGACATGCAACACCCTCTATGCTAATGGTAATGATGATGTAATTGGTGCAAAAGAACATCTGTGCATAGAGAGCGTTGCATGTTTTGACCCCTACCCTGTCTTTATTTATTTTAGATTCCTTGGTTTCATCTAATTTTTACAAATGACAAAAGGTTAACTAAAGTTATGTGACTCTCCGTTTAAGAGATCAATAGAAAAAAAAAAATATTATTCAAAAGTGACTCAAATATAACACATTTTGTAATGTTTTCTTTCGTTTATCATGTGAATGATATGTTTACAAAAAATTGAGGGATATTTTTATGCCCCTTGTTGTATTGTTCTGTTAAATTTCTCAATATTAACGTATTTTTTTAAACTTTTTGGTTAATTAGAACATTTGGTATTCTGAACCAGGCTCAGTGCCAATTCAGATTGTTGGGGTTTAGTGTAGTTCACAAGCTTTCTGCTTAGGAAGTGTAAAAACCAACTTGTCTGCACTTAATAATTTGATCATAAATATTTTCAATCACAATTAGCGACACTCACTCAGCAATTAATTAAAACAAATTTTGTGAGAATTATACTGTTTTGTTAAACAGTAACACACATTCTACATAACCAGCAAACTGGAGGGTACATACTTCATAATATGGGTTCATAAGTTAGTATGAACTTTGTATATTTTGTATTTTCTCCAGATTCACCATCAAGTTTGTTGCTCCCTCTATTTAATCTTAAATAGCTGTTGGTAAATAAAGTAGTTTTTTAAACAACGGATGTGCCTTCATATTTACTGAGTGATGGATGGTTTGAAAACTTTTAGTTTGCTGCTCTCCCTATCATAATCTTAAAATTTAATAAGTTAACTAAGTATAATCTTAGTTTTCTGTATCTAATTTTTTCTTTGTGATATTGGGAGTTAGTAAAAATAAATTTTGCTTTAGATGTAACTTTTTGATATTGGACTAAGTGGAAAAGTGGGCAAACAAAAGAAGCTATTGTTCAATTAATTATAAAAATAAACAAACCCGTTTGATTACTAAAAAGTAATAATCAAAAATAAATAATTAATTTTTAACATGTTGCTAATAAGTGGTGATCTGTGTTTTTAGTTCTCAGGCCTGCAGAAATCTTTGCCGAATAATGTGCAAATTCTAACTTTGGAACCATGGAAGGGAACCACCTTTCTGCTGAGACTTGAACACATCCTGGAGAAAAATGATGACAAGTCTGCTGCACAGCCTGTTGTTTTAAACTTACAGGTACTTACAGAGTTGTTCACTATATCCTAGTGAGTCTTATAATTCATGAAAATAGTCCGATGAGAGTCGACACACTGTTGCCAAATTTATTCTGAAACATATTTTTATACTAATTTCACATGGTAAACTAACCACAAATGACAACAGTGTAGAGCGAGAGGGGGTGAGGGGGACACAGCTGTTAAAATTTCCATCGGACTATTTTCATGCATCTTACTATGCATCTTAACCCTCCGCTGGTCGCACCCAAGAAGTTACCTTATCCGTTGCACTGTATCAGATTGATACTTTTTCATTAAATTTAATACATAATTCTATTAAGTGATTCTTTTTTTTAGTAATTACCTAAGAACTGAATATTTGGCATATCTGATATAAAACAGGAAAGGCCGCATTGTATCAAAATGATTCAAAGTTTTAAAAATAAGTAAAAATACCATTATAAATACATTTAGTTATTAGTAATATATTTGAAATAAATTAAAATATATAAATAAAAATTATAGCAATTTTATTTATTTATTTTATTTTATTTTTTTATAAAATGTAACAAGTTGAAAGCTCAGTTATAAAACGGGAATGGTCGCACTATATCAAAGTGATGAAAAGACCTTAAGATCAGCATATATTTACCCGATGAAACCAGTCACATCACTGATTGGTAACTGGGGAGGGTTGAGGTCTTGGTTAGGGAAATGGGGTTGTGCAGACTGCACACACTACAAAGTGGCGGCAATAAAAAAGCGCTTGTATCAACTTGATCAAGTGTGATCGCCTGACGGTTAATGTGGTTAACATTACTTGAATATTCGAAGGCCGCATCTTTCACTGACAGTGGTCGGATAGCCTGCTTAAAATTAAATAAAAACAAAAGTGACATTATAAAAATATACATCTACATATCTAGTCTATTTATTAGTATTTTAATGTAGAAAATAAAAGAACATTAAACCCATAGGATATAAAAATTTTAAAACATTTAAGACGAATTTTAGATTATTTTATTTATTTATGAATTTATGTATCATGTATGGGAAATTAGTGTCAACAAAATATTGATTTATTGAGTTATGACTTTACAGGAAATTTTCAAACCTTTCTCGATTAAATGGGTCCGAGAAACAACATTGGGAGCCAACCGGTGGACAGACCAAGTCTCTCGTCTTGTGTGGAAAAAGAAGGACAATCAGGTGGACAACCATGAGACTTCTAGTAAACCAGAGGTTCAGGACCTGCCAAATGTTACCCTGACTGCGATGACCATAAAAACATTTATTATCGATGTATCCTTTGAACTTTGATTATGTACATATTGTTAAAAAATAGAATTTGTATTTTAATAAACTGATTCAATTTGTAATTTTAAAGTTTATTATTTTCCTTTTATTAAACCATAAATTGGGGACTGAGTAGCAATGGCAGAAGGCCTATATGGATCTTACATATCTAACATCGCTTGATGTAAAATTCAGTCACATGTTATCCTACTTTTTTAGTTAGAAAATCTATTTCCACCATTATTGAGTCAAAGTCAAGTCAAAGTCAAAGTCAACATGTACATTGTACACTTTTAAGGAAATCCAAACCCAGCAACCCCATCAAAATTAGTACGTTAACCTGCATAAGAAATTTTAAAAATTTAAACCTGCAAGTTTTTCTACATCTTGAATTAATCTTTCATTAGTTTCTAAATCAGAATAAATGTTTATTTCACACATGAATATACATCATAAAGCAATGTAATACTCAAATAAAAGTTGTAAATGTTACTCAAATGTTCATGAAATAAAATGAAAATAAATTCCAAGAAGTAATTGTGCTAAAAATAATAAATAATTACCATCAGCTAATTTTAAATCATTTTCATAAAGTGTGACATAGTAAATTGGAAGAAGATATGTGAAAAGATAGCTCTTCCGGTATTACTGTACAGGTGAAAAATAATTTGGCATTTACAATAGAGCGTAAAATAATCTTATAGTTTTTTTTCTTTTTAATAAGGTGCTTTGGAAAATCTCGTATATGGACCAATACAAGACAAGGGATGGAGAAATAAGAGAAATATATTATGTACTATTTGTCTGTTGTTGCTAGGATTGTATTGTACGTTCGTAGTAAAAACTTTTATCAAGAGAAACAAATTAACACTGGAGTACCTTTTGAAATTTTTTCCCAAGTAATAAAATGATACCTATATGCTAAACGGGTCAAATGGGAGCTATCAATTCCATAGTCAAGTGACCAAGCATGTTGAACGTTGCAAAATTTTGAATTACAACTTGTATTTTAATCAGGTAATTAAATGATCTTCTATAAAAGGCAAAGTGTAAAGTTCTAAGGGTCAAGTTGGTTTATTTAGATGGATTTTTTTTTAACTACATATATATAGGGGAGAGTAGGGTAATCGTGCGCGGCACGTGATGGTGCGCATCGTAGTTGTTAATGAATGAAATAAGTTAAAAGGCTCCAGTATGTGCTGCAGCCTAGCGTCTACTCAACAACTAATACGCGACCTCGTGGTTTTCGCCACTGAAACTTTTGAGGTTGTGGGACACCAAAAGTCCAAAGTTGTGTGTGTCATGTTATTTTTTTATAGTCTAGT
This sequence comes from Neoaliturus tenellus, assembly GCA_030545055.2. NCBI lineage: Eukaryota > Metazoa > Arthropoda > Insecta > Hemiptera > Cicadellidae > Neoaliturus > Neoaliturus tenellus. Next base: position 92,286,303 of record CM061531.1, on the reverse strand, counting down.
AAAATTAGCTCAAAAAAATAGCTTAACCCGGAAGTAATTGCCAAAAAATAGCTAAACCCAGGGCCGGATTTACGTTTTCTTCGCCCATGGGCATATAATAATCTGCCGCCCCTTCACCCCCTCCACCGGCACCCTTTTGTACTCTCCAAGGAGCCACAATGCGGCGACATTGTTTTTTTATTTATTTTTTTTAAGAAGGAATCTAACTTTAAAGTTTGGGCAAGGACTTCATTATCCTTCTTCTTCTTCACTTCATCTAATTTCCGGTATTCCGCGCCACTAAGTATTTTTCGCCCATCCATTAGGCCTATGTTTTAAAAATATAACGAAAATTATTGCGTAGGGCCTATATCAAATTGAAATGAAATCTCACACGAAACACAGCATTAAAGAGTTATGAGCAAATCAACAACACACAGTCGCACACGCACTACTGCATAACAAGCAAGCCGCAAGCGTACTCGTACAGCCTGTCAGTTCTAATGCGACATTAACAACGCCACATAACACTGACGAATGACGTTTGTACACTGACCGCCCAAGCGGAAACGAAATGGCGACTTGGCGGGCTGGGCTGATAGAGATGTGCCATAAAGAACTGAACAGTTTCATTGGAACAGTTACCCGTTTAAAACAGTTTCGTACCGGAAAGGTATGGTGGAAATAGCCTGTTCCAACTGTTCCAATCAACTCGGAGTTCGCGGTCCATACGCGTCTAAGCACTGCACTATTCCCTCACACTCACATTCGTTGGAACAGATACGAGTGTGAAGTGACATAGGACCTCCGAAGCTAGTTTCAAAGTTTGTCAAGTGTCTGAATGTGTAATGCTGAGGGCTGTAGTAACTGTAATCAAACCCGATTTTAATTATTTTTGAAGGTTGATATTTTATTATGACTGAAACTGAATTAAACATAAAATGTTTTTCGTGGTTGTCATTAATAGGCTATTATCCAAATGACCTTTGACATCTCATTAATAAATGAGTTAATATGTTATTTTAGAAAACGTTACACGTTCATCGACGCGACGTGTGAGAAATTAATAGAAAAAATTATTATGTGAGAGAACATTTCAGCAGGAACAGCGAAGTTGTTTGGTACTAGTAGGGTATTGCAATTGCTGTTGTAAACTATTCCGTCGAAACAGGATAGATACGCAACAGCATCATGGGAGTCGCCAGACTCGCAGAACAGTATCATGGGATGTTGCGGATCAGGTTGTTCCAAACTGTTCCGCCGGAACAGGTATATGAGACTATAGTGCGGAACTGTTCCACTAAATAGGCTAGTACGGCACATCTCTATGGGCTGATGACGGCGAGGAATACGAATACGGCTCCCCCCTCCCTCACCTCGTCCCACCACTACCACATCGTCTGCCGCGCGCAAATAAATAGAGGCTCGTCCACGCTGACACGCATCCGCGCAGACTGCAGTCTGCCCTTTGCCGCCTCACCACGATACGTCATGTTGTCTGCGACCATGACGATGACAACGCACCGTGCATACAGATATCAAATTTTAATTTCTCCAAAATTTTGCCGCCCTTGAAATTTGCCGCCCTGGGCATGTGCCCATGTTGCCCATGCGGTAAATCCGGCCCTGGCTAAACCCGAAAGTAATTACAAACTACCCAGACAGCAAGGAAGCGTTCTGCAAATATTCACTTGGTTTGCTATTCGGTTGCAGTGAAAATTTCCATTGTAGATTCAATGATAACTATTCAAAAGCTCTTCTACACAAATAAGCGAAGAAAGTGATCAGATCACATAAGCAAGTTTTTTCTGCAACGGCAAGTTTATTGTTGTGAGACTACCTGCCTCGACCCTTATTAATTCCGCCTGGTCGCCCCAGGGCCGCACTAATTCGAATGCGTTCGTGCGGAAATATGCTCTGAAAACGATATGAAAACGATTTCATCCATGCAATGCAAATATTGGATGTCAATTATCAGAATATTTTTTGAAAGTTTTCTACGTTGGTAGGACGGCTAGCTTTTGTTGCAAGGTTACAGGGCCAGGGAATGATCTAATTTCACTGGCGCATTCACTACTTCAATCGTAGGCTAAGTGAATTTGCCACAATGGTAAGAGATAAATTTTTCATTAAAAAAACCTCTTCTAAGAAAAATGTTTTAATGCCTTTATGAGGACCAATGAAAGAAATACCACATAAATGAAATACTCATCAAGCCATTTTATAAACAATAAACTAGTATCCAATTAAATCAAAACTCTGAGGGAGACCTAGCCTATATTTGTTATGATTAAATTTTACACCAGCCACTTTTGGTGATTGTATAACACCCCCGCCGCAGCAGACCTGCGTACTTAGAGAATTTCAAATTTAATTAAAAATGTTCTTCATGGGGTTAGGTGGAGTGTCGGTTTACCTTACAGTATATTTGCTTTGTAAGTAAATTGTTAAGTTAAACCTTACCTTGTGGTACATACCAAATTTTATCAAGCTATGGTATCCTTCCCATTTCTCCTGTAAACCATATGGGGCTGATTACGTAAGTTTGCCGCCATCTCGGCTTTGTAAGCAAATATAAGTTAAACCCTCCTAATTAATGCACATACCAAATTTTATCAAGATATGTTAAATAAGCAACATATAATACTAAATTGTTTATTTTTTGAGCTTTTTAAAACCTTTATTGAAGAGCAAACCTACATGAAACTTAAAATAATTTTCTTTTCAAAAGGTCATCTCAACTGTAACAATAGGTAGGTAATTTGTTTAAACCACTATCAGACCTACGCAGGTTCAGAATAAGTTACACTATCAATTTAATTGTTAATACCACTGTATTTTCGTGTGTGCTCACTAAGAGCAAAAGTGAAGTAGACCTACAGATTAGCTTTTTTTCTATCAACAATGTCACCAAACTTCTTGATTTAGTATGAGCTCATTTTTATCTAGTTAAAATATTGTTCCACTTACTTAATTTTTTAACAGATGGATAAAAATGAGCTCATATTAAATGAAGAAGGTTGGTGACATTGTTGATAAAAAAAAGGTAAACTGTAGGTCTACTTCATTTTTGCTCTTAGTGAGCACAAACAAAAATACAATGGTATTAACAATTAAATTAACAGTGCATTCTGAACCTGTGTTGGTCTGAAAGCGGTTTAAGCAAATTACTTACACATTGTTACAGTTTTGAGATGACCTTTTGAAAAGAAAATAATTTTTATTTTCCTATGCAGTACGTTTGCACCAAACAAAAGGGGTAGAACCTTGGAGGATTTATAACCTGTTGACTGGGGTGGCCCAGCCCCTCGGCCTTTCCTTAACGACATTCTTGGAATTGGCATAATGCCGCTCGCACAAAGGAGATTCTCAACTACAGAATATGGAGTGTGCTCTACCTCGGCGTCAAAAATCGTCGAGCAAGATTGTAAACTGCCGCTATAGGCGCGGAATGTCACATTTTGGAAAATATGATGGCTGATTTTAAATATTGTTAGACTACTTTCATGATTTTTTTGTTTTTGTTCAAAATCGATCGGTGGTCTAATGACCATGTTTATTTTTAAATTGTAGAACTTTAGCGTCTCCCTTCTTGCATCGTTATCTTTAAACATTTTTCCAATATAATTGTAGATTCTTGTTCTTAAGATTATATTCTACCCACGTACATTTTTATCTAAAATTTAGTAAAGTTAGATAAGCCAGAACTATGACTCACAGCGCTTCAACTAAAATAAATAAAAAATAATCTATTACAGGAATGTAATTTAATTTGCTGTCTTCTGATGGGGTTGTATACTAAAGGTAAATTATTTCTTAACGTGTAACATTATTGCAATAACAACCTTATATGAGTTAAAATAACTATAATCTGAACTTAAAATAACTACAATCTGAAGTAGTATAACCTTATGATTAATGCATTCCTTACCACAATTTTTAGAATATGGTGATAGTTACTTTACTAAAGTTAAATTCCATTCAACCTTAAAAATAGTGTACCGACAACCTTTGAGTTTTTTCAGTGTTCAAACGGTAAAATTTGTAATTAAATAAGAAAATAGTTGGGTTTACAAAAGTAATTTCTCGTATACAGTGTATTATTATAAGGTGGAAAGTGTGATATGATTATTTTTTAAGTGCGTGAATACCGTACAACAGTTATTTGTGCAGCAACATTTTCGAAGCCCTGGAAATGTTTTAATTCCATTAAAACACTATGTATATCGATTCGAGGGCATTTGTGTGCCCTCCGGTACTTTTACAATTTTTTAATATTATTTATTAATATCATTGATTAGTTATGATATCATTACGTTAAGAGTACCTAGTACGTTATACGAGATAGTATGAGTAGTATTTGCAAGAATTTATTTAAAGAATATATCTCTATGTGATACAAACGTTTTATTGTTGAATAGGCCTGTTTATTTTTTGTTCCGTTTCTTGTTACTCAACTCAATCAATACTTTTAAAGTTAAAAATTATTGAAATTAATTACTTTTGCATTTCTCATGTTCGTTATTTTGAGGTGAGTTGCGTTCACACTGTTTCGATGAACATATTCTGCTGAACTTTTGTTGTTTGTTGGTATTCATTTTTAACATGTATAGTGAAATTAGCAATAGAAACGTGTAATTTTCCCACAATATTAAGTATATAGTCTTATTTAAATTGATGTGGTTTTAAGACTTCAGTCTAAATAACCGAAAATAGTGGTTTATTTATAACAAATCTATCTATATATTAATAGGCAAGCATGTTTCGTTTCCTCCTTTTTTCTCAGCTTGTGTGCATGTTATGAAAAATCCACGCATATTGTTAGAATTGTAGATGAGCAGAATCCCATTCTAATTCATGTCGGACTCCAGACTACATTGTCGTTGGATAGGCATTGGTCTGTAGTTGTTTCCTCTAAAAACTGATGAGAATCGGACTTAAAATAAGGGCGCTATAAACAAATTAAATTTGAAATTTTCCCATTTAAATAACATTATTGAGATTGGTTTGAGCTTTTTAAACATTTGTTAACATACAGATGTAGTTTTTGGTGATCACTGATATTCTCAATATTGGATTGGTTGAATTTCATTCATTAAGAACTAAATGGAACTTTTGTAGTGTATTAAAATAAAGTGCTCGATGTCGGGCAACACGTGCACTAGTAAGTACTGTACCAAAATTGACTTTATGTGATATTGCATTATTATTTTAAATTCTTTTTTTCTCGAGTAGAAAATTAAGTTTACAATGCCAACAACCAACTTACAGTTAAACGTTTAAAAGTATTTAATGTTATTTTGTTTATCTTTCTTTGTTATTTCGATATAGGCTACCATATAATGACAACCCAACATAAATTGCAAAAAAAAAACAAAATTTCAGTTTCCAAACTTATTTTAAAACCAAAGACGATTTTGTATAGGGGTGGATCCTGTTTATGAATTTAATTTTGGGACAAAAATAAACTAAAATCCAAATTTAAAGAAAATACCTAACAGCTAGAATTTAGGTCAAAATCAAATACATTGCAACAGACACGTATCCTATACTATAATACGAGGAATATCTGAAGGGATGTGTGTTCCACGATCTCGAAATCTAGCTGTTAGATTTTGCTTAAAGTTTGCATTAAAGAGTGTTTTGGCCCAAAAATAAGTTTAGAAACAGCCTCAACCCCAGGAAAAATCAAATTTGGTCTAAAATTGAGTTTTAAAATTGTAATTTTTAACATTAGTCTTATGGGTTGCTATTTTGGTAACGAAATAACAACGAAGTGTAAACAAAAAGAAAGAAACATTAATGTTAAGCAGACTTTTTGAAACAGCTGTTAACTGTGAAGAGGTATAGTTGGTTGTTGGTGGAAATTTAATTGCTTTTTTACCTTGACACTATAACAAAAGTAAATAAAAACCAACGAGCAAGGCTCGGTTAACCTGGTACTTATACTAGAATATTTGGTAAATTAACACCGTATGTTCCAATTAAAGTTTTCTTATTATTAGCGAATTTGGGTTTTTTTTCATGAATTAAAGTTGTTATTTGTCCACAAGCTTAACCCGCAAAATCTTTACTACGGATTGCCACACTTGTCTGAATTCGACCAAAAATTTTGTTGACCTGTCTGTACAGATTTTTTTTTTTTATATTTTATAACTAAAACGGCCGTTCATTCGTCCTGATTTAAAAGCATTTGTTATTACAATAGCTGAGTTGGTTTTTGCTAGTAGGCCCTACACCTTTCTAACAGCATGCGGGGATTTCTTCTAACACAAAAGTTGGGAAAAAAGGAGAAATAGAATGAATAATGAATAAATAACACTAGCTAAAAACACTAGCATAACTGATAGAACTACTAAAATGTCAACACGATCAAATTAAAAGCGGCGCATTGGGCTGCTCATCAGGCGCCCCAATAGTCATTATCGTCAGTTAATTCAATAAACGTGGATGGTGAAGAGCTTTTTTGACCATTCCATGTGAACTTATTGATAATTTTTTCTATCTTTTGTGAAAAAAATATTTTGTTTTTATTCACGCAGTTAAGAAATTATGAAAAGATATACAGTAAATTTCATTGCATAATACAAAATTCAAAGTAAAAGCGGCGCATTGGGCTGCTCATCAGCCACCCCAATAGTCATTATCGTCAGTTAATTCAATAAACGTGGATGGTGAAGAGCTTTTTTGACCATTCCATGTGACTTATTGATAATTTTTTCTATCTTTTGTGAAAAAATATTGTGTTTTTATTCACGCAGTTAAGAAATTATGAAAATATATACAGTAAATTTTATTGCATAATACCCTTTTTTTATTGTTATAGATATCATTCCTTGAGTTACGGTAATTCTATTTTTTACCGTCTAAAAATTAATTGATGTAAAGACGCGTAAAATAAAAATAAACCCCTTTTCCGTGGATAGTTTTCCAATCAAACGAACAATTAATCGAAAAGTACTTTTTGATAAAATGGTTTTTATAATTTAATTAGTTGAAATCAAACGCCGCGCGCCGCGCCATGACATCACATCACTGGAAGATCTGTCGACTCGTCCACTCCCTCGACTGTTGTTTCGTTCGGATTCGGGGGTCGGTGTCCCGCCGTCCCGCCATTTTCCGTTGGGCCCCGGCCGTGTGTTTTGATTTTTGATTTGATTGTGGTTTGTGTTTGTTACTTGGGTGGTTGTGAGACGTCTCTACTCATATTGAAGGTGAGTTTGCTGATTTACTGATTCTTTTTAATTAGCTTTAAGATAAATGAAGTTTTGAAGAAGTTGTTAGTCGTTCAATATCAGCGATTAAAGCACTTAATTCCTAACCAAGAATTTGAAAGATTCCTAACCTCAATCAGCGTATTCCGTGGAATGCATGGTCTTTTAATCTTTTATTGTTTTTGTAAATTCATAATACCACTAATAGTAACAGACATCAACTTAAAATGTTAAGTGATTATTAAGAATAGCCTACTTAGCCTTTTGAATTTCTTTTCGATTGTTTAACATAAGTTATTAGGCTAGTAGGCTAACTTATTTGGCATTCATAGGCCCTACAAAATGTCCAAGCTTAAGTTAAATTACTCGTAACCTGTCCGGTTTTTGTAGGTCTGTTTTCATAAATTAACTATCTATTGTGTTGAAGATGTGTATTCTCAAAATATGTGACACAATTTTCACCCCTGTAGTGGTTACGGTCTCTGAGACCAATAAAAATTTTCAGTCTTAATTAGCTGATAGGTTGTATTTGCTGTCGCTCGAGTCATGCAACAAACTCCATTGGGTGTGCCTTCAGCTGCCACAGTGTAGGGTAATTTTGAGATTAGGTAAGTTCTTACGTTCGACAGGGTTACCACATAGTTTATTGTTACTTCTTCCATATTGTTATAAAATTGTAATTTAACTTAAGTTAGCCTAAATTGTTTAAAATGTTTAAGTTAATCTAGAACTAAAAAGTAACACTACATTTAATTTACTTTTACTCTAATAAAACAGTTTGTGGTCTGATATTCCTTTTGGTTAGATGTCACTGCCAGAGAACGCGAAATGGTTTTTATTAGCAGCATATTGAGTTAGAGAGTGAGGTTATGTTTTAGCAGATATACTGTCGACTTTCCATTTGCTCAGGCTTGAGTTTGATCAAGGCGACCATTAGTTTCCGGATATAATTTGATCAGTTGTTTGTACCTAAGAGTAAAGTAGGCCTCGAGTCTTTTAAAGTAAAAATGGTTTTGAAAGTGACTAAGCCTTGACTTTGAAATTAACTTAAATTTCATCATCAAATACTAACTAATAATATTTTTCAACGATTTTTACCCTACTGTACTTTTAGGGCTACTATTATATTTGCATAGTTATCATGAAGTATGTTAAAACTTATGTAATAAATTATGTGCTCTTGACATTTAACATTTTTCTCATACGTAAAATGTATGTACCAAATATTTTTAGCGAATTTCCCATAGGGAATAAGCTATTACCGTAGGTCTCATGGTAAGACTTAAGCCCGGGACCATGTTACTTTTTCGTTTTGAGGTGCCCAGAGACCAAAAATAATAGTCATTAAAATTTATATAGGCCTATATATATATGTATATATGTGTCCCTAGACACGATAACTCTCGTAAAAATGGTCCGATCGACACCAAATTTGGTAGAGATGTGTAATCCTACGTTTATTCGGATGAGTTCGAAAACCAGACATATCGACCTACCGGAAGGGGTAGTTTTGGGGGGTTTTGTACCCCAAAAATGGGTTTTTTGCATTTTTCATATGTAAATTTTAAAAATTTTAAATTTTTATTTTGACCATTGGATTTAGCTAAAAAAAACACACAATTTAGTATTTTGAAGCTTTGCTCTATCTCCATTGGTTACCGAGATATTACAAAGTCTAAAGACAGTAGGCCTACATTGTCTTTTGGGGCTCCAATGTTAATCTTATGGAGAATAAGGATGTGTTAATATTTCACTTATTAACCAATATTTTTGGATGAAACTTGGTATTTAGCTTCATTTGGTTGAGATTCATCCATTTAAGGAAAAAAATCTTGGTTTTTGTACTTATCATGGCAGCAAACCTGCATACTCTTTTCCCATGTTAATCATATGGAGAATAGGCAAACTCTTTTATTTATGGGCAGATATTGATGAAACTTACTATATGGCTTTATAAGGTTGAAATAAACTTTTTCTATGCTAAACCCTACTTTTAGTGTCCCCCATCGCAGCATACCTGCATACTCTTTCCCTATAGTTATTTTAAGGAGAATAGACATTTTATTTCCCTATTTATGAGCACGTGATGAAATTTTGTTTACAAAAGTTTAGCTGGTCAAAATTAATATTACTAATTTGGAAATTCGCTGAGTACGCAGGTCTGCTGCGACGGGGGGTATTTTGGTACCGTACTTATTAGAAAGTGATATAAAAAATAAACAACACAATTAAACCTACTTATTTTTTAGAACTAAGACCGTCTTATTAAAAAATTTACAAAATTTAATATAAACGTTACAAAAATATTAAATTGGAAAAAATTGCACCTTATTCAGTGTTGTAAGAATAATTTTATTATTTGAAAAAAAATAGACCTATATAATCATAAATTTTTTTGTTTCCCACGCTGTGATATTAAATTGGTGGGTGGGGGTGGGAGGGATGTCAGAAATTTAGATTTTTGTGATTCATAAAAATATGATTGATCCGACCGATATATCTATCATATCAACTATAGATTCATTCTATAGTTAAGTCTTAGCGGTACCTAAATAACAAAGTCAATCACCCCTTTAACTAATTAATTATCCCTATTTTTGTTTTTAGCTTCTTATTCCCACATCTAAATCCAAAAACAAGTATAACCTAACTTAACTTATGTCAACAAAATCAAAACACTACTAATCATAAAGACAAATTAACAAAATAACATGTCAGTAGAACCTTGATAGTTCGACACTTTATGGACTTAGAGAGTGTCTAAGTATCAAAATATCGAACTATAGGGAGTGTCGAACTATCGAGAGTCGAACTATTGAGGTTCTACTGTAGCTTATAAGAAAAATAATTACCTATGTTGCTATGTATCCTACTTAAATGTGGTATACTTTCTTGGGCTTGGGCATTCTTCACATTAATGGAGATTAGTTTAGGTTTTACAATGGATAGTTAGATTAGTTTGTCAAGCTAAATAATTTTTTTATTTTACAGTAATTTTTGATACGATATCGATCAGTAGAATTTAAATCAGCGAACTTTAAATAGATGTTTTGTAATTTTTCTATCTTCCAATTTAAAAACCATTTGGTTGAGTATGTAAACTCGCCACCATATGGGTTTTATTTAAGTATAAGTTAAACCCTACCTAGTAAAAGTACATGGTACCAAATATCATGAAGTTATGGTATTCTTTTCATTTTCCCCATAAACCCTATGGGGGTGACGTATGTAGGTTTGCTGTCATTTGGGGTTTGTAAGCAAATTAGTTAACCCCTTCCTAATGGATGTACTCATGAAATTGTATCAAGATATGTCAATAAATAAGCAAGATAGAAGATTTAGTTGATTTCCCATATAATACAAGGAAACATTTTTTTTTAATTTCTCCCTAACCATTTAAGTAAATACCAAATTGTTTATTTTTTCGAGCTCTTTTAGATGGTTTACGTTCAAATTGTTGTGTTTTAAAAATTGAAGCCAAAAAGTGCAAAAAACCCATTTTGACCCTTTTGAAACCCCCCCCCCCCCCCCCACCATGGTCCGTTCGCGAACACATTCAAGTATACGCTGGTCTACTTTCCTGTACCAAATTTTATGAAAATCAAAGGTTCCGTTCAAAAGTTATTGTGTTCATGGCACACACATATAAATATATACATATGGCTTCTAGAGACCTCAAAACAAAAAAGTATCAAAGTTCCGGGCTTAGGTCTTACCGTGACAACTACCGTAATAGCGAATAAAGAAATTCGCTAAAAATAAAATAGTGTAAGCTTTTAGATAAATAATTGGCCCTAACTCTCATGTTCAATGTTCACAGGTTACATATCCAAACACTGTAAGGAACAAAGGAGTTTCTGGAGAGCAACAACTCGGGGTGCTTGTTAATTGCAAAGCGTTTAATGTAAGTAAAATAATTTATTTATATATTCCAAACGGATACACTATTGAGTTACTGATATACAATTATTGAACAGTCTAGAAATCCCTCTTATTTAACTCTAGTTGACATGTTTGACTTAAAGGAAGCAAAACTAAAAGATTGCAAAACTTAGAAACGTGAAATTTTTCCAGTGAAATCTTTCTTTAGTTGGAAATTAAAATTAATTGAATATAAATTTTACAAAGTAATTTCTCGGAGGATTGATTATTCAAACTACTTTTGATGGGAGGTGTTTTGGATAGTAAAACATGGAAATTATTTACAATTTGGGACTACTAAACAGTTCATTGACTGTTTTTAAACTTAAATATTTCTTAAGAATCTAGAGGCTTTGATAAACAAGAGCTCCAAACAAAAAAATGGTAGTTACATTGGGAACACATTTCTTAGAAGTCTATTTTGTAGACACTTTTGTTATAATTTTTTTTAATACTGTACACTGAATTGGTAAGCCATTCAGGGGTTTTTATAATTGACATTTGATTAAATCGACACTTAACTGCAGGGCCTGATACCAATTTGAGAATTAAAAAAAAGGTGATGAAATCAGAGAAATATAAGTTAATTGCTGAAGATTGATTAGAAAACAAATTTGGACACCTAATAAAATTGTTCGCTTAATAGTATATTACAATCTTTTGAAATTTTTTATTTCAGCTTCAGTGATGGAAATTCATTACAAGTCAACAGAGGATGCATTCAACACACAGGCCCTCCTACAGCTGGTGAATCATCTGCTTTGCTATAAAGTAAGTGATAGCACATTTTATCCCATCTCTCAAAAGTTCTTTCCTTGAATGTTTTTGGTATCTATAATTTACAAGTTAAGTCTCTGGTCTACCCCTGGCGCGCCACCCAAACGCAAGGGGTTTTGAGAATCATGTTATCTCCTGCTACATTGGACTCGTGTTATCTCCTGCTACATTCGAATTTTGTTAACTTCTGCTACATTCAGCTATAAATAAGGAGCCATATAAATGTTTTTTATCAGCCAAAAATAATGTTCTCGATAACAAGTAACATTTTCTAGCCTCTGTGAATTGCCCATGATACTTAATGTTAACCCTCCATTGAGCGCAAGCGGAGATTGCCTCCGCAATCAGGAAAAATGGAAAAAAAGCATTCTTTTTAATGGTGTTAATGGTGACTTTAAATTATTGTAAATGGCTATGTCCGTTGGCAGAACAAATAAAAATAGTTTGTACATTTGAAAAACTTTATTAAATAACTACAAAAGTCAACAAAATATCCTCTAAACTAAAAATAATAAGATTAGATATGTTTTAATATTAGTAATTTACGTATTTTATAATCCGTTAATTACATAATTATACGTGATATGCGCTTAATCCGAAAATTCGCTAATCCGAACAGGATCTGGTCCCAATTAGTTCGGATTAGCACAACTCAACTGTAGTTCATTTCCTCTATCATCATAACTCATAATTTGTAAAATCAAAACTTTGAATGTAAAAACTAGTTGTGAATCTAAACACTGTTAGCGCTAGTGTAGTTCCCTCTTTCTGGGCCTTATACAAACTGAGTGTCGTTACAACGATTACCCTACATGAAAAATGTGTTATAAGATTAAGTGGAGTAAATTCACATGAAAAGAATTAACATATTTCCATTTCCTTAAGTTAATACACTTTAAATCAGTAAGATAGGCCTAAAGAAGTTACTGTTATTAAAAGTAGTAAAATTATTTTCAATTTTTAGTAAATTGACAAAGTGCCGCCCCTAAAATTTAGCCGCTATAGGTTCCAGCCTTTTCAGCCATATTTAGAAAAATGGCCCTGAGTAAATTATCATAGTGTTTTCAATATCTGGAAACAAATATAAGCAGATATTTTGTGATGAAGTATTAGCTAATATTTTTTGGTGGTTGCAGCTGCAGTATTGAAGATAAACCCAAATTCTACGGAATCATGCGTGAAGAAACATCTTCGGATGGTTTTTTTAAACCAGGCAAAGACCCGGATCATTCGAAAGTAAGTTGATTTTTACTAAACAGTTTAACAGTTCATACATATGTGCATGGATTATTCTACATATCAAAGGAATATTTTTAATTCAACCAATAATTTGATGGCTCCATTATTTTCTTTATTGCGGCTTAACACTTTGGTTTTCATTTTTGTCATATTACCTACTTAAATTTCCCTTGCTCAGAAGAGTATGGGAGTGTAGGTAATTTTTTTGGGTCAGTGTATCATAGCTTTTAATGCTCATGTTAAAGTTCAGTCAAGATTTTGGAAGACCCACTTTTGCTCATAACTTGGCTTTTTGAATGATGGGGTACGCAATGGGGTATTTGCTGTACCCACATATTTTAATAATGATAATATTTGAAAACTTTAATGAATTGTATTTTATTATTGTCATGTGCTATGATTATTTTTCTATAGCTGTAACATAAATTACTATAGAGTTGTGAGAAAAGAAATGGTCTACTTTTTTAGGATATCAGGAAGTCCTATTTTATTTGGTTTACTGTGATTCACAAAAGTTGGATAGATTAAAATTTTTTAGCATTGTTGACTTATAAACGAGTAATTTAAAATCAAGGGTAAATGACAAATACTTTCTCCAGTGGTGTAGTGGGTTCCTCTGGTTCTCGAAAACCCGGGAAATCCGGAAGTTATGTCTTCCTTTGCAGGGAATTTGACAAATATAGCAAGCCCCACACTGAAAAATGCGCCACTACATCACTGACTTTCTCCCAACAATATAAGAAGGTGTTATAAGTAGGCTTGCCATAATTTTATAGAGCAAAACCTGGACGATCAGTATGTAAACCCCCTTGCCCCCCCGCCCACCACCTGAATGCTAATGGAGAATGAGTCATTGGTCTTAATACAACATTTTAATTAAGATTAAATTTTTTTAAGCAAATTGTGCCTCATAACTTCATAATTTTATTTTAGTCCGGCAAACTTAAAATGTTTATGTTGAGTATTAAGGATTAGTTAATTCTTTAAAACTAAATGTTAATCAAATAAGTTGTTTATTTTTTGTTAGTTAGTTTATTAATATAACACGAACTCAAACGATATGGAATACACATTCTTGATTTCTTGAATAAAAATAAAGTTGCTATAGTAATAATTAATCATTGTCACATTGGACTAGAACTTTTCCAATAATTTGTCTATTTCATCTGATTTCACAATTGCTTAGACTTGTCCAGCCAACCCTTATTTTTCATCTTACGTAGGCAACGTCAAATTTCACCTCGACTTTAAATTCGATTGCCATAAGAAAATTGAATCTTCATCCTAATTTAGTAATTTTTTGTTGTTGTTATCAGAATATTTATTTTAAGACGCAAAACAAAAAAGATTGTTGAGTTTGTTTTTGATAATTTTTCTATTTTTCTAAATATTTACAAAAAAACTGGAACTAAAGCAAAACCGGCCGGGACACCGGGACAAGTGTGAAAAACCGGGACTTTCCCGGTCAAACCGAAGGTATGGCAAGCCTAGTCATAAGTCTCCAAACATTCATGTCTTGATGGCTCAGTCAAATAGCTATACCAGCTAAGCAGACTACGCCACGCGCGTCTGTGACTTTTAACAATGTACTCCATTTACAGCCAAATGGAAAATTGGATTTTATAAACACTTGTTGCTTTCTAACTTTTGAACATGTATTTTCTCGGAGAAACAGGGGGTGTCATTTTATTCAGCATTTTAATCTTAATAGGCCACAAAACTTTAATCATAATTTATAGAGCCGTTTTTTAGAGATTTTGATTTTTCTTTTTTATGGTTTTAGGGGTAAATTACCCTTATAAACACCTGGAATGGAACAATAAACACCTGGAATAAACAACAACCTGGAAAAATGGAAAAAACACCTGAAATTATTATGAATTTTGACATAACAAACTTAATCCAAATTGGACCACTGGGACATTCTCTACATCTCTAACACACACTCACACAGAAATCACTCTGTAAACCTCCTTTTTGGACTCAGGTGTCAAAAAAATTTATAAATCCACCAACAACTCAAATTAGAAAATTTTTACAAAAACAATGAATGAATGAATGAATGAATAAAAATTTATTTCCAAAAAATAGACAGTTTACAAATACAACTTTTAAAAATAAATATAAATATAAACTGTTAAAATTATACTTGTACTTGAGGCCCAGGAAATCAGCAGACATAGGCTAGAACCTGTGCGTCTGCTGCGTTGCACGTTGCAAGAAAAATTGACCTAATTATTATTAAGAAATTAATATTAAGTTTTTTAAGTAAGGAAACTAAAAAAAGTATAATAATTCAATTAATTTTTGGAAAAGGAAGTTACTGGAGTTAAATGAAAATAAAATATTTTTCTAACCAATTAATTATTGCAAAATGCTGGCCGGTTGAGTTTGGTGGCAGGACGGCTGGAAAAAGTGAGTAATTAGTTGTCAGTTAGATAAGGATAGGTCTTGTCAAGGGTCGGGTCTGTCACGCCGGTAATCTGCGGAGATGATAAGGTCGGCAATATCCACATTCAGACTAATACTTTCTCCATATAATGTTGTGGTATAGGGGGAGGAAGTAAAAATCAACGAATTTATAGGTTCATTGATTGTGCCAATTGTTTTATTTGTAAAGTACCAGGGAGACCGAGCTTAAGCTCGGTAAAATTATTACTTTCGTTCTCACACAAAGCTCGTTTGCTCCGCTCACTCGTGCTCTTCCATTTTTAAAGACGAGCTCGTTCGCTTCGCTCACTCCCCGAGCCGATGGGTGCTGCACTTTGGTATAATTGTCTTAAACTACAGGTTAAAGATGTAACCCATTGGTTTATATCTACAGTTATCAGCTGATTTTTGTTCAATTAATAAAATCTCCATAAGGATAACATGGAAACTTTGAAGATCTAGCGCAAAAACCGGATTTTTCCCAGCTATGGGACCAGCTCCAATCGACTCTTGGTGGCCAATGCCCGTACAAACGGAGCTTGTTTTAGATTATAAGATATATTTGAAAATAATAGGAGTGATAGACAAATTTAACCACTATTTGAGGTCTTTGTCTCAAAATAGTGATATAGTAATTTAAAGAGTGGTTTAACATGATTAACAGTGGTTTAAGATGATCGAGTAGTGATTTCCAAGGTCGAGTCAAGTTTTTGAGTAGCAATTTATTTAGAGTCAAGTTTATATTACATAATTTTTTAGCGAAAAACAATAAGTTGATACAATAAAGGAAACCCCTCACATTAGAATTAACCCAATACCTTTTCATTAACCGACTACAAATTTTACAATCACAGAAATACAGGGTGTTTGGAAAAAACATTTCAGAAATTCAGGAGGTTGTTGCCCACATCAAAATGAGCAAAAAAAATCCTGTAAAGATATGTCCTAAAATGCTTTGTTAACCCGCTAGCCATCATTTTGTTTTTTATACAAAATAAATTTTATTTCCGTAACGAATCATTGTATTAAGTTCATATTTGGCATGAATCTTTATCACACTAATGTTCATTTTCAGGGAAAAATTATTTTTGTCTTCCAAATGGCGGCAATTTTAATTTTTCAAACTCAAATAACTTAAAACTGGTGAATTATATCAAAATTTTATAAAAAACAAAAAAATTTATAAATTAAATTATCTAACCAATGATATCAAGTTTATAAGGATCTAACATACAAATAATGGAGATATTACGATTTTTCTACTAAAATAACCTTAATTTCCATGAGTACTAATGAAAAATAAAAACAACATAAAAATCTCAATAACTCCATTATTTGTTGTTAGATCCTTACAAACTTGTTGCCATTGGTTAGATCATTTAATTTTTAAACTTTTTTGTGCCTTGTAAAATTTTGATAAAATTTACAGGTTTTGGGTTACTTGAGTTTGAAATTTTAAAAGGCCACCATTTTGAAAATACACATTGAAAAAAATAATTTTTTCCCTGAAAATGAAACTTGGTGTGACAAAGGTCCATGCCAAATATGAACTTAATACAATTATTCGTTACGGAAATAAAAATTATTTGGTGTAAAAAACAAAATGGCAGCTTGCGGGGTAACGAAGCATTTTAGGACATATATGTTTATAGGAACTTTCTTACTCATTTTGATGTGGGCAATAACCTCCTGAATTCCTGAAACGTTTTTTCCAAACACCCTGTATACATAAAAATAGGCTATTTACTTATGATCAGGTTTAAACTAAAATGGTGCAAAAACGGTTCATAAATTGATGTTTTGCCATATTTTTAACATGCCAGGGTAATATACTGTAATTAATTTAGAAGCCTTATCCCTTAAAACAAGATTTTATTTTGTTTTTGTATGAGGTTTTCAGTAGCAATTGAGAAATGTGAGTGTAGCAGGTCCCGACTGGAAAAATCCAGTTTGCATCCCACATACCTTTAAAGTAGGACCTTATTGAAAAACTTTTTGTAGCTATTCAATCGGTTGATAACTAAAAATTCAGGAAATGGAATTTAAATTTGAGGTTCATTAGACATAACCAGAATGTAGCATCCCTTGGCCTGGCAAGTGAGCAGAGCAAACAAGCTTGTCTTACAAATTATACATGATTAATCGAGAAAATGCATGGTCCCCCAAGTAATATTGTTATAAATAAATTAATTGTAACATACATTACAGATTTCAAGTTGTGAGTATTTTGAAATACAAATAAGATAAGAAACACTAAAACTTTTTCAAGTAGAAATAGGTGAAAAATAGATGATTATTAACTAGTGCACGTGTTGCTTGACATCGAGCAATTTATTTTGATACAATACAAAAGTTATATTTAGTTCTAAATCAATTAAATCCGACCAATCCAATATTGTGAATATCAGTGATCAAAATAAACTACAGCTGAACGTTAACAGATGTTTAAAATTCTCAAACCAATCGCAAAGTTTTTCTAATGGGAAAATTTCAAATTTAATTTGTGGATAGCGCCCTTACTTTAAGTCTGTTTCTCATCAATTTTTGTCGGAAACAACTACACACCAAGCCCTATCCAACGACACCAAAAATATGAAAATCGGTTGATAATTGTAGGAGGAGTTAACACAAAAAAAACCCCTTAGCGTATTAAATAAGTATAGAGTAGGCCATTTATTGCTATAGGCCGAAAATTTTTTTAATTCATTGTATTTTTTTCAGGGAATCCAAAGGAGCTGAACCAACACCTAACTAACCTGTTGTATACATAGTTTGTGTATCTATATATCTCTGTATGTAATCTATTTATCTTTAAATTTATAATCTATATTCTGTAAATAATTCAAAATTAAAATATTTGCAAAATAACGATTTTTATTCTTATGTTCCCTGCTTGAGAATTTTTTTGTTTATAAAATTGTTTATATTTCATTGAAACAAAAGAAAACATTGATTTTATAATAGTGTTCATGCAATTTATGAATCATATTAAATGAAGTTTGATTATAACTGTAAAAAAACTCGATCTTACAACAATTTATTTTCAAGTT
Organism: Neoaliturus tenellus; assembly: GCA_030545055.2. Taxonomy (NCBI): domain Eukaryota; kingdom Metazoa; phylum Arthropoda; class Insecta; order Hemiptera; family Cicadellidae; genus Neoaliturus; species Neoaliturus tenellus. The sequence continues at coordinate 92,267,693 of CM061531.1, read as the reverse complement.
TATGTATAATGTGTTTAAATTACAAAAGTTTTGGTTTTAAATGTTTTACTTTTGGATAACTGTATGGTTCATTCTGCACATGACATGTCAAATAACTAAAGGTGGTTGAAATTAAGCTGCATATCAGTTTATATGTGCCATATTTATGTTCCACATTTATTAACAAATGGCCAGCAACCCATTCTATTACAAAATTATTATCATCACTCTGTATTTGAAAGTAACTACTTTCCGTGCAGCTGAGGCTTTCGAAAGTCGTCAATTTCAAAACAGATAAAACTAGTCACCATCAGCTGTTTTTCCGTAAATAAACATTATTTTCGGTCCAAGGAAAACAATTTTTTACTACATCAACAAACTTTTCCTGTACAGCAACAACTCAATCAGCTGAATTCAAAACAAATTAAATTTTGAATTCTGTCTTTGTTAACTACGTGTAATAACGAAAAAATTACGAATAATTCTCCTTTAAAACATTCATATATTTTATTAATTGCACCGTGATGAAAAGTATCATTCACAATTCGTCCGGAATTTGACCCACTTCGGGGCGAGATAGTGTTTTTCATGCACCTCGCGCGTAAAACACTATCTCGCCCCCCTATGGATCACTTTCCAGACGAGTGGTGAAATATACTATTCATTGCACACTATTTCAAACATCTTTTTAACACTTTTGGCAAACATGCATTGGTCACTTTTGATAATCATGCGTTGATAACTTTTAGAAAACATTCATCGATCACGTTTGGAAAACATTCGTCGATCACGTTTGGAAAACATTCGTCTATCACTTTTGGTAATCATTCGTCTATCACTTTTGGTAATCATTCGTCGATCACTTTTGGAAAACATTCGTCGATCGCTTTTGGAAAACATTAGTTGATCACTTTTGGAAAACATTAGTTGATCACTTTTGGAAAACATTCGTTGATCACTTCTTGCAAACATCTGTGAAAATCTTTCCGCAAATGTGAGAAGTGTAAACTTGCATATTTGCGGAAAGTGCTTAAAACAATTTCATGTTATCAATGAATATTTACAGCAAACATTTTCGTTTGCAGCTGAAATTGATCTGCAAACTTCATGCAAACGTTCATTGCTGTCTGGGTAATATATTTTGAACCATCCCTAAGTAAAATTATTTGAGAAAAACGATGATGAAAAGTCTACCACTCTCCGACGCTGCACTCGCCTGCTATAACCAATTTTTCAAAATGGCGGCTGTAGTTTTTTTATAAGTTTTTAACCTGTAAACCTGTTAACGAAACGTCTGATTTTTATCAAACTTGACATGAAGGTGTGGGACTACAGTAGAGGCCACGAAATCAGGCGGGTGACTCAAATCAAATCAAATCAAAATATCCTTTATTCAGTATTTACATAAATCAATGCATTTGAATAGAGTCAATACAAAAGTCATCAGACCATTAATACATTGAAAATATATACAACAGTATTAAAAGTATACATAAGCTCAGTGGTTCTGCAGTGAAAAACATTTGGAGTCCTCAGGGAAATTCTGATAGGGAGTACAAAGCTTTATTTATCAAGAATTCCTTTAACTTATACGTGAATTTTTTGAAATTACTTTCACGTTTGATCTCATTTGGTAACTGAGTAAAAAATTTTTTCCCTGCATAACTTGTTTTTTTAATGTAAAACTCTAAATTGTGTTTTTCTAACATTACTTTATTTCGAGTGTTGTAATGGTGATTTGTTTCAAATAAATAGTCATTGTCATGTTCTTTAACATACTTGATGGATTCAAAAATATACAGACTGTAGACAGTGAGAATTTTGAATTGCACAAACAAATGTTTAACAGTATCAGTACTTTGTAGACCGGCCATGATTCTTATTGTTTTTTTTTGTTTAACGAGAATTTTATCCAGGTTTTGCTTAGATGTAGCCCCATAAATGCTTATTCCATAGTATACATGTGATTGAATTAAAGAATGATATATAGTTTTTAAGGTGTCTAAATCACTCAGCTTTGACATCTGCCATAATGCATAAATTCCTGATGACATTTTACTTACTACGTTTTCAACGTGTTTCTGCCAGGATAGATTTTCATCAATGGTTAGACCTAAAAATTTTGCTTCATTTGTTTTAACTATAATTTCATTATGAATTTTAATTTTGGGATTAAAATTGACTTTGTTTTGCTTAGTAGAGAATGCTATTATGTTTGATTTTTTTGCATTTAATAACAGATTATTTTGATCCAGAAAGAGTTTTATGTTTGCTAAATTTTTGTTGGAATATTCTTCTATGCTTTTACAAGAATTGCCTTTAATGATTAGATTAGTGTCATCCGCATAGAGACACACAGAGCCTGTGTTTATTAACTGAGGCAGACCCCCCATATAACATAAAAATAACAATGGCCCCAATACAGACCCCTGAGGTACTCCATACTTAACTAATTGAGACTTAGAACTATATTTCCTTAAGTAATTACAATATTTGCCTGCTTCTATATGTTCTATTTCCACATATTGCTGCCTATTGTTCAGGTAGGAGGAAAACCAAGCAGCCTCCTTTCCTTTCACACCCAGTGATTCTAGTTTTTCAATTAAGACAGAGTGGGAGACACTGTCAAAGGCTCTGGAAAGATCAAGGAAAATGCCTATAACTTTTTCTTTCTCATCGATCGAGTCAATTATATTTTTAACAAATTCAACCCCCGCCGTGATGGTTGATCTTCCAGGCCTAAATCCATGCTGCTCCTTATCTAATAAATTGTTTAATTCCAAGTATTTCAAAAGTTGATTATATACAATTTTTTCAAAAATTTTAGAAAAAACGGGGAGTAAAGAAATTGGCCGGTAACAAGAAACATCTTTTACATCTCCTTTCTTGAAAATAGGAATTACTTTTGAAATTTTTAGTTGATTTGGGAAAATTCCAGAAACAAAAGATGAATTTACAAGGTGAGCCAATGGTTTAAGAATGTACGTGCTTATTTGTTTAATCAGAGCCATAGGGATATCATCAATCCCAGAGGAATACTTGTTCTCCAAAGACGTTATAATTTTCTGTACATCTTGTTCATTTACTGGTGTGAAAACAAAATTTAAGGCTGTTACTGTGATAGGAACAAATGGTTTAAAATGGGTGATATTTGGAATAATGAGGTTGTCAACTGAATTTATAAAAAAATTATTGAAGGTTTCACTAACTGCTAATGGGTCAACTATAGCTCTACCCCCATAGTTAAGATCAATATTTGCCTTTGGTTTGATATTGTTTCCTGTTTTTGCCTTAATAATAGACCAAGTGGTTTTAAAGATTTTGAAGATTTTTTTATTTTGTCTTGAATTTGATTTTTTTCAGTACTTATTAAATTTTTGTTGAGAAGTTTCTTTTTACTAATAATTTTGTTTTTTATTACTTGATTTTTTGTTACTCTAAATGCTTTTTCTAGCTCAATTATTTCCTCTTTTAATATTTTCAGTTCGTCTGTAACCCACTTTTTTTCTTTACATGATTGATCAAAATTTAGTTTTTTCGGAAAGCATAAATCAAAGTAGTGCTTAAATATGGTATGAAATATCTCATACTTATTTTCTACTGGTGCTTGGTAAACCTCCATCCAGCTTTCGCATGAAATATACATTTTAAATAAATCTACATTGTCTGGGCTAAGTATTCTCATTTCTTTTTTTATTTTGTTTTTATGTGTACAATTCACGTCAAGAATATTCAGAATTTGCCCATCATGATCTGAAATTTTTGTTATAATTCCCCTTGCAACCATTTTATGTGATTTAATATTTGTAATAAAATTGTCAATGGCAGATACTGAGGTACTTGTAACCCTTGTTGGAAAATCAACTTTATAAAACATATTGTACATTTTCAAAATGTTTTTAAATTTCTCATAAATATTATCCTTTTTTAAGACATTAATGTTTATGTCACCAGTCAAAATTACATTGTTATACTTGTTACAAAGTTTTTCTATGAGAATTTCTAGTTTGTCTAGAAATGCATGAATGTAGCAGTAATTAGGAGTACGATATAGACCAACTAAAATAAATTAAAAACCTTGTATGATAAATTCATTCATGCAAAACTCAAACTCCTTTTCAGTTGCTATCTCTGTCACAACAGGTAAAGTAACCAATTTGCTTTTGATGTTGTTTAAGGCAAATATTAAAACTCCACCACCTGTGGTATTTTGTCTTAAAAAGTGAGATCTCATATTGTATCCCTCTATATGCAAATATTTTAATTTAGATTCATTTAAATTAACTTCACTAAGCACAAATATATCCGGTTTTATTGAGGTTAATGCCAATTTCAAATTGTTTAAGCTAGTTGAAATTCCCTGAACATTTTGGTGAAAAATTTTTAATTTGTTATAGGAGTCACATTTTGTTTGTAATTTGAAAGTAGTAAATGAGCCCCCATCCGTTGTGTCAGAGATATTATTTCTATATTCTAAGACATTTCGGTTTTCTCTGCATGAGGAACTAAAAAAACACTGTTGCAAGTTTGATCATACATAGACATTTCACTTGAGGGTGTATTTACCCCCCCACTAGCACTATTACTCTGCTTTTTATCACCACTTTCTGGAAGCTTCACCACTTCACTAAACTGCAGATACCCTGGAACCACTGGTGGGGTAGCATTGCTCATGGAGGTTGGACTACAGCTCTTTTGTTGAGGTGTTGATTTTTCACGAGTCTGGGCTTGGTCTGGTGCTTCGTAACAGGATGAAGAATCAGATTTCTCACTTCCGGTACTTGACATTGTAACAAGAAAATTTGGTCCAGGATTATTGAGAGTTAGCATGCTTCTTTTTATTTCTGACTTTAGGTGTGTTTCTAACTGAACTTTAAATTTATTGTGATCCAGTCCACCCCTCAAAATCCTTTTCGATTGCTGGTCATACGTTACAATTTTAACAGTAGCCTTAGTCTCACTTTGGAATTTCACTATGTTAGTGACAAAATGTTTTATGTCCACCCTGTCTCTAATACAACCCATAGGGGAGCAGAAAAGTTGAGTAAAATTCCTGTTTTTAAAATCGGTAATAAACTGATGAAAAGCTTTGTCATAATGAGTTATTTCTGGTTTTGCATGGTAGTTAAGCTTCGTAATAAGACTATACACTCCAGCACCACTGTTCAATTTCTGGTACGCCAAATGACTTGAGACGCAGTCCCATACTGTTGGCCTACCAAACTCATGCCTAAATTTTACAGCAACTCCCGCTGTCATTTGTCTTTTGTTACCAAAATCCCCCGATATGCAGTGCGCAAAAGCCACTTTATTATCGTTACGGTGATCCTTTAGGATTTTTGTCATATCTTGATCAACTATCATTATAAATTTATCAGTCGTATCAGGTGCTTCAATGGGGACTGAAAATGCGATGTTGTCACATGGAACCAAAAGACGAAAGAGATTGTTGAAAATTGCTTACTTTGATGCATAAACTGGCAACACTGATCATCCAGCGTTGCCTAGACCGTATGTTGAATGTACATTCTATAAATAAACGGTATCAGCTAACTGACACATACTTTCTCCCAACAATATAAAAAAATGTGTTAAAAGCTTCAAACATTAATGTCTTGATGACTCAGTCGGATAGCTAAAAGCTGAGCAGCGCGAGTTTGACACTATGCGCGTCTGTGACTTTTAACAACGTACTGCGTTTACCGCTAAACGAAAAATTGAATTTTCTCCGCAACCACTTGACGTAGAGCAATAATTTTAAATACTGGATTATTTTAGTTTTTTGAGCTTGATTTAATCGTAATCAGTAAAATTTATTTCAAGATAACAGTTATTTTGAAAATCCAACAAATTTGTTTTTTAAACACTTTTTATTTTATAATTTTTGAACGCGCATTTTCTCGGAAATGCGGGTAGTGTCATTTTATTCAGCATTTTAATCTTAATAAACCACAAAATTTTAATCAAAATCGTTAGAGCCGTTTTTGAGAAATTTTGATTTTTCACGTTTTTTTAGGGTTTTTGGGAGTAAACTACCCTTAAAAATCAAAAATTCAAAAAAATGGAAAAAACGCCTGGAATTATCATAAGTTTGGACCTACATACTAAATTTCACCAAAATCGGACGATTAGGGCATTCTCTAGCTCTGTATACATCCTGACACACACACACACAAAGACATCACTCTGAAAATCACTTTTTTGGACTCAGGGGGCACCAAAATGGATAAATCCACCAACAACTCAAATTCGAAAATTTTGACTAAAACAATACTTTCTCCATATACTATGGTATAGGAGGAGAAAGTAAAATGATCAAAATAAGTATCATCTAAGGCCCGGTACACACGAGCGTCTTGCGTCTGCGTCGACGCAGCATCATCTTGCGGCGGCGTTTAAGCAGTGTATGTAATCAAATGGAGTGGTTCACACGAGAGGCGTAGCAGCGGCCGTGATGCTGCGTCGATGTGGCTGCAAGCTTCACGCTCGCGTCGGCGTTCTCGGTTCACACGAGCGTTTTGCACCTGCGTCGACGCAGCCTCCTTCTGCAGCGGCGTTTGAGCAGTGTATGTAATCAAATGGTGGGGTACACACGAGACGCGTGCAGCAGCAGCACATCTGCGTAGATGTGGCTGCAATATTCGAGACTTGCGTCACTGCCCAAACGTAGCTGCACTGCCTCTTCTCTCAGTGTTGCCACATGTCCATAAATAAAAACACAATAATTTGGAATAATACTAATAAAAATAATATTAATAAAAAATAAATAATTAATATTTTATGAAATATGAATTATTATAATGAAAAATAAACGTCTTAAGGCCAGTTAGGATTCTGCCGTGCCATCATCATTAAAAAGTTACTTAGTACTAAAGTTTTCAAATAAAAAAAAGTGATATATGTTATCCTGTAACTAATTTATTTCAATTAATATAGACCGAATCGAGCAACTACACCTTCAAATGTATTAATAAGGGAATAATAATACCAATGTTAATTGATTCCTGCGTAATATAAAGAATACCAATTCACGCCTTACAATGAGACCATTACTTAAACTCCAATTATGTATTATGTTTAATAAATTGTAAAAAATTGTATTTTACAGCTGCACAATGGATAAATTCCGACCATTGTACGTTTTCAACTATAGTAAACATGTTTTTTACCTGAGGCAATAATAATAATTATAGCCAAGCAATGATCTGTCATAAGTAACTGTTTGAAGAGTCCCCTACGATATTGTTTATATTTCCCCTCCCAAATTTGCTATTTACGTAACGGTGGCATTGTTATTGGCAGTACAGAATTCATGGTCTTAAGTAAATGTTTGGCACATGGTCTGAGGTAGATAGTAGGCTACCTTAAATTAGCCTTGTCGTTAAAGCCTTTCCATTTTCAAATTCAACTCCAAACAACATTTCACCCATCTGAAAGCCATGTTTGTCAACTCGAAGATTTAAAACAACCTCGCCCCTGCCACACAAAACGATGAGGACCGTCCTTAGAAATACTCTGCCTCCGCCTCCTCAACGCAAGGAGAGGATCACAGGTCCTATGGATCACAGGCGCTAATGGTAATTGTTGTACCTTTCTATTCATTGTACGCATTGTAATAATAATATGAGTAATTATGGCACTGGTAAATTAATTAGCAAACTTTACCTTGTCACTTCAAAGGACACAAAAAAGACTAACAAATGCTCCTTTTTTTAAATAGTAACTCACCAAAGGGTGTACCCAGTGCTTCCTATTTTTTTAGTTAGGACATAATTATAAACTAAGAATGCAGTTTTCTTTTATATTCCTTCATTATTTATTTGAACACTGATCGATATTTCGATAGCATGAATATGCGGATTTTTTAAAAATCCACATGACTATTATGGCAATGTTGCATAAACACAAGTGAACGCCAAACTAACGCTACGTGTGAACTAACTATTTGCAGCACGGCCTTGACATTAATATAAACCATATGATTAAATTAATAAGCACTGGAAATTTGGCAACGTTGCAAAATCATTCACCCGCCTGATTTCGTGGCCGCGACTATAGGTTTCCATTAGTTATGTCGATTGGGATTATTAGACTATGGGAAAAGGGTGATATACAGGTTAAAATTTCTCTAAAATGAGCCTAAACCCCGATTTTGGGCCGATTTTAGACAAATTTTAACCTGTATATTAACCTTTTCCCTTGGTCTGATAATCCCAATTGACATAACTAATGGAAATAAACCTAGTCCCACACCTTCATTTCAAGTTTGATCAAAATCGGACGTTTCGTTAACAGGTTTACCGGCTTCACAGAATTTAAGTACATATTTATATATGTATATCTTAATAAGTATATATATTCAGACATGAAAATTTCAATGAATGGTGTTTTTGGTGTCTGGGGACCCTGTAGTAAAAAGTTAACATGGTTAAAGGCTTATATCTAACCTTTGGCACTACCGTAATATGGTTTTCCCAACAAAAGAAATTCACTTAAAAGCCCACAATTCAAATTAGCTTTAGAGAGCAATATCACCCTTATCAAATATAACAACCAATACATATTATCTATCAAAATGTGCAAAAGTTTACAAATTTACAAAATTTAGCTGCCTTTAACAGTTCAAAATATATTCAGCAAAAACTTATAAAACTACATCAGCCATTATGAAAAATTAGCCATAGCAGGCGAGCGCAGCGTCGGAAAGTGGTAGTCTTTTCGTTTTCTCCATTGTTTTTATCAGGTAATTTTACATAAGAATCGATCAAAATATATTAGTTTGCTGTTACTTCCGGGTTGAACCATAATTTGACTATACTATAAGGAAATAGCATGGTTAGGGCAGATCTTTAGATAACTTACGGTAATACTTATTTAGTATCCCTAGTGAAAATATCAGTGAAGGTCAGCTGACATTAGGTAGTATTTCGCCCACCTGATCTCAGCGAACATCAGCTGACCTTCACTGGTCTACACATCAACTGATATCAGCTGACATCAACTGGTATTGGGTAGTATTTCGCCCACCCAAAACCACCTGACCCTCACTGATATCAACTGGTATTGGGTAGTATTTCGCCCACCCAAAACCACCAGACAGTCACTGATATCAACTGGTATTGGGTGGTATTTCGCCCACCCAAAACCACTTGACCCTCACTGGTATCAACTGGTATTATTTGTTTAACAAAAAAATATTCCAGTCAGCAGTATAATTTCCCTTCCTTGTACTTAAAAGGTTTTGAAACATGTATTTATACACGGCCAGATTAAAAATCATTCAATAATTTTGTGCTATTTGCTTATTTAAATTCAAAAGGTGGGTGCCAGCAGTGCGCGGGTTGGTATTTTGCCCCCCTCCACACTACTGTAAATGATCAATAGAGATAAAAAAATCAAATATTAATTTAAAATTAAAATCGTTAGTTGACTTTTCATAACAAAAAAACATCAGACGAAAGTGACCACATATTATAAAAACAACACTTTAAACTAAACAATGTACTTTAGTAATTATTATTGATAGCCTAAATAAATTATTTTTACTTACAATATTACACTTCAGAGTTTATTTTTAGATCCCACAAAAATGTATGATAAAAACAAATTAAAAATAATTTTATAAATAAAAAAAACTGGTGGCTTAAAAATTAACAAAATATTTTTTTAAAGATTTTTTAATAAAATAATAATTAAAACATTTCATAAATAACATTTAAACTTATTCCGTTATTATTTTTTAATTAGTCCAATTTATAACCGAGTCCGCACTAAAAATATATCACGTTTGGCTTCTTCTTCCAGTTGCTGGATTCCAGCTAATTCTCAGTTTTCCATGTTTTTGGGAGCAACCTGCAACCAAGAAACTTCGATCAGACAGTGTGAACAGTAATATATACAGTAACCGGCCATTTGAATATTCAAGATCATATGGATCGAAATGGATCACATTTAAAAATTTTAATCCATAATTGTTGAGTAACATTTTCTATAAACATTTCTTTCGTAATCATATGATTGTTTAATTACTCTATGACAAATCCAAACATATTAGTATCAAGTGTTGAAGACTTAATAATAATAACAAATTAATTTTCCATGAGCCGATATAATAGCCGTTCACTCGTTTAAAACTTGTATTTTTGGCTCTTAATGAAGATCAGACCACTGAAAAGCAGTAGCTAATTGGTAGCTAAATGGCCAAAAAAGCCAATTCATTTTGTCAATTTTGTCGGAGAATGACGGTCGCAGCTTGTCCAGAGTGTTGAATTATTGGGAGTGGAGTTTTATTATTTGATTCGAAATGAATTTCACCTAAAAAACGTTATGCTTTGTAATACTTTTTCATCAAACCTCTATGACTTGAAAAAAGTGTATACGATTAACTCAGGTTAAGCGGAAAAGGAAACTAAATAGTTCCTCACTCTGCTTAAAAAAATAAAGTGTTTGTTATTTGATAGCCTATACACTATTAAAATTTTAATTGTTATGAGGGCTTTCAGCTACTACTATAGAATTTAGCATGATAATAACTATAAAGCAATTAAGTAAAAGGTCTACAAACTATTAAGATAGATCTACTTACTCCTTGATTTTGAAGCTTGTAGGATTTTGAAGGTAGTATCACTACGAGGCTACTTCGGAATGATCCAAGCATAGGCCTATTCTTTTTCGTTTATGTCAGAGGTTTTCTTCTGGAACTGAAACAAAAATCGTTGTAGCTCTTTACACAGTTTAGAATTTTACTACGACTTTAATTGCAGATATAATTAGTTGTAAGAACAGTAAAATATGTGCAGAGCAAGAGGTGCAATGCAAAAAGAATGATCTGTTTATAAATTCCAAACTGTAAACATTAATATGCAGAAAGTCAGCTAATCAGGTGATTATGTTCTCAAAACCGAGCAATTTATTTTAATACAATACAAAAGTAACATCTCGTTCTAAATCAACAACATCCGACCAATCCAATATTGTGAATATCAGTAATCACAAAAAACTATATTTACAGCTGTACATTAACAGATGTTTAAAATGTTCAACCCAAACCCAATGTTATTCTAATGGGAAAATTTCAATCTTAATTTATGTAATTTATGTAGGCTACAGCACCCTTACGTTATGTCAAATTTTCATAAATTTTTTGTGAAAAGAACTACAGACCAAGCCCTATCCAACGACACCAAGAACTTGAATTTCGGTTGAAAATTATAGGAGATCTTAACACAAAAAAACAATTAGGGTCAAGTGGGGTAAGTGGACCCCCCAAATCACATAGTACCACTTTGACTGCAGATTAAAAAACACATGTCAGTGATATAAACATAAAATTTTGTATGATTATTCTTTGGAATGTTTTGTATATGTATTATTTTTATTTTGATAAAAATGTTAATTTTGTATTTTTTAGATTTTTTTTTTGTAAAGTGATGTTTGGGGCGTACACTTGCCTTTCAATCTGGGGTAAGTGTACACCCCCCCCCCTTAATGTAGCTTTGCATTGCATATATGTTGATGTTGGGGCAAGTGGATTATAGAGGAGAAAATAAGCTTTCTTTTGATTTTTTATTTATCAAAATATCTCAAACGGTCCAGGAGTTATGAACTTTTTCGTGAACCTCCGCACGGTAAAACGGAAAACTCAGTTTTTTAAGAAATTGTAAAGTAAATGAAAACTTAGAGATAAAACTATTTCAGTGAATTGACAATTAAGAGGTCTTAAAGAGCAGAAAATGAGCTTTATTTTGTTTTTTTATCCTTCAAAATATCTTGAAAAATACAATAGTTTGGAAGTTTCTTGGAAACCTCCGCTTGGTGAAGTAACTTTAAACCTAAGTGCCGCTTAAAAAATAAAAAAATTACTAAAAATTCAAATAGGGCCTATATTAAGATAATTATTTTAAAATTAATTGGTGATTTGACTCATTTTTTAAAGGGAAATTAAAAAATAATGTTTTTATTGCCCTAAAAAGTCAATTTTGGGGGTGTACACTTGCCCCATTGGTAAAAGTACACTTGCCCCAACAGCGATGTAACAATGGGTAAGTGTACGCCCCCCCTCCAAGTCCTCCAAAATGACTTTGTAGGGCAATAAAAATATTATTTTTGAATTCCTCTTTAAAAAATTAGCCAGATCACCAATTTTAAAATAGTTATCTTAATATTTGAATTTTTTGTAATTTTTTAAATTTTCCGAGCGGCACTTGCGTTTAGAGTAGAAACGTAAGATGTTTTTAAACTCATCAAAACACACAGAAATAATAACCAGACAATTTTTTAGTGATTATAATTTGAAAGAGCATAGTTTGAAATACCTTTGTCTAAGTTTTGAATTTTTTTAAATCATAAACCAATTTTTTATTAGCTGGGAGTCCACTTGCCCCGGGCGTCCACTTACCCCACTTGACCCTAGCGGATTAAATAAGTATAGATCCCCATTGCAAAGTTAAGTTATTTTCCATTAAAATGCCATGGGATTAAAGTGCAGGTTTGCTGCCATCGGGATTTTTAAACAAATATTATTTACACATAGGCTACTGTTAAGAATTTATTTACTACGGTAGGCCGAAACCTACCATAGGATATTATTAGTTACAAGGCTTAGCAACAAAAACTCTTAGCTTAAAAAAAAATTATGTTAGAATACCCTACTTCTTTGAAAAAAGTTTACTATCCGACTAGGCTCTAAGTTTAATCAATGTTTACAATAGACCTAACAATATAAATACCTTATAAGTAATGATTAGGTAATCCATTTTTTTAATGTGATTCATAACATTGTTAACATATTGAAAGGAAAAAAATAGGATACTTGTATGAATAGCAAATTATAAACAATAACAAAAACAAACCTATATGCCTAAGCCCTGACCGAATTTCTGTGATCTTTGACTTCTTGCAGTTTAGGCCTATATAGGCTGGCTGATTTCAACTGCCAAATGGTATTGGAAATTTAGATGAACACAAAATTAGAATCACCAATAACAGCAATAGGGTCTGATAACGAACTTTAGCCTTTAGGTCGAAGTATACAACATATCGTATACAACATAAGTTATACCAAGGAGCCTCTTTATCAGAAGGGGAGAGTTGAAATACCAGTATAGACTAGGGTACGTTCCATACAAATAGACACTGTTTCTAAGTATTGGTTTAAGAAATTGGCTGGTTTAACTCAAAATTGTAATTAGCAAAAACAGCTACAATTAAAAAAAATAATCTCATAGTTTTAGTAAAAATTAACCTCCAATTGAGAGTTAGCCTAATTTGTTGCAGTATTGATTGTAAAGGGATGGAAAACAATGCAAAGTCCTACTTAAATAATAAAGCACAGGCCTTACTAAAGTAGGATTCACGAAAATAGTCCGATGAGAGTCGATACATTGTTGCCAAATTTATTCTGAAACAAATTTTTACACTGTATAACACATGGTAAACATAACCACAAATGACAACATTGCAGGGCGAGAGGGGGTGAGGGGGCTCACAGCTGTTTAAATTTCCATCGGACTATTTTCGTGCATCTTACTATAATACTTTTTAATACCTAATATTAAAGTGTTCAATAAACTCACCTGAATAGGGATGCATAAGTATGAGTATAGAAAATCCAGCACCTAGATGTCCCCAAGAAGATGTGCTATTAGTCGTCTGCAGCTCAGTCTAACGTACACAGCAATAAATTCGTAACTCAATAATTAATTCATTTCAAGCCCACAAAAAATATGCAGTTAAGTAATATCTGAAACTACATTTTCTGTTAGATTAGATTTTAGCCACCCGAAATAAACAAGACGGATGACGGTTGAAGTTGAAAATAGATGTCAAAAAGTGCCACTGTTTACTGTTAGCCGTTAGCGCCACCTGTATCGGCTGAACCAATCAAACAGCATAGCAAAGAAATAACTGCTGTCGCCAAACTTTTGAATTTGAACTAACTTATAAGCAAATAGCACAAAATTATTGGATGATTTTTAACTGGCTGTGTATAAATACATGTTTCAAACCCTTTTAAGTAGGTATAAAGAAGGGAAATTATAGTGGTGTTTGGAATTTTTTTTGCTAAACAAATTATTCTTTTCCAAAATTAATAATTTGCTTCTATTAAAATAATTTAAAATTACCACTCTTAGTAAATTGAAAACTATACCAGGATTTTGTATATATTTTTTTTAAATACTTATTTTTATGTACCAATGCTGAACTGAACATTGTTATCCAATTAATGTTTTTACAAAATTCTTATATTTATTTTCTAAACTCAATTGTCACTTTAGGGTATGACAGAATAAGTTGAGTGATATATCGGTTCCCAAAAAAATACCCCCTCCCACAGTTTTGATTATGATGGCAACTGATATCATTAAACACAGTTGGATGACACCAGGTGGTACCAGTGAACTTTAGTAACATCAGCTGAGATCACCTAAACAGTTCACTTGCCATCAGATGATATCAGTGAACCTTCAGAAACGTCAGCTGATATCATTTAAACAATTCACTTGATATCAGGTGACATCAACCAATGGTCAACAGATGTCAACTGACATCAGCTGATATTACTGAGTTGTCAACTGATATTAGGTGATATCATCCAAAAGTCAACTGATGTCAATTGATATCATTAAAACTCTTCACTGACATTTTCACTAGGGATTACAATTAATGGTAGTCTTTGTTTTATCGTTTCAAATGAGTTTTTAAGAATCTACATTGATGAAATCTTAACAATAGACAATAGACAATATTTATTAGTCGTTCAATAATTACACTGTAATTACAACAGACTTAGTCATTAAAACTAATAAGTTGAATATAATGGTGCTCCTTAGCATAAGTCACATTCTCCAATTGTGTCAAATAAGTTATTTTTATTCCTAATTCAATAAAACAATCTAGGTTGAAAAGGTTAAAAAAATGAGTATAAATAAAAATATCACAGATTAATCTAACAACCATTATGTACTTAGCATTCTTAAAAATAAATAATAAACATGGAACTCACATATTGAATTCATCTCAAAGAGGCAGTGTAGGGTGATTTCTTTACTTGGACGTATATTAAATTGTATTGTGTTCCTGAGGATTATGTAAGATCCAGTGAGGCGTTATGTTCGATGTGAGGCGAAAAGGAAAAAGGGACCTCTTCGCGGCAATTTTCAATTTTGAGTTATGCATTTTTTTTTTTTTAATTCCTCATTTAATTCCCAACAACTTGGTGCAAGACCCATAAGTCTATAATTTTTTTGTTAAAGTTATAGGACTTTGAAAATAACGTGAGAGGAAAAAGCCATTTTGAGAAAAATTTATTTGAAAATTTCAAATAAGGGCAAAACAAATATTTTTCATATTTAAGCAACGATTTTGGTATCAAAAGAATAAAGCACTAAATCTCCTCTATAATGGGAATACCTATTTTTTTCTTAACTCACATTAGTTTTCATGAAAATAATGTTTTTATCAAAACATGTCGTGAAAAGTGATATTTTAGGAAAGGGATCTCCTCGCGGCTATGTTATTTCTCCATAACGAATTGCAAAACTGCCGAAAGCGACCTCTTGGCAGCATTTTCTGGTTTTTAGACGTTCAACATTTACAATAAACTTGAAGTAGTTTATTGCAGTAGTGCTCGTCTCCGATAGAATTTGTCACGAGTTCAGTTTTCAAAGTGTAGCATAGCTTTTTGATTGGTTTTGTAAAGGGACCTATACGCAATGTGATTTCTCCATAAGCGCGAAGAGGTACCTCAAGCTAGACATCCACTACTTTAATCATTATTTTGAATGTTTTATTCCATTACAAGTGTTTTGTAATCTATTTCAACCAGTAAAGGACAAAATGAAGCATATTTAAAATGCAAACAACCGAAAATTTATATTTTTGACCTCAATCGATAAAACTGCCTGTATTGACATTTTTACTTTGCCGCGAAGTGGTCCCTTTTTCCTTTCTCCCTCACATATTTTGCTTTCTTTGAATTGATTTTTAAATATAGTCTTTTATTTTGGGGTAACAGTAGTAACATTAAAGATATCCTTATTCTCCAAAAGAAAGCAATTAGGGTGATATCAAAAGTTGGACCTTTAGAACACTGCAAACCTTTATTCAATTAAAAATTATGATCGTAATAAAGCTATACATTTTTTATTATGTTTCTTTTATCTTTAAAAATCTTCAATCTCTAATCCTCAGTAGTGATGTACGTTGTTATAACACTAGAAACAAAAATAAAATTGCAATAGAGTATTGTAGGCTTTGCTAACACATCACAGTCATATGGTTACTTCTCTACAAATTTATAACAAGTAATTAATTTGTCAAACAAATATTCTGAGAAAATTCTTCTAAAAAGGTTTTATGATTGGTTTTTAGAGAACCCATTTTATGTACCGATACTATCAGAAGTTTTAGACCTACCTGAAAGACAAATCGGTTTTTAGTTTTATTTTAGCTATACTTTAGTTTTATCTTGTACGAGGTGGCCCGTGCGCAAATTGCGCATTTTATGATTCTGTATGAGTGAAACTCACCTACAGTACTTGAATGTTGATTACGAAGTGACAGAGATCTATTTTTGTTTACTATCTGGCTTTTAAAATTTATCTGTGGTAATCAGCTGTTAAATTACAATTCACATTAAAGAACTTGCAATAAAAGTTGGTCAACATTTTAAAGCGCGCTCTAGAAATAAATCAAAGGCGAGGGGGGCGAAGCCCGAAACGATATGACCTTTTTAATTACAATTCGTCACTGCGCTATATCCTAAGCTTTAAAATGACACCTCAATCTTAAAAATCTGTTCAGTAGGTCGAGAGAAAAAGGGACGTAACAGACGAAACCCTTATAGAAATAAGAAGATAAATACTGTTGAACGTGAAGCCTTTTTAGATGTTATCTTACATTATTAGATATAGTTATTTACTTTGTCAAGGCATTATTGTAAAACGACAATATAAGATTCTCATTCTCATTCTCACTGTATCAAGATGATCCAAAGTTTTCAGAATCAGTGAAACTGCAATTAGATCCTTTTAGTTATAATTAAGCTTAGTTATTAATAATATATTAGAGGCACAGTGAAAAAAACTAAATTTTTTGCATTATATTTCTTTAGTACCGTAAGGTAAAAAATACTCATCTCTGAAGCTATGCTCATCACACTCACCCTTATCAAATTCACCTTAAAACATACATCAGCCAGTGTCAACATCTTCATATGAAGCTAAGCCTCATTAAAAAATCTGTGTTATTAGGTATCGGAAGAGGTTTGGATCATATTGCGTGTAAATTAAAAAAGAAATGCACATTTTCTAATGTTCGTTCGTAAAAAAAGTTTTTATCAAGAAAAACAAACAACATTAACAAATTAACACAGGAGTACCTTTTGAAATTGTTTTCCAAGTTATAAAATGATATGTGCTAAACAGGTCAAATGGGAGTTATCAATTCTATATGACCAAGCATGTTGTAGGGGCAAAATTTTTAATCACACCTTGCATTTTAATCAGGTACAGTAATTAAATCATTTATGGAAGGCAAAGTGTAAAGTTCCAAGGGTCAAGTAGGTCTCCAGAAGTAGTTACTGTACATAAGAACTAGAACAGCCAAAAATTTAGTCAATCTGGACCCAATTAGTAAAAAAAATTTATAACTGAAACATCTGTTCTTTTTGTTTTGCTATCATTTGCTATTACAGAAAGTGTCAAAACATAATGATTCAATCAATCACCGTTCTCCCACAAGGTTGACATTGGAACTTTGAAAGTGTAAAGTTGATAAAAATTATTCTGGATTTCAATCAAGATACACATAAGCTAAGAAAATAATGAAGAAAGGTTTATTTGTTCTGGACGTAATCCATTCTGAGCTGGATCTACATAAAAAAATTGACATACCGTAGTCAAAGAGAGCCTTGACAATCTCAAAAACCAAATGTCTGCTAAAAACACAACTTTTCTCTTTTATTTGTGTATTAAGTTTTAAAAATAAAGAAATTTTTCAAATATGCTTTAGAAATTTATGTGATATCTACACGAAGTAGCACATGAAATAGTGCTTTGTTCTCTTGAGGTTAAACAAAACTGTTAAACCGACCTTAGAATACTAAAAACTTGTTTAAATCAATATTGTTTAGATCAAAAGCTCTCCTCATGATTAAGATCAAACACAACTTGGGAATATATTAGAACAAAAGCCTGAGGTGTTATCTATTTGTACTTATGGCAAACAATTTTTTGACAATGTTGTCAATCAAAACTCTTGCGATCAACACAAAATATGAAAAAAAATCTGAAAACATCCTTGGGCCCATCCATAAATTACATCATCTCTTTATTTCCATTTTAGAACCCTCCCCCCCCCCCCTAAAATCATCCTACCATCATAATTTTTCTAACTCCCTCTCTCAGGAAAATTACGTCATTTTTAACAAACCTCCGTTTTAAGTAAAAATAATGCTTTTTCATCCAAACTACTTTTCTTTATTGATTTATTAAGACTATAAATTAACTTTTGAACCCCATTTTGGCGGTAGTTTGTTGAAAGAATTATTCAAACTGTGTTTCATACTATTCAATTATTCAAAAGAATAGTACTGTACCTTTTATAGAATAAACTATAATAAAATAGAAAACAACACTTAAATAAAATAACCTAAGGTATTTTCTTAGATATTTAATAATAGTTGAATTGTGTACAAATTTATCATTGTTTTACTGTCTAAATTTGATATAAAACATCATTTTTAAAATTGCGTCATATCTAAGCCGACCCCTCCTTGCACATCACCCTACTGTAATTTTCAATCTGGACCCTCCCCCCCCCCCTATTTTCAGATGACGTAATTTATGGACGCCCCCCTTCCTGTAATTGAATAAATTATAATTTATACCTCGTTTACCTAAATAAACAGGTTTGTACTAATAGGTATTTACCCACTACAAACCACTAAAGGAAGTGTCCCACTACAAGGTAAGAAGGCCGAGATCAGCAGTTTTTGAATTGATAGGGTTTCAATAATTAATATGGTTTCTGTTCCATAAACGAGAAAAAATATAGATTTCTAAATATAGACGGTATTGTCATGAGATACAATGGTTTATATCATCCCAATATTCTTTCCATGAGCACATTACTACCTTGTTTCTAATCTATTCATGGTGCAGTACTTATTTGTTTTGAAATTACTTTAATATGTAGCAAAATATTATTGGTTGCTAAATCAATTATTTTAATTTTTTGTGATAAATTAAGATATTACAAGGACAATGAATTTTTAATTGAACCAGAACATTCTATTATCACTCAAGGCAAATGGGACAAAAAGTGTTGTGTTTTCAAATTTAGCAAAGATAAGCGAGAGAGTGGTCTATGACCCTTGCTATCACTCGCTTTGTCAGTCTAGTGCCGTCCACGGAGCTCTTTACCTCGACAGCTGTGGAAACATGGCCGACTGTTCTGGTGAGAAACCTTCCCCCGTGTGGCGCATGGCCCCGCCAGAAGACCCCGTAGATCCCCCTGCTGAAACATTCCTGGCCAAGATCAAAGTGCTCCTCTTCGGAAAAGACTTGGATAAAGGGAAGAACAGGTGTTCTGTGAAGACACCAGCTTACCATTATGGATGGTGTAAGTTTACTAATCTAACTTTTCATTATCCTGGATTTGTGTTTTAATATCTTTTTAACAATTAACAAAGGGCCTCAATCATCAAAACCTGCATTTACTATAGTGACAACGTTTCCTTCATAGGGGTGAACTTTTTAAATTACTTTTAAATCTCCATTAAAACCAACACATACTATTTTAAATTTTGAACCCAAAGAATGGTGTACTATGCTACATTTTATCGCCGTAGCATAATGGATTCTGTAATAATTATTGATGAGTAAATTAAGGCTTTATTTTAATTTATTTACTTTTATAAATATGTTTGATAAATTTACATTGAACATGTAATAATAAGGAAATTAATGTGATGCTAGCTCGCCTTTGCATGACTCTTAAACATTTCAATCTACTCCTACTGAAACTTCCGCATCAAAGCACATCAAGTTACAGCCAGAGCCGTCTTTAGAAAATGGTGCAAAATGTTTTTGCAAAGCCTTTTTTAACAATGATTACCGGTTTGGCGGATATGGGATCCCCCCCCTACTAGCGGAGAGGGTCCGGGGGTCCTCCCCCAGAAATTTCTGTAATATTATACTTAAAAAGTCTACATATTAGCACTTCAAAAAAAAAAAAAAAAATTAATCTCTTACACCCTGAAAAGGAAGTGTGAAACTATCATTTCGGGTTGGTATAATTTCAAGTTCTTATGTTTTTGTAGTTCCCTAGGCCATGGTCCCACCACCCCACCGCAGATATAAAAGATGTTTTGCATAATTTGCATGTTTTTGGTCGCTACTATCTCATACAAAAGAGAATCTGGATCATATATTTTTTTATTAATCGATAATTGCGTGGGTAAATTAGACCGATATTTGAGGCGCGTGAATTTATCTGTAAATTATTATATTATTTTCATTAAAACTTTAGTACTTCATCAGTACTCAAGAACTGTACTCATTCTTTAGTATTCATTGTTTGACTTAGCTTTTTTTTCGTACCAAGGTGTCACAGTGCCTGGAGGTTGCTCCACTTGATCTACCCTAAGAACGGCACAGGTTACAGCTAGTATTAAATAAAATTATTTGATTTAATTAGAAAACTGTATACTTCATTCAGTATGCAAATTAAGTGTGGAAACAAAATTGTATTTTTTTAAATTAAAAGAGTTAGAGATAGCAAATATCTTTCTGTGGTGTGGAAAAATCTTGTGTTCATTTTAACTGTAAAAAAATTTCCGAACTTCTTGACATAAAAAATGTTTTTTAAGCCCCTAAGTGGAGTAGGGGGTATTTTAATTATTTTAAATTATTCTTCAATCCTTACCAAATAGCACATCTTTTTAAAGACTTAAAAAAATTAAACTGTATCATCAGTGTCTTCATAAGTGATTTAGTGATTTAATGATGTAAATTGGAATTAATTGATTATTTTTTCCCAAAATGGCTGGTGAGCAAACTTTGCATTGAAATCACATGGACAAAATTCAAAATGGATTAACTTCTGTTATATTGAACTACTTGAAGTCGGGATGGTGGTAAATTGTTCAAAATATTAAAACTTTCAAAATGATGATAAATCTATCTATATATTAATAGGCAAGCATGTTTCGTTTCCTCCTTTTTTCTCATCTCGTGTGAATCGTAGGAGAAAACCAAGCGTACCATTGATATATTCCAGTAGATGAGCAGAATCCCATTCTAATTCTCATCGGACTCTAGGGCTACACCCCACAGTCTTTCAAAGTTCCAATGTTAATCTTATGGGGGAAGGATAGGCATAATTGATTGAATCATTTGACAGCTGTTGTAAAAGCAACTGCTAAAAAACACAAAGAACATATGTTTTAGTTATTTTTTTTTTTAACTTCTTGGGTCCCGATCAACTAAAATTTTGGTCGAATTTCGATCAGGAGGCGATCTCTAGCACTTATTTAATACGCTAAGGGGTTTTTTTTTGTTGAGAACTCCTCCTTAAATTTTCAACCGATTTTCAAGTTTTTGGTGTCGTTGGATAGGGCTTGGTCTGTAGTTGTTTCCGCCAAAAATTGATGAAAATTGGACATAATATAAGGGTGCTATACACAAATTAAATTTGAAATTTTCCCATTAGAATAACATTGGGTTTGGGTTGAACATTTTAATCATCTGTTAATGTACAGCTGTAAATACGTGTAGTTTTTTTTGTGATTACTGATATTCACTATATTGGATTGGTCGGATGTTGTTGATTAAGAACTAAATGTTACTTTTGAAATGCATGGTGAAAATTTTGAATTGTATCAAAATAAATTGCTCGATTTCGAGCAACCAGTAGACTAATGTGTTCTAAACATTCCATATGCCAAAAGTTTATAAGGATATTTTTACTTAAATTTGAAAAGAAACGCATAAATCGGAAGAAGAGTATTTTTTTTTTAATTGGGTGAAAATTACGCAATGACAATGACACAATTCTATGTTAGCTGGTTTTAAGTTCTGATTCCTAAAAGGCAGCCATGTCCACGAGTATATCAGCAAATACATCTCAGCCTCTGGCCATGACACCGGCCTGTTTCAAGTGCTCAGCCAAGTTTACAGCATGCTATACGGGCGGTTAGGTTGTTTTATTGCCAAATATACTCTCAAAAGTTATTAATTTGCAGTTAAAACAACATCTTTTATGCCAATCAACCATGAATAATGAGAGGGAGAAGGATGCTCTCCTGACTATAGCGTTGGGGGCCATCCATAAATTACGTCATCTGAAAATAGGGAGGTGGGTCCAGATTGAAAATGACGGTAGGGTGATGTGCAAGGGGTGGGGGGTCGGATTTGATATGACGTCATTTAAAAAAATGATATTTTACATCAAATTTTGACAGTAAAACAATGATAAATTTGTACACAAGTCAACTATTATAAAATAATTATCTAATAAAATGCATTATACTATTATAGGCGTTATTTTGTAGTTTATTTTAGATTATTTTTACATTGAGAAAGTCATTTTGCCTTTATTTCTGAAGGTAAATTCAGATTTGATTGGTCAATAGTTTATTAGGTAGTGTTCATCGTCAGACAAATGTAAGTAGTAAAGGTGGTTACTACAGGTGGTTTACTACGCGAGGGTACCACAGTAAATGAAAATATCCGGTTTGAAATTTTTTTCCAACAAACTACCGCCAAAATAGGTTTCAAAAGTTAATTGATGGTCTTAATAAATCAATAAAGAATAGAACTTTGAGTTGCATTAACAAAAAAGTATTATTTTTACTTAAAATGGAGGTTTGTTAAAAATGACGTTATTTTTATGAGAAGGGGGGGGGGGTAACACATATTATGATGGTAGGTTGATTTTAGGGGGGGAGGGTCCAAAAATGGCCAAAAAGCGATGACACAATTTATGGACGGCCCCTTGGTTTTAAGGTTATAAAGTTTTAAGTTATATATAACTTAAAAGGACTGTTATATTATGCACAATTTCTGGCACACACCATCTCAAGTGGTTCAATATCTTGGAAGTTATTGCATTTCTAAATTTTGCCCATAAGATTTTAATGCAATGTTTGAATTAATATTGTTTTCCAATGGATCATCCATTTGTTTTGCGCTGTGAGTTTTTTTTTAAGCTTTTAAAATTGTGTGCTATTTGATAGGTGTTGATATAAAATCCAAATTATATTAATACGACTATATTAATATTCAAACAAATTAAATTAAAATCAGTCTATTCTCAAGGGGTTGTATTATCCCTTGTTCCATTTTAAATAAATAAAGTTTCCCCAAGCAGTTTATTGTAATATTCGATTCCTCGAAGAAAATCAACGCCGAATACAACAAATCACAAACAAAACCCTACTTTTTACCTCGCTGACTAAATGTAACAAAGTGCAAACAAATACAACATGAACGAAAACTTATGTGACAACTTAAATCCTTGACAAGAAAGAACAAAATTTTTTCATTACATTTTGTAGTAAAATCATTTTTACTCAATGTAAACTGAATGTTTTCCCTGGATGTTTTTATTCAGCACAGAAAAATGTGACTCGTTTTACTGGATAAGGCGAGATAATGAGAATCCATTACAGGCTCTGATAGTCACGACGGATAAATCAACAAAAATGTTTAACTTGACCTATGACCAAAGTCTATCGTTGTTTTACGTCAAACTGTTATTTATTTTCCCAAGCTCTTAAAGTTTTTCCTATATTTCATTCATTTTACATACTTCGTAATAAAATCATTAAAATAAGTACCATATAGGAAGCCCCAAAGCTCAAAAGAATTATTTGAAATGTTTTTTTCACTTTAAAATGTTTTAAAATATCTTAGCTGTAAATTAAAATAGTTCTAGAGGTCAAGTTACTTAAATTAGTACATGATTAAATATTTTAGTAGCTATATTTCCATGTTTATTAGTATATTGAGGTCACAGCTAATATTACTCAAGAAATAAAATTGCAGCATACAAAAAGTATTTTGAATGGAAATCAAGTTTATCCGGGAGATTCATAAGTTAGTTATGGGAAAATATGTAATTCTTAAAAAACGACTACATAAAGGTGAACAAATATTGCAAATGATTTTTTTTTTTTTGCTAGTGTACCCTAATTGATATTGTGAATGTGAAGAATATTTTTTACCTCTGCGTCCAAAATGGTCAAAAATTTGCAAATAAGGTAAAATACAATGAACATTCATAACGAGTAGTTTCCTACAAACAAAATAAAATGCAATATAAAGACCACCAAAAAATTAAAGATCAGTAATATTCCTTTAGAAAAAAAAACTTCATTGGCAAAAAAGTTTAAGTTTTTGTTTCTGCCTATAGCTGGCTTCAAATGGTTGAGCAACAATTAAATTACCAATAACTATAACTATTGCACTTGTTGCTCAAAATCGAGCAATTTAACTTGTACTGTATAACATGTCATTGCTGGAAATGTTATTCCTACATTACGAATATAGGTACTATAATAATAGCACTGTCTGAAGTGATGTGTGTTCCACAATCTCAAAATCTAGGAGCGGTCTTTTTTTAAACAGCTATTAACTTTGAAAAGCTATAGTTGGTCGTTGGTGGAAATTTAATAGCTTTTTTACTATGACACTATAACAAAAGTGAATTAAAACCAACGAGCCTTTAACCTGGTACAGCTTAGTTTAAATCAATTACACCCGACTAATTCAATATTGCGATTATCAACAATTCCACAAATGTACAACAGATGTTAAAAATGTTCAACCCACTCTATATATTAATAGGCAAGTATGGTATGTTTATTTTCCTCCTTTTTTCTCAGCTTGTGTGCATCGTAGGAGAAAACCGCGCATAATGTTAGAAAGGAATTGTCCTGAAGATGAGCAGAACAGCATTTTAATTCACATCCGTTCCCAGGGCTACGCTCTGCTTCAAAGTCAATGATAATCCCAAAGTTTCAATGATAATCTTGTGGAAGAATTGTAACTGATTGAATCATTAGGCAGCTGTTGTAATAACAAATGCTAGCAAATCAGGAAGAACATATGTTTCAGCGCAACACGGCTGCTCCGTCGGACCATGCTGTTTTACCGTGTCGTGTGTGTGTTCTGACCCTAAGTACAGCCGGAGACAGTAAAAAAACCGTACGGGAGTTTTGCCGTCTCTTGTGTATCCTGGCCGGCCTTAGTCGTGTGAAATTCCTCAGAAGTTACAGTTCCCGTGTTTACCATTTTAGTTTACAAAAACAAATAACCTTCTATTTTGCTGTAACTATATTGTGAGTTTTGTGAACGTTCTTTATTTTTGTTGAGTTTCATTTTGGTTTTACTGCAATACAGAAGTATAGCTGTGACATGTAGTTTATTCTTTGTTTAAGTAAATAGTTCCCGCTATCATACCACTGAAGTTCGACTGACTGATACAATTATGCTTTGTATTGTACTATGCAGAAATTTATGTATTCTCTAATAAAGCTATCTTTTGCAATAATCTTGTCTACAGTACAGGGTGTCTATAAAAAACCTTTACAACTTTACCATCCTCCCATCCTCTTTCCATGTAACATACAAGTTTTCTAAAAACACTACATGAAAGAGTGGCTCAAAAAGTTTTAATCAGTAGCATTTTTATCAGCTGATTGGTTTATATTGTTGCTTGGTAAACAATAACAAATAGTTTGTGAGTCCCATAAGAATCTCAATGGATGTTCGTATCAAAGCCCAGTGTGTGCAGGGCTGCCGAGAGAATTTTTGGGGCCCGGGGCAGAGTTCTGGTGTGAGGCCCCCCCGTACCCGCCGTCCATGGTCGAACCACGTACAATATACACATTCCTTTGGACATTTATTTTGTATTAATGCACACAATCTGCTTTCTTCTCTTTAGTGATTCATAATAATATTTTATTAGAATTATTGTAAGGTACAAGCAATAAATGTATTTAGGTATACAGTAGGCTCTATATGAAATATTATAGGCTAACAAACCTGCACTTTGGCTGCGTCCGAGAGTCTTTAGGGGCCGTCCATCGCTTTTTGGCCATTTTTGGAGCCCCCCTCCCTAAAATCATCCTACCATCATAATTTGTCTGACCCCCCCCCCCCTCTCGGAAAAATGACATCATTTTTAACAAACCTCTGTTTTAAGTCAAAATAATGCTTTTTAAATGCTTCACGATAAACTAAAAAAATTGACCAATCAAATCTGAATTTACCTTCAAAAATAAAGCCAAAATTACTTTCTCAATGGAAAAATAAACTATAAAACCACGCCTTAAAATAGTCTAATGTATTTTATAGATAATTATTTTATAATAGTTGAAATGTCTTAGAATTTATTATTCTTTTACTGTTAAAATTTGATATAAAACATCATATTTAAAATGACGTCATATCAAAGCCGACCCCCCCCCCCCCTTGCACATCACCTTACCGTCATTTTCAATCGGTACCCTCCCCTTCTATTTTCAGATGACGTAATTTATGGACGACCCCTTA
The DNA here is from genome assembly GCA_030545055.2 of Neoaliturus tenellus. Classification (NCBI taxonomy): domain Eukaryota; kingdom Metazoa; phylum Arthropoda; class Insecta; order Hemiptera; family Cicadellidae; genus Neoaliturus; species Neoaliturus tenellus. The sequence continues at coordinate 92,241,153 of CM061531.1, read as the reverse complement.
TAGGAGATCTACCACATGGTTTTAGGCCTAAGTATTTTAAAATGGCTAACCTTAATGAACTACTGGCATCCTATAATATTCAAAGGATGATTCTGCCCCCTACTCGTATTACCAAGGACACTACTTCTTCCATTGACATGATCTGTGTATCTTCGGAGTGGATAGAAGGAGCAAACGTTCAGGTAGCTCACACTGGAATCTCAGATCATACTGGACAACTGCTCAGTTTATTGACTGAGATCACGGAAAATGTGTTTCCTGTAGCAACACGCAGGCACATGAACGCTGAAAGAATGCAACTTCTTAAGACAATTTTTGGATCTCAGGACTGGGTTGAAATTCTAGAATGTGACAATTCCGAAGAGGCGTATAATAAGTTTATCTTGATTGTGACACTCTCGCTGGACTCAGCTTGTCCACACAAGAAAACTCGAGCTAAATCCCGTAAAACTAAACAAGTCTTTGATGTGGAGGCAGGCTATCTGAAAGAACAATATCTCAAAGCACAAAACACCTACCTCATGAGTGGCAGAGAAGAAGACAAGGAAAGGGCAAACACACTAAAAAAGTCTTACGACTTAAAACTGCGAGCCCTAAGAAGAGAAGCAAGTGCCACGTTGATATCGGAATCGAACAACAAAAGCAAAGCTGTGTGGAAGATCATTAATAGTGAAAGACAATCAAAGTGTGAACTCTCGAACATAACACAACTAAATATTGGCACAAATGTCATCAGCGACCCTGCCGCAATATCAGATGAATTTAATACGTACTTCGCCTCAATTGCAGAAGAAACTCTGAAGAATATTCATACTGGGAATTCTTTCACTCCCCATGAATGGCATATTAACAACCCAACCTCATATTTTTCTCCCACATCAAAGGAAGAACTCACTACAGTCATCCATCATATGAAAAACAAGACTTCCTCTGGATTCGATGAAGTGTCTTCCTTTATGTTGAAACAATGCCAAGAAGAACTCATGACACCCTTAGTTCATATTATAAATCTTTGTTTCAGGGATGGCCTTGTGCCTAGCAAGATGAAAGTATCCAAAGTAATACCCCTACACAAGAATGGTAGCAAATGTGAATTAGGCAACTATAGGCCTATTGCGTTAGTCCCAACGTTCTCAAAGGTAATGGAGAAAGTGGTTCTTTTTCGGGTGTTTGAACATCTACAGAGCAATGGAATAGTCCTTGAAAAGCAGCACGGGTTCATAAGTGAAAGATCGACTTCCTCAGCACTTGTGTCACTTTTTGAACATTTAGTTGACAGACTAGAAGAAGGAGAAACCATTATGAGCATCTTCCTGGACTTGAGCAAGGCCTTTGATTGCCTCAGCCACAATCTTTTATTGGCAAAACTCTCTGCTCTTGGCTTCAAAGAAACTGCTCTTTCATGGTTCAACAGCTATCTGAGTGAACGAGATCAATTTGTGGAAATGACACATAACATTAAAGGGTCATACACTGCCGTTCGATCTGAAAAGCGGCCAGTAAGCAGAGGCGTTCCTCAGGGGTCGGTTCTGGGTCCTGTTTTATTTGTTCTCTTCACGGCAGACTTTCCCACCTACTCCGCACCTTTCTGCAACCTCATTATGTACGCTGACGATACCGTCCTCGTGACATCGAATTTGAATAAAGAAGAGCTTGAGGTTGACTCCTATATTGCTTTAAATATGGCAATTGACTATTGCAATGGGAACGACCTTGTTCTAAATGAAAAGAAGACTAAGCAGCTCGTCCTAGGAACATCAAACGAAGAGGTGTCTGCTTTGCCCGGCATAGAATGTGTCGAGGCTACATAACACCTGGGAGTTGTAGTCGACAAGACCCTGACGTGGAGGGAGCATTTGGATGGCCTCTGCAGCAAATTGAGCAGTGCCCTTTTCGCCCTTAGAAGAGTAAAAAATATCAGCACTGAAGAAGCAGTCAAGGTGACCTACAGCTCCTTGTTTGAATGCCACCTACGTTACGGCATCGTTCTTTGGGGCGCCACATCGCAAGGCAACCTTCAACGCGTGTTGATCATCCAGAAAAAAGCTATCAGATTGCTTACTGGTCTGGACTGGAGGGAGAGCTGTCGGGGAGCATTTAAGGACTTGGCACTTATGACTGTGGTAAATATTTACATACTGGAAGTAATATGTCTTGCTACTTCAATGAACATTACACGTAATATGGATACTCACAAACATGGCACAAGAAGAGCTCTGGACTTCAACTTGCCGACACACCACACCTCAAGGTTCCAGAAAAAGCCCTCCTATGCTGGAGCGAAGCTCTTCAATGTTCTCCCTGAGGATCTCAAGAAGACAATTGGCTGCAATCCTGAGAAGTTCAAGAGGACATTGAGGAAATGGTTGCTCCTTCGTCCTTTTTATTGTCTTCAAGAATATCTAGATTGGAGAAACTTCAGCCCATAGAACATTTTCGACTATTGCTTTTATTATTGCTTCGAATTTTGCTTTTATTATTATTGTTTTATTTATTATTGTATTATGTTATTATGTCATGACGCCATTCTCAATCTTGATGATTGTGTAATAAAGATGCTCTCTCTCTCTCTCTCTCTCTCTCTCTCTTATAGGGAAAATTTAAAATACAATTTATTTAAAAATTGTTTATTAATTACCTTTGTTTCGTTTACAACTGTATTAAACGTCTAATGAAATAATCTGAAGAAACCACACTCATTTCAATCAAATGCAGAAATATTCAGGAAAATCTTGTTTTTGGCTGTATGATAGACTTGGTGCACTGATACTGATCGCGCACCACAACATCGCGTCTACAGATGGACTGGTGGCGCGAGCCAGCGAGCACGGTGTTGTTGGTGTAGCTCTCCAACGGCGGCTCGGCGGTTGTTCACCGAAACAGAGCTTCAAACCGCGGAGACTCATAAAGGCTGATCACTACTCAGGTCATAGGTTATACTTTGTTACTGTTTGATGATTTTAGTAGGTCTTCAAAAATACATATATAGTGTTACTAAAAGCTATGAAGCAGTAAACATTTTGCTACCGTAAAAAAAAAAAAAAAAACGCCTGAAGATGAGGCCCTTTGTCTCTTGAGGCCCGGGGCAAACTGCCCCCTCTGCCCCCCCCTCTCGGCGGCCCTGAGTGTGTGGAGTGGTTTATTGAAACCAAGCCTTAATTGTTGGTCTTGAAGGAGGATTCCTATTTTATCTTGTCCAAAATCTCCGTTGAACAACAACATATCAGACTTGGTTTCAATAAACCACTCCACTTACAGCGCTTAAATACGAACACCCATTGCGATTCTTATGGGACTCACAAATTATTTGTCATTGTTTACCAAGCAACAATATAAACCAATCAGAGGAAAAAACTTCTACTGATTAAAACTTTTTGAGCCACTCTTTCATGTAGTGTTTTTAGAAAACTTGTATGTTACGTGGAAAGAGGATGGGAGGATGGTAAAGTTGTAAAGGTTTTTTATAGACACCCTGTATTGTTAAAATTGTCGTTCCACTTAAAAAAGCTGGTAATATTTTGATTGATAACAACCACTTAAAATGCCTCAAAACTCACTATTTTTAAGCTTTTAAAATCAAATTTCCAGGACGCCCCGCCCCCCTGATGAGGGGGCGCCACATCATAGGGTTGCCTGGGTAAGTATTTTGCCTTGAGTTGGCCCTGAGTTTGTTGTACATTTTCAATCCTAAGACTTTGAGATATTGTCAATCTGTGACAATATCTCAAACGATTCCTAAAAGGCAGCAATGTCCATGAGGATATCAGCAAATACATCTCAGCCTCTGGCCATGACACCGGCCTGTTTCAAGTGCAACAAAACACTTATATTTTTGTTGCATATTCGTTCCCTTGTAGGTATCTCTAATTACAACTCCTTGCACACAGTACTCATGAATAGATTATCTTGTGTATTAATAAATGAGTGGATAAGTTGTTCTTAGTGAGAATACATGAAAAATATGTTATTCAATGGGAAAACTTAAAATTTCAATTATGGTTAGCGCCTTTGATTTAACTCCAATTCTGATCAATGTTTGGCCAAAGCAACAACAGACCTGTTTCCTCTATAACCTGTGCTTTTTAATTTACAATCATGGTCCTTCATTAGGTACAACGATCCTGTCAACTGTGTTTGTGCTCAGCACAATTGGGTGTGCCGTCATGTGGTTTACAGACATATATTTGGACTCCATCCTGAAGGTGAGCAATTATGTATTATTGTACTCACTCCATATCGTTTGAAAAATAAAATTAGTAGTAGTCAATTACAATTTTTTCATGTAGTATATTGCATTATTTCCAATTTAAATAACCTTACCAGGACGTAACCAATTGATCTGTTCGTTACACCATATATATTAAGCATATTCTCCAAAGGAGTATGCTTAATCCATGGTTACACGCTCACAAAAACCAACACTTTGTAATAAAACTGAATAGAATACTTTGCCTCTATAGTAAACCAGCAATAGATATTTATAAAATAACATAATATGTAATGCAATTTAATTATATCAAGAAAAATAAAACACAAATATATTAAAACTTGAACCACGGCCATCTCTAGTACAAGGCCATGGCGAGCGAGAAGTGGCAACGTTGCACACGGAGTATTCGGCGCTCTGCCAGTAGCATTGAAATAAATGGAGGAAGACGTGCGCCGTTAACTTAAATCACCTATATTGTAATGTTTGATTGAAAAGTATATCTTTAGCCCCTATGGTAATTTAGAGGAAGAGCAAAAATTACTATAATTAGCAGCCATAACTCGCTAAGAGCGGTATTTTCATTTCTAGGGGAAATTATATCAGACTTGATGTTGCGCGCACGGAGCGGATAAAGCCGCGATGTACGATTACTCGGTGTTATGTGTGTTACATAAAACTCTTTTTATACAAAATTCCGAATTCAATACATAAGGAATAAATTTTGTAATTTAGATTATTTTACTAACCAGGAAAAAAACTTAAAAAGGAAGCATTAAACAATTTAGCGTGTGATTATAGCAATCCATAGCCGAAATGGTCATAATCTTTTACATATTGAAATAACCTAAACATTATTATTTTTATAATCTTCATGAAAATTAATTCTCAGTGCATGAGTGAATAAAAATTCAAAACATTTCATTTAACTAGTTTAACTTTGTAATATTTTAAACTAAAACTTTTTGCAGGATTCTTTTAAATTTAAAACATGCAATAAATTTAAATCTTAGTTTATTTGAATTTTTGCTTGTTTTCTATTCAAAATATAGCAATGAACGAACACGATTAATATAAATTACTAAGCATACTTTAGATCAAAGAATAAACATGCTAGTTTTGTAACAATATATAGCCACCTTTAACACAGTAATAGTTTCTGAGATTGTGTCCATAATGACGAAAATTTTTTCAAACAACTAAATAATTTGTAAATAAGTATATGTATGTAGTATTACAACTAAATTTATTCCAAACAAATAATGGTTCAATAAGCCTTTTTACAGAAATGGAAAGTCGTATAATATAAGCAGTTAGTTGAATAAACATTGTATTTTTATTGCAAATAGTCATTCAATTAAAACATGTTATATTGTTTACATTATAATTGACCCACAAACTAAGGATATTTACAAATCCTCATACTAAAGTGCAGTAACGGGAAATAATTACGCGTATTTTCTATTGACAACAATAGCGCGAATGAAAAGAACGTTACTACGGGTAGACACCGTTGCGGCGTTGCCAGTTCGAAGGACATGGCCTTGTACTAGAGATGGCCGTGCTTGAACACATTTTCTAACTTTGTAAATAAATAATACAGTACTGTCCCACAAACCCGGACTTTGATAACCCAATATTCTAGATGAGTGAGACGGCCTGCCACAGCAGTAAAGTGCACTGGGTAGTGGGTTTCAAGCAGCTAAGCACCATGGCATGAATGGAGGTACTTTGGTTTTTCTTTAAGTTTTATTGAGGCTGGTATTGCACTAAAATATTGCCCAGTCAAAATAGGTTCGTGTCGGAAGTAATTCTGGAGGAGCTAAATTATTCACAGTTGATAGACTATGATAAGGTGTGCAGTTTCCCAAAAGTCCCCAAAAATCCCCCTTGAGCTTTCTGCCCTATGCTTCTGTAAAGTTAAAGTTGCAGTATGTTAGAAAATTAACCACTAGAGGAATGGATGTTCGAACATCCATATTTGGTCATTAGTACTTCATTTTGTGGTACAATGTGATTTTTTAGCCCCAATGGGGGACGGCCCACTAGGAGTCACAAGAAAATCTTAAGGGTAAGCATTGGGCAATATGTACCTCATATTAAAGGTTCACTTAACAGAACACAATGCCGCAAACCTTACCTCAATCGGATAACCAAAAAAAAAGTAGCAGTCAATGGAAGTTTTTGAATTTTGAAATTGTTATATAAGATTTTAATAAAAAGTTAAAATGTCTGGAATTTCCTGCTTGGTTGTTCGATTGAGGTCGGGTTAGCGGCATTGTGTTCTGTTCAGTGTGACCTTTAATATGAGGTACATATTGCCCAATGCTTACCCTTAAGATTTTCTTGTGACTCCTAGTGGGCCGTCCCCCATTGGGACTAAAAAATCACATTGAACCACAAAATGAAGTACTAATGGCCAAATATGGATGTTTGAAGTTCTATTCCTCTAAGTCATCCTCTTAGCAAAAATAAGAGGGGAAGACATTAAAATTCAATAATGTCCGTACTGAAATGGGGCCAAGAACGGGGCCTTTTTTCACTGTCACCATAAAATAAAATACAATAATACTCGTTATCCTCAAACCGAACTGTAGTTGATTTTCTAACATACTGCAACTTTAACTTTAAAGTTAAAGTAGAGTGGAAAGCTCAAGGGGATTTATCGGGACTTAGGGAAAATGCACACCTTATCATAGTCTATCAACTGTGAAAAATTCAGCTCCTTCAGAATTACTTCCAACACAAACCTATTTTGCCTATTTTGTTCTATGACATATCTATACTCGAAATCTAGAATTTTAATTAAGACTCTTTGCTAAAAATGTTACTTTCATTTAGTTCTAACTCAATAAATTACTCCTGTTTAAACCAATATTGTGATTATCAGGATCACAATGCTGTATACAAACTACACATAACTACACAGATGTTTTGAATAAATGCTGAACTTAATCCCAATTTTATTCTAAAGAGAGATCGCCTATAATGGTCCACATATGACCAAAATTTCAGTTGCTTTGAACCCAATTTGTATTTAAAAACTAATATATTTTTTATACATCTGTTCCCACTGTTTTTCTAGAATTTGTTATTTCAATAGCTATCTAATGATCCAATTATCTTTCTTTCATGAGATTAGCATTAAAACTTTGAAAGCCTGTGGGGCTTAGCCCTGGGGATCGATCTGATTTATAATGGGATTCTGCTCATATACTGGAATATATCAATGGTACGCTTGGTTTTCTTCTTTCTAACGGTATGTGCGGATTTTTTCTTCGACGCACATGAGCTTAGAAAAAATGAGAAAAAGAAACATGCTTGCCAATTAACATATAAATAGGAAAATTTCAATTTTTGAGTGGAAACAACTACAGACAAGCCTTAAGCAATGACACCAAAAACTTGAAAATCAGTTTAAACTTGTAAGAGGGGTTCTCTTAACAAAAAAAGCCTTCGCGTGTTAAATAAGTATAGATTTTATAACATGATTATTATAGACAAAATTGTTATGTTAAAATATTAATAAAGTTTATTGTCTATTACTCTGTATAATAGTTTTATCACATTTAAAACACTTTTTTTGTTTTGTTATTTTAAATGTTGAAGATTACAATTTGTTTATTGTGTACTGAAGCAATACAAAAAAAAATTGTTTTTCTATTGAAGAGTATTATGATCATAGTTGAACTATAATATTTGATCCATTACACTGTAATGTTTTTATCAAAGATTTTTGATGATAGAAATGTGTCACATTCGATAGTGTGTAATGCCGGCCTTAAAGAAATGAGTTTTAAGTAATATATTTTTTATAGGAATAATCTAACTATTCATACTTCTTCTTATGTTTATACTTCTTTCCTTAGAAAGAATCATGAAAGATAACATGGAAGTTCACAAACCAGACACCCTTCAGTTCCCGAGTTTGCAGGGCTCTACTGTAAAACTACTTACAGAAATATTTTATAATTTAAATATAGATGTTCAAATTTCTAAAAAGGCATCTCTAATAAAAAAGTAATCATTTCTCATAAAATTTAGTATTATAATTATCATACTAGGATTGACCAAGCAGATGATGCACTTTTTCCACATATATTATTCTCTTTCAGCAAATGACACTGAAGGAAGGTACAGAGATATTCAAGGCCTGGAAGAATCCGCCAGTGAAGCCCTTGATCTGTGTTCATGTCTTCAACTACACCAACATGGAAGACTACATTGCGAAGAGAAGCACCAAAATCCATGTGAACGAGACAGGGCCCTACTGTTACAGGTATGCAGGGACGGCGAGAGCCAGCATGGGCCCCTGGGCTGAGCGATCCTGGGCCCCTTATTTTCCTGATTTATTACAAACTTTTTAACACTCAATAAGCAATTTGGGACTTAAAAAAGAACTGTAAGATTAGTTTAGGGTTTTTTTATTTATCAAGGTTTATCATGAACATTGAAGTAAATAAAACATTTCAATATGTCTACCTTTATAAAGTTTCGTTAACAAAATAATTTTTTTTTTTTTTTAAATTAGGCCGTGTCCATACTGGCTGAACATGTTGGTATTTATTTCTAATGTAAATCATATTGTCAGTTATTGTTCATTAGAAATTTTTGTTTTTTGTTTTTGTCGAATAAGTTGGCCACAAATGTTCAGGAAGTGCGGGTACGCGGCTTTAAATACAAACTTTAGTTTATTTTATTCTAATTCAATTAGCCTTTTTTGTAGGCATAGGCCATAATTTATTTTATTTTTATTTTTTGTAGAAAATAATGATAAATGATTTAAGAAATACATAAGATTAAGATATTTATATTCAATTACTTTATAATCATATTATAAAATATTATGATAAATTACTCATAGTCACTTTTCTGTTTTTTTGCAAACAATTTTGATAGACTGAAATTCTTTATTCTTACGTAAATACCTTATTTATAACAAAATTCTCTGGCCTTCCTCATAGCAAGTTAATCACTGGGGGTGTCGAGGTTGGCTTCTCTTGCAAGGTCCGTCTCCACTGCTATGAAACCACCCAAGAAAACAAAACATGACCTATTCTGCTCTGCTCAGGCAGTAATCGGGATGCACAGTAGTTTACCACGCATAGGCAAATATCAATTGTTACCGCATATTCGATCGTCTATCAGTAGTTGTTGCCGCAGTCTTGTTCCAGCCGCCTCCGTGCCACTTTGTTACACAAACAATTCATTACTAAAATGTTTGATAGCTTTATTAATTAGATTACAGTACTATAAAAAACTGTTGTGACTTTATTCAAGACAAAAAATAAAATAATACTTAGTAAACTGGAAAACCATCCTTAACTTTTAAGTTTAGCAATAAATTACACGTAGAGAAATGAATTTTACATTCGGTCGTCCATGCCCGGCATTCGGGGCTACGGGCCCCAGGGCTCTGACCCCCCCCTGCCCCACCCTCTCGCCGGCCCTGCAGGTATGTTTACACATTTTTGTTGAGGCATAAAAGATTACCAATTTAAGAAAAAACTTTAAAGATGAAATTCCAAAAGATTTGATCGGAAATCGTTCCACATTCTATTAAAAGTTTTTTTTATCGAATTTCCCTATAGTAAATACGCTATTAAGGTAGTAGTCACAGTAAGACCTAAGCCCGGGACCATGATACTTTTTCATTTTGAGTGAGGTTCCAAGAAGCCAAAAACACCTTTTAAATTATTCTATATTATGAGTGAATTGTTCACTCATTTGTTTCTATGAAATTAAATTTTTGTACATGTTTCAGAGAAACACTTGAGAAAATTGATATAAAGTTTTATGACAATGGAACTGTTTCCTATGGGGATCGAAGGACCCACGTGTTCGAGCCAAACAACTCCACCGGCAGCATGAATGACACACTTGTGGTTCCCAACCTACCTTTGATTGTAAGTACACATCTCACAGCTTTACAAAGAGTTTTGCACCCTTAATACAGTTACAAATTATGACATTAATAAAATATTTTCATGGCAGCAGACCTGGGTACTAGGCAAATTTCTTATACAATTGTTAGGTATTTAAGAAAAAAAAAAACAAAAAATATGGTGCTGATTATGAAAGTTTAATGACTTGGTGATGTTGTTGTGGTGTGGTTATGGACATGCAGTAAAAGTACTGTACATACCAAATTTGATTATGTTATCAATTCATCAAAAGCAAGATATCATCAAAAGCAAGATGCAAGAATCTTTGATCTATCACATAAAAATAACAGAAAAACATTTATTTCTCTATAATTAGTTAAGCTAAGTTAGCTACCGTAGAAGCTCTCAAATCCGGCCACCTCAGGACCGGACTATCGGCCGGATTTCAAAACGCCGGACTAACCAGTGATTTATTAAACAGGTTAAACAGAGATTTTATTATATGTGTATTCCAACAATGAACTATATTTAACGATATATTTAACGGTGAAAGGTGTCATACTTGCTCAATCAATACTATGTATAAAATTTATAGATATGATTTGCTCCCTCTTAGACGTTGCAGCGCCGAAATGATGATCGGAATGGGACAAGCGGGCGCTATCGATGAACCTGTTTCTAATAGACAATAGTGCTGGTCTTTTGTTAACGAGGGCCCTAACATATAAATGGGACTGCAAAAGCGACAGAATATCTCTATTAAACTAACTTACGTGTTACATTGACGATAGGGGCCACGAAACACCCAATTAAAAGATAACGTTTAAAAATAGAACACTAACCGAAATTTTGGAAGACATCCGAAACAAATATTCCGGAAATCGTCAATTAAACTGATATATTTCAGTAATATAAATGGAACAACATTGACTCTTGTCTTTTTTACCTTGGGAAATGCCTTGGGCTGAACACTTCATTTCCGGAATACCGTAGCCGGATTATCCGGCGGCCGAACCATCCGACGCCGGACTAGAGGGCTTCTACTGTATTCAAATACTGAACTGTTTGATTTTTGTGTATTTTAACGAATTTCCCATACGGAGGAAGGTATTACCATAGGTCTCATGGTAAGACCTAAGCCCAGACCATGTTACTTTTTTTATTTGAGCTGCCAGAGACCAATAATAACTCTCGTAAAAACAGTCCGATCGAAGACCAAATTTGGTAGAGATGTGTAATCCTACCTTTATTCGGGTGAGTTCATAAACCAGATTTATCGACCTATCGTAGGAGGTAGTTTTGGGGGGGGGGGGGGGGGGGGTTTGTACTCCAAAAATAAGTTATTGCATTTTCAGCATGTAATTTTTAAAAATTTTAATTTGACTTTCACCACTAGATTTAGTTAAAAAAAAAAATACTCCATCTCTATCGGATACCAAGATATTAAAAAGTCTAAATAATACAGTACAGTGTATTTTGGGTCACCAACGTTAATCTTATGGCGAATAAGGACATGTTAATATTTCACTTATTAAACAATATTTTTGGATGAAACTTGGTATTTAGCTTCATTAGGTTGAGATTCATCCATTTGTGGTACACATCTTGGATTGTGTACATATCATGGCAGCAAACCTGGCATACTCTTTTCCCATGTTAATTATATGGAGAATAGGCAAACTCCTTTATTTATGAACAGATATTGATAAAACTTAGTACATGGCTTCATACGGTCGGAATAAAAATGTTTTATGCTAAAAACCTACTTTTAGTGTTCCCCATGGCAGCATACCTGCATACTCTTTCCCTATATTTATCATAAGGAGAATAGACATTTATTTCTCTATTTATTAGCAAGTGGTGAAATTTTGTTTACAAGTTCATCTGGTCAAAATTAATATTACTAATTTGGAAATTCGCTGAGTACGCAGGTCTGCTGCGATGGGGGGTATTAAATATCTCTAGATAAATTATTGAACTAAAAAAAAAAAAAAAAAAAAAAAAAAACTAAGGACAAAAGTTCTTTGGGTATAAGAACTTGCTTAAATGAATGCTATCTTACATCTCTAAACAAAATTTATAAATTTAGAGGTTCATTTTAAAAGTTATCAGGTTGTCGACCACCCATGAACACAGTGTGTTAGGTGGCTTTCCAACAGGAAAAATAGCTAAAAAAATATTGACTGACAGTTTTAAATACCTTTTTTCAAACGAGGTAAGCAAGTAAATAAACTGGATAATTGTTTGGTTTCAGAGTGCAATAGCAATGGGACGTGACTCGGCGACCCTCATACAGCTGGCTCTGGGGACGGTGTTGCGATCGTTCGACATGACCACCATGATCAAAGTACCTGCCCACGAGTTCTTGTTTGGATACAACGACAATTTTGTGGATCTTCTGAAAGGGATTTCAAATTCCTTCAAAATGAGATGCCGTTGAAAAATTTGGGATGTTAGCCATGGTATGACTAGTTACCTTATGACTGTTGTTTTTGCTTTTAAACAATAATGTTCAAACATTGGAATGACAAGGATGTTATCTCATGTCAACAATGGACAGATTAGAGACTAAGTAAAATATTTCCAATTAGAAGTTTTAACTGAAAATAAAGTAATAAATTTTGACTGTCCTCATCAGTCACTTGTCACTATTTACACATTACTTTTGTCAACACTATAAAGCGAATGTATTTACTTAACAGGCACGATGAGATTTGAAAGGTAAAGCAAGATGTGTTGATGTGTCAAACACATATTGATACCTATAATTTGAAAAAAATCTTCAATGTTTCATGTGTTATTCTAAAATTAACTAAAAGTTTTTTTTTGTTTTTATCGGTTGGTTTCCAAAAAACTTAAAAACTTTTTGGTTCTTTAAAACTAAACATCTCTGGCTGTATGGCTGGCTTTTTGGTAGATCTTCTGTTTATAAACTATTTTAAAATAAAATACCATCCGTCGCAGCAGACCTGCGTACTCAGCGAATTTCCAAATTAGTAATATTAATTTTGACCAGCTAAACTTGTAAACAAAATTTCATCACGTGCTCATAAATAGGGAAATAAATGTCTATTCTCCTTAAGATAACTATAGGGAAAGAGTATGCAGGTATGCTGCCATGGGGGACACTAAAAGTAGGTTTTTAGCATAGAAAAAATTTATTTCGACCATATAAAGCCATATAGTAAGTTTCATCAATATCTGCCCATAAATAAAAGAGTTTGCCTATTCTCCATATGATTAACATGGGAAAAGAGTATGCAGGTTTGCTGCCATGATAAGTACAAAAACCAAGATTTTTTACCTTAAATGGATGAATCTCAACCAAATGAAGCTAAATACTAAGTTTCATCCAAAAATATTTGTTAATAAGTGAAATATTAACACATCCTTATTCTCCATAAGATTAACATTGGAGCCCCAAAAGACAATGTACTGTCTTTAGACTTTGTAATATCTCGGTAACCAATGGAGATAGAGCAAAGCTTCAAGGTACTAAATTGTGTGTTTTTTTGAGCTAAATCCAATGGTCAAAATAAAAACTTAAAATTTTTGAAATTTACATATGAAAAATGCAAAAAACCCATTTTTGGGGTACAAAACCCCCCAAAACTACCCCTTTCCGGTAGGTCGATATGTCTGGTTTTCGAACTCATCCGAATAAACGTAGGATTACACATCTCTACCAAATTTGGTGTCGATCGGACCATTTTTACGAGAGTTATCGTGTCTAGGGACACATATATATATATATATATATATATATATATATATAAATTTTAATGACTATTATTTTTGGTCTCTGGGAACCTCAAAACGAAAAAGTAACATGGTCCCGGGCTTAAGTCTTACCATGAGACCTACGGTAATAGCTTATTCCCTATGGGAAATTCGCTAAAATTAACAGAGTTTTAAAATTTAGTGTGTAAGTTTTATTTTACTGTATTTGCTATTAAATTCACGAGGAATGATATTGAAGAGCAGGCACTAATGTTGATGTACGTCTAGAGAAATAAATACCAAAATAAATAAAATAAATAAATAAATACTGAAATGTTTAAATAGTAAATTTTTATTCATTAGGCTTGCCAATAACAGTAAGGAACACAAAAATAAAAATAACACAAAGAATTCTGTTATAATAGAAATTGCCCAATGGTCAAAATTTGACTAAAAATTCAGTGGATCTTGAGAAAGTTAGATTTTATATTATTCCTGAAACATCTGTTCTTCCTGATTTGCAAGCATTTATTCTTAAAACAGCTGTCTAATGATTCAACCAATTACTATCCTTCCTCCATAAGATTAATATTGAAACTTTGAAAGCCTGTGGGGCGTAGCCCTGAATTATAATTTGATTCATAATGGGATTCTGCTCATCTACACAACACTATCTTTCTAACGGTATGAACAGATTTCTCCTGCAATGCACACAAGCTGAGAAAAAAGGAGAAGAAACATGCTTGCCTATTGATATGCAGATTACAAAACTTTATTTTTATAACACTTTGGGTCAAATTGCTGATCAAATTTGACAAAAATACCTGAATTCAAATAAGATAAATAAAGCAAAATGCAATTTGAATTGTTTCTTGGCAATAGAAACTGGTATGCAGTCCAATTTATTCTACAGACAATCAATGTGTAAAAAAGTCTCGTCCCCCCACTTTAATTTTTTGTTTGTTAAAATGAATTAAGATTCTTTTGGGAATGATAGTAACTTAACACAAAGTGTCTTTGGACATTGGTTATTAAACATTTTGCATCATGTCAATGGGACGGCCCACCAAGAGTCAGAAGAAAGACTTAAATGTAAGCATAGGTTGATTGATGCACATCACATTAAAGGTCTCACTTAGCAGAGTACAATGCCTCAAACTAGACTTCAAATGGGTGACAGAGACAAAAAAGGTATGCAAACTAAGATTCCATTAGAATCAATTGGGTAGGCCTACCAATTTAAAATGTTACAATTTTCTTAGTACTCGACCTTTTGACGTTGGGTTTGTGGTTTATTACTCTAAATGCAAAGACGTTTAAAATTATGTATGAGGGACAAAGGCTAAAGAAGTTTAAATTATTAATTTAAGTTAGGGGGTTTTTAAAGAATTTAAACACCCTCTCCTCATGGTAGTCTTACAGAAATTTGCTTTGGCCTTTGTCAAATCATACATAATTTTAAACGTCTTTGTATTTGGAATAAAAAACCACAAACCGGACATAAAAAGGTTAAGTATTATGAAAGTTCTTGCATTAAAGTTTCACCCAAATGATTTTAAAGGAATCTTAGTTTACTTACCATTTACGTCCCAATCACCCATTTGAAGTCTATTTTGTGGCATTGTACTCTTACAATACCTATACGCCTAAGTAATACCTATAATTTTATGTACATATCAACCTACGCTTAAAGATTTTCTTTTGACTCCTGGTGGGCCGTCCCCCTGACATGAAACAAAATCTTTGATAACATCAAAAGACACTTTGTGTTAAGTTATTGTAATTTCCCAAAGGATATTTATTTATCTTGACAAACAAAAACAAAATAAAATAGGGGGAAGGACTTTTTACACACTGTATAACTGATATAAATAAAAAAAAAAACAACTATTCAATATCAAAGTGAGAGTAATTCAGAAAGGGCTTTGTTGTTTAGAGGGCTGCAGTAACTAAAGACCGCCTTACTATTACGACAGGGTCGACAGACCTGGATGAGATGGGAGTGGTGACAGCAGTCAACGGAGCAGCAATGCTGACCGCATGGGACGATGATCAGTGCAACCGACTTGACGGCAGCGATGGAGCATTCTTCCCCCGCCACCACATCAACTCAAACTCCAAGCTTTACCTCTTCCACAAGGATCTCTGCAGGAAACTGCCCCTCGTGTTTGAGAAGGAAGTGGACGTAAGTGTTTAGTACACATTCTAAAATAACATTGCAGTCTTAAAATTTTGATGTCTCAAAAATATATTATTGGTTTTAAGTGAGAAATCTAATAACACTTGCGAGAGTTTTAAATGCGCTTAAATTTGATTTAGTACCGGGTTAACTGAGCCTTGCTCATTGGTTTTCATTCACTTTTGTTATGGTATTATCATTGACTTTGTACACTACGTGAGTGTACATAGTCAATGGTATTATGGTAATCACACTTTGAAGCTTAAACCAACTGTACCTTTCCACGGGTGACAGCTGTTTCAAAACCAGTGGTTAAGAAGCATTCTTTTATTTTTTTTACTTTTATTTTTTATTTAATTGCCTTGTTAGTAACCTATAAGACCAATGCAAAAAAATTACATATTTCAAGTTAGTTTTAGAAAAAATCTTGGAGTTGAGGCTGTTTTTAAACTTATTTTTGGGCCAAAACACTCTTAAATGCAAAATTCAAACCAATTCTACCTGCTAAATTTCGAGACTGGGGAAAATAGGATGTTTATTTACAAAATCGGCCTGGTTGATTGAATCTTTACACAGCTGTTATAATAACAAATGCTAGCAAAACAGAAAGAACTAATGTTTCAATGGTAAAATATTTTTAAAACTAGTTGGGCATTCAAATTTCAAACATAGGGCAGTCTCTAGTAGTTATAATTTCTAAAATAGTTATAATTAGAAACTGAACGATAAAATTAGTTATATCTTTTATCACACAGCTTAATTTAGTTTCCATTCAGTTTCAAGATGGTGTGATGGGAATGAGGTTTCACACCCCGCCAGATGTATACAACACCACCGGAAGCTGTTACTGCAAACGCGGCGTCTGCCCTCCTGTCGGTGTCTTTGACATTTCCCCCTGTGCTGCAGGTACGTTTACCTCTCTTCCCACCACAAACACTCTTCCTTCTCATCCTATTTTTTTTGTCATTAATAATTAAAAATATTTAAAACAGGTCATAGTTAAATTACTTTATTAATAGTGCCGTATTACGATCATCAACCCTTCAAAAGTCAGTACGGATGCTATTTCCAAGCTCCAAATATATATGATCTACCTTTTTTAACAGTTGTTCATCTCACTTAATTGTCACTGTAGAAAGCTTTTCCAACCAACGGCGGATCCAGAACCGAATTACCGGGGTGGGTGGTCGGGGTGGGGGGGGGGGGGGTGTTTTCCATTAGCGGGCAATAACAAATAGTTTGGACATAGGTTATTAGAGGAATTAAAACACCAATCACAGACTGTATTCTTCAAATTTGGATTTTAAATTAGAAAATTGATATTAATATGAGTTCAAATAACAAATATCATTCATAAACATTGTAAAGTATTTGTTCAAAATGTAATTTATAATTCTAGTTAGTTAGTGCATAGACCCAGACAACGACATTTCATAAAAATTAGGTATAGTGTTGCTGGGAACCAAAATGGCGGATTACCGCGAACTGTAACAGGAGTGGCACGTGATAAAATGCGCCACGATATAAGTTCAATACCTTCATTCCCACGAGAATGAATGAGAATGATCAACATTATTAATTTGATACCAGTAACTTGGTCAAAACTACAAACAATCCAATTATTCCCAGTTACCTCAGGAGTGACATACAAATTTAAAAATTTATCCGAAATCATAAACGCGAATTGGACAATCAACAATCCAACTTTTGAAGTAACAGCACTTAAGAAAATTGAACACATAACCTTGAAGAATGATGAATTCGAAATTTTTGGAAATACGAAATTGTTATTTTACATAATGTTTGGCTGGACACTAATATTAACAATTATCATATTAGTAATCATTTATTGCGTACATATTCAATCGATCAAGATCAGTATGAAACTTCCAGATAAAGATTACAAGAATGAGCAACAATAACGATCCACAAGAGACACCAGACGGCCACGACCTCGACACATACACGCACACGAGAGTAGCAACGTAAACAAACAGCCGTCAGCAGCATGCGACACTGGCGTACAATGCACCGCGTCAACTTAGCGGGGCCCGGCTTAGGTGGAGAAAGACTCCACTCCCGTTGTTGAGGAGCACTCACTATGTTCAACCCAACCTGAAATCGTATTTGATGGAACTTATTGTTCGGGTGGAACGAACAATTTCCCCGAGTAGGGCCATGTAAAGTATTTGTTCAAAATGTAATTTATAATTCTAGTTAGTTAGTGCATAGACCCAGACAACGACAAAGCAAATCACATTTCATAAAAATTAGGTATAGTGTTGCTGGGAACCAAAATGGCGGATTACCGCGAACTGTAACAGGAGTAGCACGTGATAAAATGCGCCACGATATAAGTTCAATACCTTCATTCCCACGAGAACGAAATCAGAAACTTGTCAACGCTGCACCACGCCGCCATGATGGTCACCCGTGGGGACAACTTACGGTGACGACATCATCGGCAAATCAAAATAAGGGGCGTGGTCAGAAAATCAACTGATTGGCTAATGTGATGCCTCGGGGGGATGACAAAATTTTAGGGAAGGGGAAGCGAGAGCCGAGCGGCCAGAAAGGATGAGAAGAGAACTTTAGTCTGGAAGAAGTTAGGATTTGGAGAGGATCAACCTGCGGGACGAGGTAGTAAGCCACCCCCAGCGTCCGAACCACCTATCTCCAAGACTCCAAACAACGAAGACTTACTGAAAACATCAAGTACTTCAACGAAGAAACTCAAACCCGGAGATCAACTCTCATCGTATCGTTGGAGACAAATCTTCCTGCTCCCTCCAAAATTTCAACGGCATCCCACTGCACAACACGGACTTCGGGGACCAAAGAGAACATCACCAGACGGCCCGGAGGACCACCCAGGAGCGGAGGCGGCCAACCAACACCGCATCCACGGACCAGGGTTGCAGCTGTACGACCACACCAGGGGGCCCTATCTTCGAGATCACCGTCCCGGAAGATCATCCCTTGGTGGACAACGTCTCCGCGCCCAGGAAAACACCCGCCGGATGAATAGGGTATGTGCCCTCCAAATTATGAGAAAAGGCCCAAGACAAAGTTAACCGAAGGCAACAGTAAATTAAACACAAAACTTAATTTCGATTCTATTTAACCCTTGCTAAATATTAAAACAAACAAGAGGATATAATTAGGGTGTAATCAAACTAATTAAATAAAGGAGTTTTAGGGTTTGAACATAGGGAGAAACAGCTCGCGGGATATTCATTTGTAAATATTACTTTTAAATAGATAGCTTATATTAATTCTTGTACAGATCATTTTTATTAACATTAGGTCTTTGTTTCCGTTATTATCTAACCAAAGTAAATGTGTCTCATACTGGGTTGGAGGTTCTAAATATTTTAATGAACTTTATTTTTGTTGGGAACCTTATCAATATAATTAGATCAATTTAATTCGATGGTTATAGTTAATTACTAATTTTTCAGACGAACGGTTGTAAATATAATGTAAGTAATAAAAAAAAATGATTTAAAGCATAGGACTCTGAACTCCATAGATATTTGTAAATGTAAATATAATTATAAATATTGTCTTTATTGAATTTCTGGTGACGACTATGTCAAACAAAGTGCTCATTGAGAGACAAAGGTGTAAAGACTTTCGTTAATCCGGATCCAGTGAAACTACGATTTGTGATTTGAACTATAACAAAGGACTCCAGCGCTTCTGTGAGATTTAGATCATACTGTATTGAATCATTGAAGGGCAATCTCATTTATTAGGTTAAGTTTATGGTGTTTATTAAACATATGTTTTACTTACATTTGTGTTTGTTCAATCCCGATCCTTAACCTCTTGCATTAAGCCAAGCGAGTCAAGATTAGCTTACTTTTATTTATTTACCCTTTTAATTCAAATATTAATTTCAGTAGCCTAACCAACTCTACACACACTTTACAACATGTATCTAATAAACTGTACTCACTCACTTACATTTGATATGAATATTTATTAACTTCCAATTCAGATAGTGAATCGAAATTTGGAATACTAATAGGATTAAATATAAAATTAAAGGGAATGAAATTGAAACTATTGTAATTTTTCTGCTCTATAGCTTGTACAGTGCCAATGTCATTAAAATTATCAAACATAAAAATTATTGCAAATAATGCCAATATCATGTTGTTTTCTTTTGGCTGTTTTAAGCGGAATAAATTGCTACATTAAATGATTGTTTTATATTGTTTGTTACTCACTGACCTTAAACTTTGGTCTCTAATGATTTAGGTAATTTTTTTATTTTAATAACTAATTGACATACTTTTGTTAGTAACCACTGTAATGGGACTAAATGTATATTCTATATTGAGTACTGGTACCGTATTTCAATTACACCATATGCAAGAATTTTTAAGCAAGAAACTTGTTTTGAATACCATTCTTTTAAAAAATTTATTACGCCTATCTTTTGATCTGTTAATTGGTATTTCAGTTATTTTTGTGATTTCAATTGTGAAGTCTGTTAGTCAGGGAAATCAATGGTAAATAATCAGTGTAAGTCAGGGAAATAAGTGACAAATTTTCTGTAGACACTCTGTATTTTCAAATCTGAAAAGAAGGAATTTGGTCCCAGAATATTAAAATCACCATTATTAAGATTATCTAGTTTAGGAATGTTGAACTTTTAGGAGCTCCAATAATGATGTCATACCCACACTTGATGTATGCGGAGTCTTCTGTAACGGAACATCTCGAGGGCCTTCATCCTGACCCAAAGAGGCACGATTTCTTCATCGATATTCAACCTGTGAGTGATACCATGATATTTGGACTGTTTCATTGTGTCAAGTTAATGCAGGACTTAAGGCAAGGTTATTTTTTATCAGCCGGTAAAGATAAAACAATTATTGCATAACTATTTTTAAATAAAACTTATTTTTTTACTATGCCATTAAGGCTGCGGTCTACCCCAGCCAAAACAACAACAATGCCGAATGCCGCCTCGCGGCTGTAGCGCTAGGCGAGTTTGATGGCTGCAGAGGTTTACGTCCCTATTTATAAGAAAGGTGAGAGGAATTCGGCTTCAAGCTACCGTCCAATATCCTGTATCCCAGTCTTTGCAAAAATTTTTGAAAAAATCATTAAGTTTCAACTTTGTAATTATTTTGAGCTGTTTAACCTATTTAGTGATAGTCAATTTGGTTACAGAGAGGGACGTTCAACAGTAATGGCTATTGATAGTTTGGTAACTCAGTTGTTTTGTGCTTTAGAGAGTAGGTGTCTTGCTCAGGTCACACTTTGCGACCTGAGTAAGGCATTTGATTGTGTTTCTCATGAGGTTCTGTTAAAAAAGTTGGAATTCTATGGTTTCAGAGATCAGGAGCTTAGTTTTTTCAGATCATACCTTAAGAATAGTACCTTAAGACACAGTTTGTTGATGTAATGGGTAAGCATTCTGTTGTATTAGAAATTAAGCATGGCGTCCCTCAAGGGTCAATTCTCGGACCTATATTGTTTTTGATTTTAATTAATGATGTTAACAAGTATGTAGATTGTTTTTCCTGTGTTTACGCTGATGATACTTCCTTAGTTTCATGTCACAGTAACTTTCAAATGCTCAACCACTTTGCTCAATCTAATTTTAATAAGGTTGTACACTGGTTTACTGTCAATGGTCTTTTTATTAATGATGATAAAACTAAAAAGATGCTTGTATCTTTAAACAATGATTTAATGGATGACCAATTCGTAGATAGTGTTAAGCTTTTAGGTGTCAATATTGATTGTAAATTAACATGGAAAAGCCACATAGATTTAGTATGTAAAAAACTATCTAGAATTATTTACTTGTTAAGCTGTTTAAGAAAACTGGTGTCATTTGAATATTTGAAAATGTCATATTTTGCCTTTTTTGAAAGTATTCTAAGATATGGTCTCATTATCTGGGGCAATGGGGTTGGTATCAACAGAGTATTAATTTTGCAGAAAAAAGCTATCAGAATCTTAAATAGTGCACCTCTATTAGAGCATTGTAGACCTCTTTTCTTGAAGACTGGCATTCTAACTGTGATAAATTTATATATTTTTGAAGTCATAAGGAACTTAAGGAAAGATGTAGATACTGCTAGGTTAAGGTCTGATGTACATAGTTATAACACTAGGTTTAGGAGCAAGTTGGATGCAACTAGATGTAGGTTAGTTAAGACACAAAAATACCATCATTCTTTGGCTGTGAAAATGTACAATAAGTAACCATCATCCCTTGTTAATCTTGTATCCGATAAAGTGTTTTTTGCCAAACTTTACAACTGGCTACAGCAGAATCCAATGTATTCGTTAGACGAATTTTTTGATAACAATTTTGTGATAATTTAAGTTAAGATTTGTTAAATATAGTATATATAGTTCCTATTGTTTCTGTTTTGTCACCTTTTAAATTTTATTTTTGTTATTCATTCAAATTTTTAAAAGTTCAAATGTTATTATCACAGCCTAATATTGTATTAGGATTTGCCTCTTCTAGAATAAATTTGTCATTATCTTGTTTACTGCTGTGTCACAAGTAGGCCTGAAACTTCATGAGATAGTATTATAACGAGACCTATTGTATAACTGTAGTATACTTAATGGTCAATAAAATGTCTTATTTGTCTTACGGGGATCGTGTTTCAGAATTAACCGATTAAGATAGAGATTGGCTGTTAACTTTTTCTAAAAGTAGAAAAAAGGATCTAGTCAGCTATCTTTTTAGAATTTTTAAATAAAATTTCTAATTTCAGCTATAACTGTCTAAAATCATCTGTTTTTTCTTGATTTTTAACTAAAGTTTTCTATTGGTTTTAATGAACTAACTACAAAAGGAAAATCCTACAGAGGGAAATTAGTACCGTTATTTTTCTTTAATATGACACCCTATTTATAGCTCTAGGCTTCATTTAGCAGAAGATAACACGATTCTAAAAAACCCTTGCATTTGGGTGCGCGCCAGGGGTAGACCGGGGTGGTCCCGGGCTCCGGTCTACCCCTGGCGCGCTCCCAAATGCAAGGGTTTTTTAGAATCGTGTTATCTTCTGCTAAATGTAGCCTAGAGCTATAAATAAGGTGTCATATTAAAGAAGAATAACAGTACAAATTTCCCTCTGTTACACTTTTGTAGTTAGTTCATTAAAACCAATAGAAAACTTCAGTTAAAAATCAAGAAAAAACAGATGATTTTAGACAGTTATAGCTGAAATTAGAAATTTTATTTAAAAATTCTAAAAAGATAGCCGACTAGATCCTTTTTTCTACTTTTAGAAAAGGTTAACAGCTAATCTCTATCTTAATCGGTTAATTGAAACACGATCCCCATAAACCTCTGCAGCCATCAAACTCGCCTATCGCTACGGCCGCGAGGCGGCATTCGGCATTGTTGTTGTTTTGGCTGGGGTAGACCGCAGCCTTAATCCAAAATGTATTTAGTGTTTTGATGTGTCGGTAGAGCAGCCTTTTAGGGAGATAAAATAAATTACAATAGTTATGTTTTAGAAAACTGCAAAAAATGTTTATAAATAGCCTATACCGAGGTCAGGCCCTGAGTCAAAAGAGAAATACAACCTTGACATTAATCAAGGTTTAACAATATTTAGTGTATTTCTACAAATTTCTGCTAAGATTCAATTTGTTTTAGGCTCTTGAAAGAAATTGCAAAATTTTCACTTTAACAAGTGGATGCTTCTGGGTCTGAAGTAATTGTCTGTGGAAGATTTATTGTGCTACCATTTATACTTACTAGTATACGTGTTGCTCGAAATCGAGCAATTTAATTAAATACAGTACAAATGTTACTTTAGCTCTAACTCAATGACATCCGACCAATCCAATAATGTGAATATCTTTAATCGCCAATAATTACACGTATTTACAGCTGATTATTAACAGATGTTTCAAATGCTTTATTCAGTCCCCAATGTTATTTAAATGGGAAATTTTGAGGTTTCAATGTTGGATAGCGCCTTTATTTTCAGTCTGATTCTCATCAATTTTTGGCGGAAACAACTACAGACCAAGCCCTATCCAACGACACCAAAAACTTGAAAATCGGTTGAAAATTGTAGGAGGAGTTCTCAAGACAAAAAAAACCCTTAGCGTATTAAATAAGTATAGATTTTGAAAAAAGAAAATAGAAGTTACTTTTTAAATCTCTTCCATATATAATACATCTGGGTATTTTGACACAATCTTTTAACAGCACAAAATTCCATTTCAGATCCTTGGATTCACACTAGGAACTGTCTCAAGAATACAAATCAACGTTCAAATCAGAAAGTCTCAACAAATAGCAATGCTTGATGAATTTGAGGATAAGACTATCCTCCCTGTTGTGTGGTTTGAAGTAGTAAGTATCTATGATATTGTAAAATTTGGAAATTGTATACTCTAATTTGAGTAAGGTATATTTGTCTATATTATGTATGCACAAAGATCTCGAAAACAGCTCTAATGATTTTCTCCAAACTTCGCCAATAACTTAGTAACGGGACAAAAATAATATGGAGGAAACTTCGGGACGACGTCAATTCCGATCCATGGCGTTTGGGTTACAAAGTCGTGACCCAGAAACTCGGCGCCTTCTCCGACATGGTTTTGCGTCTGAGTGGGCACCTTCTATAATGGAGGGTGCCACCATGGAGAGGAACGTCACTGCCCTGTTTGCTGAACATCCACAGAGACCGCTGGTTGACTTCGAACGGGTGGAGGACGTTCCACTCTTCACCATTGAGGACTTGAAAACTTCCGTTCTCACCCTGAAGAGCAACAATGCTCCTGGCCCTGAAGGTATTCCCAGCGAGGCTCTGAAGATTTTCTCTATCAATCCCAGATTGTTGCTCAGAATGTACAAGGCCTCCTTGGTTGAAGAGGTGTTTCCATCTCGTTGGGAAACCGCCAGGCTTGTGCTTATCAGCAAGGGAAAAGGTGATCCTGAGCTTCGGTCGTCACACAGACCTTTCTGCATGTTGGACACAGCTGGAAAACTTTTCGAAAAGTTGATTCATTCCCACTTGACTTCTACCGTGGTTGCTGCAGGAGACCTTTGCCCTCATCAGTACAGCTTCAGAAAGGGACGATCAACAATCGACAAGATTGCCGAAGTCCAGAAAGCTGTTGAGAGAGCTGAGAGCCACAACCATTTCTCCCACCGAGTAGTGGTTCTTGTTACACTTGAAGTTAAGAATGCTTTCAACTTGGCGAGATGGGTTCGAAATGTTGAATGCGGTTCGCAACACATTTCGCATTTCAACATGTCTGTTTCGGCTCATCGAGGACTATCTCCGCTCTAGATGTCTGATGTACGATACTCAAGATGGAGCACAGACGATGGAAGTGACCTCCGGTGCCGTGCAGGGTTCGATACTGGGCCTGGATCTCTGGAATGTCGCTTACGACAGCCTCCTGACATCCGAAATGCCTGATGAAACCATCTTAGTATGCCGATAGATACCATATGGGTATGCCGATGATGTTGCGGCTCTCATTGCCGCACACAACATTGAGCTGGTCCAGCTTGGACCAGATCCCTTGACCAATCGGCTGGGTAAGTAGCGAGCCCCACGAGTGTAAGCCAAATTTAGGCCTAGCCTGGCTTAATGTGATAAACAATTCCAGGTTAAAATCCTAAAGAGTAGAGGTTTTTTAGTGGGCAAACCCATTTTTTAGGGGAGTCCCACACTACAGGCTGGCCGTCTGTGTGCGTAATTGCATTTTTGCTGCCTCTCCCTAAAAAAAGTGTAGCACACTTAGGACTTTAAACTTGCCTGAAAGGCGAGTGAGTGGAGCGAATGAGCTTGTCTTGAACAGAAAGAAGCCCTTTTGCTCTTGTGTTTTAGCACACTGTTTGTTACTGATATTACTCTGAAGGATTGTGTAAGTTTACCAAGCAAATGCTCGGCCCCCAGGTACTTTGACTTAAGCAACTAACTTCAAATAGTAAGGTAATGTTAAAAAATAAATGGGTGCGTCCCCCCCTCCCATCTCAGCGTTAGAATAGGCGGTGCTTCGTTTCTTATCAAACTACAATGTGTTATTGAAAAGTTTGATATGGTAGTACAAAGAGGTTAAGCTAAATATAGAGTCCTACAAAGATATATAATGAAGTTTTCTCCCTGGTGTCATTTTACCCACGATTCCCACCGTTTCCTTGGTAATCACTCCTATTTCACCAGTTATTTGCCATTTTACTAACACCTATCCGACATTTCTATGGTAAACAACTTCAATTGCATGCTCGCAGCCCATCAAATCAAAGTGCTATTAAAAACAAGAAACAAATAATCAAATAAAGTATAATCTTTAAAGTGCTCTTAAAAGTATAATCAGTAATTTTTTAAGCTTGTTGTGACCATTCAGAGAATAGCTAAAACTGGTAACCAAGGGTAAAGTGTGGTACCAAGGAAACGGTGGGGATTGTGGGTTGAATGGTGCAAATCAACATGGGGCAACATGTGTTTTATCACTCTATACCTCTAGTTTAACCTCGTTGGGGTAGTATGGTAGGGGCTTCATGTTTAAGAGCGGGGTAAAGGGCCCGTGTCATGCAGTGTTTCACTTGCTCCCATTTTGCACCTTTATTTTAAGTCAATAAAGGGGGGAGAGGTTTTAAATGGAAGACTCACAACAACAGTTACAACTTGGGTGGATCGTCAACTTGGGCTATTTGCTTTTTGTGTAGGAATATTTACCTTAAATTGCCTAAGTTCTTGAGTTGATGTTTTCTCTCCTATGTACATTTCACCGCAGGTGCGGCATCTTCAGGGAGATTCTTCTTAAACTACATTAATAATACTAACACATTATATACAGAATTTACAGAGTTCTTCTTATTAGTTTAAAAGTTCACACTCGCAGACTGTGCGGCGCGTGCGGCAGCAGCGACGGCTTGACGAGCGCGGTGGTGGCGGTGTATGCCGGACATTCATTTTTCATTTTTGGATTTTTTTATATTTTGAATCCATATTTTGAATAATATAATGGTTAAAAGTTGATCAAAACTGATTGGGTAGCTGAGTGGTTACAGTGCTTGCCTTTGGATTCACAGGCTGCTGGTTCAATCCTCTGAGAAAAGTTAGTAATTTTTAAAAAGGTTCAACTCCAGACCCAGTTGCCATAATTTGTCACCGAGCTATTAATTAATTTATTCTTTCTAACAACTGGTTGATGTAGGTAACAAGACTGGGGTTTGGACCGTTCCCTGTCAAAACCTTTCAAAATTCCACTGGCCTAGACACATCCAAAAATATTGTAAAAAATCAAAAAGTAAATCAAATAGCCCAAGTCTTTATCCTGCATTAAAAACCCTTCCCACTTATATCAAAATAAAGGCGCAAAATGGAAGCAAGTGAAGCACTGCATGATGAATTTTTTATCTGCGAGACCCCCGATACTGACATTTTTTATCGGCAGTCGCTGAAACTGCTGGGCACTCAGGCTATGAATGTAGGCAATGAATAGCATGTTTTAATTAAAAGGCCTAAGTTACTTTTCGCAGCCAAATCTCCTCCCTCTCACAAGTTCTCACAGTTGTCTTGCGTCTCACAAGTGCTGAAGTGGAGCAGTGTTTCTTTTGCCACAGTGTTTTACACCGAATACTGAATATTGTTTGTCGCCCTCAGTATGATTGTGACCAATACAAAATGTATTCAGGTATTTTCCACAATTGCCACTTGACTGTGCAGGCAAAATAATCACTCTATTCCTTTAGCCCCCTCTAAACACATGTAGTAAAAAGCTTTGACATTGGCAGAAACATGTGTCATTTCCTACAAATGAGCCAGCTTGCAATTAATTGTAAGTTGCTTTGCTTATCATATTGTAAAATTAAAAATACCCATACTCACTTTTCATGTAGCTGCCGCGTTGATATTTGTAAATAATTGGTTTCTGGAGTTGTGTCCAAGTGTGTTTACAAATTTAAATCTTGATATTTTATAACCTTATTCAGCCGACCTCTTGTTTAATTTTTCATATTTGCTGTACTTCTTTATACATTTTGTATGACCACCAGGACTACTTTTAAATAACCTTTTAGATACATATCTTGTTTTTGTCACAGCCGACTCTTATTTCAGTTGGAAGACCAGTGTATCAGTCTTTAGTTTGATCATACATCTTATTCATGGACTTCTTATTTCTCTTATTTATTCATCTAACAATGTCGTCGGTGCACAATTACATAATTTAAGGTTGACACTACACAACAAGAAAAACAAATGTTAAAACTTGTCTATTATTATAGGACTGAGACACAAGCAAGATATATACAGTACACTCTCGTTCATCGGAACTAATGTGGCGGACGGCCGGTTCGGATGTAAAAAAATTCTGATGAAGCGGAGTCCGTCGTGAGTCATCATTTCCGCCCGTACGGTGAACTATCGTGATTGTATTCACTCTTGTTTTTAAGATAACACAAGAGGTTTTATTAAAATAAGGCACTCAAACTTTAAACATAGTAACAATGAACAGATAGGAATAAAAACAACGCAGGAAATAAAGATCCAAAATCTTTATTCTCATATTTCAACCATTTTCCAGCGGTCAACTGACTTCCACGTACAGGTGCAGTCGCGACGCGAGACAGACTGAAGGACAGTTTGGGAAGCGGTCGAACAGGAAGTTCACTTCCTCTTTCTATTTTGTGCGAATACTGCACGGCCTCGTAAATCACATCGATGGGTACAGATTATGGAAAACGCCTGATGACGTTTGATGCAAAATGTGATACTTCACTGTTGTGCCGATAGAACGAATGGAAATTGAAGGCGCTAAAACGGAAAAATTATTTATTTCGTAAGAAAAAAAAATTAATAATATCCAGATTTTCAGTTCCGATGAAGCGGAGTTCCGATGTCGCCGAGTCCGATGAACGAGAGTGTACTGTATTGTTTATTTACTTCTTTGTTACTTGCTACTTTACTAGTATTTTACTACCAACAATGTGTATTACCACCATGTACAAAACTAACCACAAGTTGGTTCCAGACGGCGGACCGCCTCCCTCCCGACCTGTTCAACATGATCTTCCACGCATCGGTGACCGTACAGTGGATCCAGTGGTCGCTGCAATGGGGGCTGCTGGCCGTTTCTCTGCTCTCTCTTGTGTGTCTGCTCACGTGTCCCTGCTTGCGGCAGCCGCTACCGCCTCCCACTGAAGTTATTGTGGTCAAACTGTCTTCAGTCTAAACCGCCTCAAGAAATAGAACATTTGAGTGTAAAATAAAATGATTGGTCCAACACCGATCTACTGTTAAACTTAAGTGTTATTTTCAAGCCCTATATTTAATTTTTTCTGTATAAAAATAACTTATTATATTTTATAATTTTTTATCTCTATGTTTTTTTAATCTCAATTGCAACCCCTTAAAATAGTAATTTTTTAATGATTAGACATTTACAAAAAATGTCAAACCTGCCTTTGCTCATTAGCACTATATTTTTTGTCACATTTCATCTAAAAAACTGCTTAAGAATGATTTCTCTACCAATGTTGACAGGAATATCAGTTGCCTTGTTGCCTTGATTGTTATTTAGGAACACCAATGATTCCATTCAGCTCTCTAGATTGAGTCCTAGGAGTACTTTTAAGGTGTCATTATAGTATATGTGTGTATGTATCATATGTACTCGGTATTTTTTTTTTATATGTAAATATTTGCAACGCCTAAAGGAATTAATGGAATGTATGAGGAAGTGCTTGTTATAGGTACATTCTGAAATGTTCATTGAAATATCACAAATCCAAAAATTAATGTTTAGTAATTAACTAGCTGTATACTCAGTTTCACCCGGGATCACCGTGTGGTATGCCAGCAAAAGTTTTTCAGGTTTGAAAAAATTAGAAAAAGATTTATATTATCATCACTGTGTACACTTTGCACAAAATCGAGCAATTTAGTTTTCATACGGTATAAAAAAGTTGAACGACATACATATACGATTCATCATAAAATTTTATACTTTACTACAAAATTAATTACAAACGAGTCGTTAAGCACCCAGATTCGACGGATACAGCTCCACCCATAGTGATCAAATGGAGTGCTAGGTGCAAAACATGTATAAAATGTACGTTTTAAATGGGTATTTCCTTTCATTTGATCATCTGCTTTACGTGATTAAGTAACTAAAGTATAACACTAAACAACTTGACAATCGAAATGTATTTATTTATTTTTAATCTAACTATATAAAATTGTACAGTTTCAAAAGTAAAAAACTATTATTTTTTCTTTCCATTTAAAGAATAATTATTTATAATTGTCTAATTTTAGTTACTGGCCACAATAAACCAAATTTTTCTTGAGCATTCGCAGGCCGGACTAGAGAGGGAGGGGTCCGGGGAGGGGGGGGGGGGGGCAAATCCCCGGGGCACGGGCCCAAGGGCCACGGGCTTTTAATATAATATTGTGAAAATTACAAAAAAATCCTTTAATTGAAACAGATAGCAAAAAGTAAATTTGCTTGTAGTCTTGGTTATTAAACTATCACGAATAATACTATATGTAATAGGAAAAGCAAACATGCAAGAAATTATTGCTGGGAAGACATTGCCATAGCCTTGTTTGAAATATAAGACCACGGCCAGTGAATCGCGGCAACTCTGCATTTTAGGCTGCCACGGGAGCTCTGCAGCATGTAAAAACAAAATACCCCCGTCGCAGCAAACCTGCGTACTCAGCGAATATCCAAAATAGTAATATTAATTTTGACCAGCTAAACTTGTAAACAAAATTTCATCACATGCTCATAAATAGGGAAATAAATGTCTATTCTCCTTAAGATAAATATAGGGAAAGAGTATGTAGGTATGCTGCCATGGGGGACACTAAAAGTAGGTTTTTAGCATAGAAAAAATTTATTTCGACCATATAAAGACATGTAGTAAGTTTCATCAATATCTGTACATAATTAAAAGAGTTTGCCTATTCTCCATATGATAAACATGGGAAAAGCGTATGCAGGTTTGCTGCCATGATAAGTACAAAAACCAAGATTTTTTACCTTAAATGGATGAATCTCAACCAAATGAAGCTAAATACCAAGTTTCATCCAAAAATATTGGTTAATAAGTGAAATATTAACACATCCTTATTCTCCATAAGATTAACATTGGAGCCCTAAAAGACAATGTACTGTCTTTAGACTTTGTAATATCTCGGTAACCAATGGAGATAGAGCAAAGCTTCAAAATACTAAATTGTGTGTTTTTTTTGAGCTAAATCCAATGGTCAAAATAAAAATTTAAAATATTCAAATTTTACATATGAAAAATGCAAAAAACCCATTTTTGGGGTACAAAACCCCCCAAAACTACCCCTTCCGGTAGGTCGATATGTCTGGTTTTCGAACTCATCCGAATAAACGTAGGATTACACATCTCTACCAAATTTGGTGTCGATTGGACCATTTTTACGAGAGTTATCGTGTCTAGGGACACATACACACACATATATATATATATATATATATATACAATTTTTAATGACTATTATTTTTGGTCTCTGGGCACCTAAAAACGAAAAAGTAACATGGTCCCGGGCTTAGGTCTTACCATGAGACCTACGGTAATAGCTTATTCCCTATGGGAAATTCGCTAAAAGGAGTGCTCCTTTGAGCACTCCCTAGAGTTCATAAGGAGTGCTTGAACCTCGAACATTTTCAGTCTCTTCACCAAAAATTCTTCTTATTATAGTGATTTTTAAGGTTTAACATGTGAGATGCCGTACAAGTGTGTTGCACTAGTGAGTATACCAGCAATTAGAAATTTTCAAATATGAGTGGTTTGTTATGAGCAAGATAGCAGTATGCTGCTTAAATCACCATCTCTTTAATAACAACTTTTGCTAGTTCTTTTAAACAACATAATTTTAATCTCACTGTTAACTTACGCAAAGAATTTACAGCCTTTGACACACAAGCATTTTAAAATGCAGAGGATTCTTTTCTAAAATAGAACACGATAAGTATTTAATATTCAGTCACCTGTTAAATCATAAAATTCACTATAATAAGAATGGACTTCATTTGAATCATGCAGGAAAATTAATAGTATCAAGATGTATTTCTAACTGGCTGCCCAATACCACAAGACATAAACCTGAACAAAATTCCATTACAGCACCACCCCCTTCTTCAACTTGTCCTCCACTAACTGGACAAACAACATCAAACAACAATAAAAGTGTGCAAATAATTAACTCAAATATGGCAGAAATCATAAATAAGTTCTCTAACCAGCCAGATACTGCATTTGCACACTGTATTTCTGCTGACATTGAACACAAGAAAAATATGTCCCGAGGGGTGGCAGTAGTTTTTAAGAGATTTATAGGGAAACCTAAACCAACCAATTTTATTGATCGGAGTTTGACCTGCCAAAAAGTAAAGAGAGGAGCAACCATCTATGGACTTGTGACCAAGCCCTATTACTATGCTAAACCTACTGCCTTTAGTTATGAGAAAGCATTCAAAGCGCTCATCGAAGATTTTAGAAATAAGAACCTAAAGCAATTGATATGTTCTCCCCTTGGTTGCGTGCGGGATAAAATCTTGCCTGATCTCTTCATTGATAACATAATAAGGTTTAATAAAAACACTGGTGCCAATATTTTAATTGTTATGAATGACAACCAGTCTAATTCAACTGGAAAGAGTAAACAACACAGTTTGGAGGAAAGACTACAGAACCTGCTAAGATCGAGGCAACGAGCAGATACCTTCGTCGATTTGACTTCTTCAACGGCTGGTGACATCACATCTCTGACCATTAACACCAATGACAGCATTTCCGATGACCACAACTTATCAGACGTGCACTCCAGTCTCCACAGCAGCTTTACATCAGTATCTTGTGACGTGAGAGAGCAGTGTGTGGGTGTAAGTGTTGAAAGTCCAAGTGAGTTAGTGAAAATCCCTCATAAAATCGTTCCTGGCCCCCTCTCATTTTCTGAGATGGTAAAAAGAACGGTCGATTCAATATCTAATCATCCTGTGCCTGTGTCTGCAGTAGAAATAAGATCTAAGATAAATGAGCAATGTAATTTTTTAGGAATGAATCAGGAAAAGCTCACAAAGGATTAAATTGTAATATTGAAAATAAAGTAGG
The DNA here is from genome assembly GCA_030545055.2 of Neoaliturus tenellus. Lineage (NCBI taxonomy): Eukaryota > Metazoa > Arthropoda > Insecta > Hemiptera > Cicadellidae > Neoaliturus > Neoaliturus tenellus. The sequence continues at coordinate 92,208,043 of CM061531.1, read as the reverse complement.
GAAAACTTCTAAACAAATATCTCATTTAAAGTTAGTTTTAAGACCTGAAAGTATGCACTCTTTAAATAGATGTGGAACAAATTTGTTTTCTATCATGCACTATAACATTCAAGGTTTAAGTAGGGTAAATAAAGCACTCGAATTCAATATCCTTTTAGAAACTTTTAACAATAAACCAAATATTATTTGCATATCTGAACATTGGTTGAATGTTAATAACATATTCATTTTAAATCAAATTATAGGATATAAAATTGTGAATATTTATTGTAGATCGACAATGCAAAGAGGAGGAGTATGCATACTGGTTATGAATGACATAGGAGCTGATCCTTTGACGGAATTACATAAATTTAGTAGGGAGTACTATTTTGAATGTTGTGGAGTTAAATTAAATCTGCATAGGCCAACTATTGTTATTTGTATATATAGATCAACATACTATGATAAGTTAGGTCTTAATTTGTTTTTTCAACTGTTTGATTCATTGTTACAATATGTTAATAAGCGGTATCCAAACCATTTATTGTTTATTGCTGGAGATTTCAATATTAATTTATTAGATAGGAAAGAGCATGTTAATTATTTTATAGATATGGTACATTCATATAATTTAAAAATGCCTAATGATTCAGTACCTACTAGGATTACATCATTCTCAGAATCATGTGTTGACAATATTTATATGAATTTGTTGCTTGACAATTGTGAAATAAGTGTCATTGACAATGACCTTTCTGACCATACTTTTCAAGTCTTAACATTTCAGAATAGCTTTAATAAGGGTTCTTCAAAGGTTTTTTCTAAGAGAAATTTTTCAGATGATAACATTTTTAATTTTAAGAAGGTATTGAAGAATGAAAGCTGGGATTCATTTTGGTCTGTAAATAGTACTGATGTTGAAGTGCTGTATGGTACATTCCTGAGAACGGTCAGATTGCATTTTGAGTCTTGTTTTCCACTGAAGACATTTAGAGTTAAATCTAATTTGAACCCAACTAAAAAATGGGTAACTCCAGGTATCATTATTTCCAGCAAAAGGAAAAGAGAACTACATACACTAAGTAAAAAGAGCAATGATAAAATGTTTTTAGACTATGTTAGAAGGTACAAAAAAATTTTTAAGCAGTGTGTAACAGAAGCTAAAATGCAATACAATTCTAATTTAATTAGAAATGCATCGAATAAAACAAAAATGGCTTGGAATGTTGTTAAATCAGAAACATCATCACAACATAAACAATCCCACATTGAATTGTTAATTGATCATGGGAATCATATCACAAATCCTTTGGATATTGCTTCTACACTTAACAAACACTTTTTAAACACAACAAAGCAATTTGATCTCACTCCAGATATCCTCAGTTCCCAATCACTGTTGGAAATGTTTGACAAGCCTGTCAAAACACTTTCAAAATTTCCTCCTGTTACTGCTGGTGAAATCGAGAGCCTTGCTAGAGAGCTGAAGTCGACAAAATCTTCTAGTTGGGATGATATCCCTCCATTCATAGTTAAAATTTGTATCAAACAGTTGAGCTTACCCTTGGCTCGTATTATCAATGCTTCCTTTGAATCTGGTGTTTACCCTCATCTTTTAAAGTTTTCATGTATAACTCCTTTATATAAAAAGAAAGGTGATTCATCATCTGCCGATAACTACAGACCTATTGCAATTCTTCCCGCCTTTTCTAAGCTTTTTGAGCGGGCAATTTATAATAGACTTCAACATCATCTATCCGAATCCAACATAATTCATTGCAATCAGTTTGGCTTTCAAAAGAACAAATCCACATCAAATGCAATTTTTCAGCTAACTAAGCAAATCTTTGAAGCTTTTGATGAGAAATTATTTGCGGCTGGAGTATTCTGCGATCTTACAAAAGCATTTGATTCGGTCAATCACAATATTTTGTTAGGAAAGTTAGAATATTACGGATTACAAGGTAGGACCCTCAATTTACTTCAATCATATATTATAAACAGATTTCAGTGCACTCGTATCTCTAATTATCGATCCTCCTATCAACAGGTGGTAGCTGGTGTTCCTCAGGGCTCCATCCTTGGGCCTTTGTTGTTTTTGCTCTATATCAATGATCTCCCTGTCAATGTAAGAAGCTCCAGTATAATTTTGTATGCTGATGACACCACAGCATTTATGAGGAACAGCAATGGAACTCATCTTGGTGACATGTTGGATGAAGCCATAGAAGACATGGACAAATGGTTTCACTCAAATGGATTGGTACTAAATAAAGAAAAAACTTTTATTGTGAATTTTCATCCAAATTACAACAATAGTATTAGGGCTCGTGCAGATCACATAAAATCAACTATTAATCTTTCTTCTTCTGTTAATTTTCTTGGTATCACAGTTGACAAGTCGCTTACTTGGTCTGAGCATATTGCCAAGCTTCAGACCAAGTTAAATAAATCTTTCTATGTCTTAGTAACACTTTCAAAGTCCATAGATGTATCTTCTCTGAAATCCGTTTATTATGCTTACGTATATTCCCATTTATCATATGGAATTATTTTTTGGGGTAGCTCTCCTGAAAGTCTGAAAATATTCCGTCTTCAAAAGAGAATTGTAAGAGCAATGGCTGGTGCTGACATCCGATCTTCATGTCGCAATATATTTAAAAGTTTTGAAATACTGCCGTTACCCTGTATCTTCATCTTAAATATAGTTACTTTTGTGAGATTAAATGCTTTACATTTTAATTCCAATTTACACAACCATAGTTACCATACAAGACACAAACAATTACTACAAATACCAGCACATAAGACAACATCCTTTGAAAAATCTGTTATATACACAGGGAGTAAATTCTATAATAAACTTCCTCAGGACATTAAAAATGTATCTTCAACAAAAAAGTTTAAAGCAGAGGTGACAAAATATTTGAAGAAAATGAATTTTTATAGTACTAATGAATATTTATTAGCCTGATCTTGGAAATGTTTAAGTGTTTGTTATAACTGAACTTCTGTTTTTAATTTTAATTTTCCTGTAATGGTTTATAGTTTATAGAACACAGACTGAACTTACTATCTTGTATTAACCTTTTTTGTATAATAGCATTAGGAATATGACAATTCGCCTGTCTGAGGGAAATTCCCTATTGGATGTAATGCGATGTAATAAATAAATAAATAAATAAATAAATAAATAAGTGCGGGCAACAGGCAGTAGGCCTAGTAGGCCTGAGGACGTAGCCTGGCCGGCCAAGCGAGGCCAACAGATTGCAACATTGCCTCATCTTATAGCGCGGGTTGGTATTAATTGAGACTAAATCTTTGCATATGGGAGCACAAAGAGGTATAGTTGAGTGAATTTCATTGCAAATTAATGAAAAATAAAATGTTAAATTGTTTTAATATTCCCGTTAATATGAGTGTCCAACATTACATATCGCAGCTAGCGAATATCCACTTTTCCTCAATATCTTTTCAAATGGGGAGGGGGGGGGGGAGACGGGTGCCTGGTCAACTCTCATCCCCGGGGCCCTGAGCATTCTACTGTTCTTCTACTGTTTTTAGACAAAATACCTTGTGTTTAATACATCAGCTGATTGGAAGCCTAAAAAATAAATTACAGTGATTGCAAAGGTTTCAAAATATTGATTTTTGTATATTAAGACTGTAAGATCACCTCAAAGTAAATAAAGCCTGCTAATAAAGAAAAGTTTAGGTTTTATTGAGTATATGTGTGTAAATCGGTCCAGTGTAAGTCTCAGAGGAACTGCCCAAAGGATGGAAAGTTGACTTATTTCCAATGTTAAATCTGTATAAGAAAAGTTTATTTTTAATTTTTGATCGATTTAACGTATATATTTTTTTTAAATACAAATAACACTTGCTAATATAGGACCAAAAAAGTTTGTTTTGGTACTACCTTTATTTAAATATGCTCAGTATAAGTCTCAGACGAACTGTCCAAAGGTGTATAATACCTTACTGTTGTAAATATATAGATTAGACCAACCACAGGTGTGTTTCGTCCACTACAAGGAATCTAAAATAAAATAAAGAGAAGGTAGGAGTCAAGACATGCAACACCCTCTATGCACCAGATGTTCTTTTGCACCTATTATGTCACCATTTACTAATACTGGTAATGATAATGATGATGTCATAGGTGCAAAAGAACATCTGATGCATAGAGGGCATTGCATGTCTTGACCCCTACCTTGTCTTTAAGTATTTTAGATTCCTTGGACTACCTACTATAAGTGTTCATCTCTACTCCATAAATAATATTTTTGGGGACACTTTGTCATTTTCACTAAGATGACCTTCGTCTATTGTATTTTATAGTGGCTTAATCCCTAGTGGCTTATTGGGCTAAAGACTCCTAATTAGCTGTTACAGTAGCGGCTCGTGGCCCATGCGCCCACACGGGGCGCAACAGTTCTGAGGGGGGGGGGGGCGCGGAACGCCGTTCCGGGCAACGAGAAGGGAAAGTTAAAGTAAGACAGGCGCTTGGAAAATCAAACAAAGAGAAGGGAAACGGCAGTTTTTGTAATGTAAATAAATAGTTTTCCTTAAATAATTTATCTTCAATGATGCGAGGGATCAGGTCAATGGTCTTGTTTGCATGATTTTGAAACTCGTATTGATACGAGGAAACACCCCCTAAAATACTCGAGCGCCCATCCAAAATAGCGGTGCCGCCCTCTAGGCTTGTAGGTATCCTCTTCTCAATATGGTTATTCTATTCTAGCAATGGACGAATGGTACGGCAAGGATGGCAGTTTTTGATGGTCTGCGCTCACTGATGGATGTCCCGGCACCGGCGCGGCGTTCCATCACCCCGGACATCCGACATAGAACTATAAACAACACTATGCTTATAGTTCTATGACATCCCAACCCTTCATCAAAAGAGACCAAATTGGAACTCATCCCAAACTGGTGTCTTTCCACACAACTTTAATTACTTAATTAGGCATACAACTTAGGCTCTGGATTTAGCCTAGGTGGCGAATGGTTGAGTTCGTTTGTATGTGATTAACTAATTTGTATGTGACAAAATAAATTTGTGTTAATAAATTTAATTTTTACAAGAGAGAGAATTAGATAAAGGCAATATTTCTATAGTTATTTTATTTCCGAGGATTTAAGTAGTTTTAATGTCTCATGAAGAGTTAAAAGGTAAGTGCTAAAAGCTAAGTCTAAATCAGCAATTAAAGATTGAATATTGTATACTATTTGATTGCTACAGATAACAAGTTTTTATTATAGTTACACAAATTATTGAAGCTTGTTTCATTGGAATCTTATCTGCTCAGATAAAACTTTTGTCACTGTATAGTGTCTATCCAGTATGTTCTTGTCGGGGAATTCCCTATTGTTACACATTCCTGATATTTTAATATCAATATTTTGTTAGATGATACCTTACGTGATACCGTGCAGTGTACAACTATGTCTTTCCAGTTATAAAAAACTGACTGTTTTTATTTTATGGTTCTGATTTGACGTATCAAAAGATTAGTGGTGAAGAATACAGGAAACATAATAGAAATAAGACTAAGAAAATAACCTTAATTTCAAGGAACTCCTGGAAATGATTTATTTAAAAATAAATAATTTCCAACATCCTACAAGATTGCTTGAGAATTTGGGGCGAAGCGCACACGTGACGTTGTGTCATTTTTATCATACGTTACCCAAAAGGGAGCAGGGTCTGGCGATCACGGGTGGGTGGGGGGGGGGGGTGTGTGTGCGGGGATAGCATTGTTTTGGAAAGCGATGGAGGCAGCAAATTTGGTCTTTGCAAGGGTGCTAAAAAACTCACGAGCCGCCCCTGAGCTGTTATTATAAATGATTCAAACAGTAACTATTAGAACCTCGCAAAAATCCTTGAGCTCTGAAGGTGAATGTTAAGTGATAAATTTTAATTTTAATGACAAAATTTTATTTAGCTTATTTGCCTTAACAATTTTTCTGAGGATCACAAAGCAATGTAGTACATTATTTGTAAAAATATAAATAAAAAAAATTAAAAATAATCATATTAGAATCCAGGGTGCCTACCGAATTTTGAAAATGAAATTTCCAACTTTTCCAGACCACTTTTCTGAAAACTCCCGACCAAAAAACCTAGCATCGCCACTTGTATTTCAGTAATATTCTGTAAAATCTATACTTATTTAATACGCTAAGAGTTTTTTTGTCTTGAGAACTCCTCCTACAACCGATTTTTCAAGTTTTTGGTGTCGTTGGATAGGGCTTGGTCTGTAGTTGTTTCCGCCAAAAACTGATGAAAATCTGACGGAAAATAAAGACGTTATCCACCATTGAAATCTCAAAATTTCCCATTTAAATAACATTGGGATTGAACAAAGCATTTTAAACATCTGTTAATAATCAGCTGTAAATACTGTACGTGTAGTTTTGGTGATTGCAGATATTCACAATATTGGATTGGTCGGACGTCTATGATTTAGAGATAAAAGTAACATTCGTATTGTATTAAAATAAATTGCTCGATTTCGAGCAACACATGTACTATAGTAGGATTCACGAAAATAGTCCGATGAGAGTTGATACATTGTTGCCAAATTTATTCTGAAACACATTTTTATACTGTATAAACATGGTAAACATAACCACAAATGACAACATTGCAGGGCGGGAGGGGGTGAGGGGGACACAGCTGTTTAAATTTCCAACGGACCATTTTCGTGCATCTTACTATAGTAATATATAAAGTTTCTAAAATACTGTGAAATTCTTGTATTTTTGTTATAAAATGAGTTTTAGTGCCACCCCAACATGAATGAAAGAAAACGGTTTGCTTAAAATCATATAGCCAAATAATATTTAACATTCTACCAACCTCACAAAATCAAAATGAAATACATTTACTCTAAATCAAAGGTAAGAAATTATATTACATATATATAAATACAGTTTTTAACTAACATATCGGTACACTTGTACAAAAAATTAACATTGTAATATATTAGGTATTATATTTATTTTGCATAAATTATCACCCTGGAAAATTTTAATGGACGGCTGATGTTTCATTGTGGTGAAACAACGATTAAACTACAAGTAGTATAAGTCAGTGTGAGAAAAGGAATAATATGCCAGTCGTTAGAGATTTATTTATTTGAAACACAACTGAACAGTCAGGCCCCTGCAGGTCGGGCGTGAGAGGGGGATGTTTCTCACAACCTCACCTTAACTCATTTACTGTGGGTGGGTCAGTACTGACCCAGGTTATGTGCATCAAACCGTTGCTCACTGCAAGCCTAGCTGTGGTCGAAGGCGGACCCATCACATACTCTCCGCTCTACTCCATTGATTCCGACCCACACCGTTACTGTGAACACTCTCACCGAGGCACGTTACCAAGAGTGTCTAGTAGCAGTGAATGTGTTATGGATAAAAATGTGTTTAACACTGTTCAACTTTTTTAATTAAGGAGGAATGGTTCTATGAGAAGTAGTTTTGCAACTCTTTAGTGGGGTTAGAAAACATTATTTTTAAGAAATGCACTTATGTTTTTCTACCATCTCCATGTATAGCAGCAACGTGTTGTTTAAGATGAGTGATCCGTTTGAAAGTGTCTCCACATTCTGAACAAGAAATTGGTCGTTCATCAGAATGAGTGATCATGTGTTGTCTGAGATTTCCTTTTCTCTTAAATGTTTTGTCACAGAATTCACAATTGTATAAAGATACAATTGAATGGACTGCATTTCGATGATGTCTTAAAGATTCACTATGCTTAAACTGCTTTCCACATTTTTCACAAACATGTGTTTTTACAATATTATGTGCAGATTCCATATGATTTCTCAACTGACCATGTGTTTTGAATTTCTTTGAACACTTCATACACTTTTTAAGACTGTGTTCTTTCCCATGATGTTTCAGCTTAAACTCAGATATAAAACCTTTATCACAAACTAAACATTTAAATGGCTTGGGAATCTCAGCACCTTCAGGTAGCCGATGAGAATCCTCATGAGCTTCTACATGTTTTTGGTTTCTACTGATGTAGCCACAAAAACAACACAAGAATTGTTTTGGCTTGTTAATGTCCATATTCTTGTGATATACGTTGTAATGATACTGTCTGTAATGTTTGCTATTAAACCTTTTATCACAATCAGGACATTTGAATGGGCGAGCATTAGTATGTGTATTTTCATGGGATTCCTTCTTTTCCCTGGAACGAAAACATTTATCACAAAAACTACATTTATATTTTGGTCCCCGGTTATTTCCTTGACACTCAGATTTATATTGTTCGGTTTTCTGATGACGTTGGTACTCTGCTAGGTTTTCAAAAGGTCTGCCACACTTGCACTTAAAAGCACAATGTGGAACTTGAGGCAGATCACTCTTTGAAGATATTTTGTCATGATTACTCTTGATATTGGGATTCAACAATAGTTGTTGTAGCATAGATTTTCCTTTCATGTTAATGACATGTGCAGATCGGTTATTTTCACTCTCAATATTTTGTTTAGGTAATATTTTTTTGTTTTTAACCTTAACTAAGCCTAAATTTAAAGAGGTATCTTTTTTAATGCTAAGTGGGTAGGCAGTTAAAGGCTTTTCTGTGGTATTCCTTTGTGTTCGAACAAATGAAGTAGACATAGTAAGTGCTTCTTTAAAACTAAACTGTTTTTGAATTTTAACATCTGATTGGTGGATTTGACCATTTCTTAGGCTGTTTATCATAGTTGTCTGGCATATTCTTTTTTCTAACATTTTCTTAGATCTACTGTTTATCAAAGGGCTGAAGTATTCTTCTTCCCAGTCACTTCCACTGCTATTTCCACCCCCTGTATTTTCTTCATCGTGGCCACTAGAGCTGCCTTCCTCACTCAAATTGGTATCCATTTCATTCTGCAAATCATTCTCTTGAATAAAATCTGATGTTATGTATTCAATATTTGCCTTATGTGGTAGAGCTAAACTCTCTATTATATTGTGCTTAGTTTTCAGCTCATTAATGACTTTACTTTCATCCCCAATGTAGTTTATTGACTCACTATTACTTTGTATTTGCTTGATTTCTATGCTGGGGCTAACAATATTATCAAAAAAGGATGAACCTTCTTTTTTTCCTGATTCCAGCCGATTTGTATTTTTCAAAAACTTCAAATTTTTATCATCTTCTTGGAAATTGACAGCTTCAATTTGTACCTATAACATAAGATAATATTATTTCCAGTGTACTAAAAAGAAAAAAAAAACACTAGGTTATACAAGCAAATGAAAAAAGCCTAATCCACCAAGTAGTGGTGTTGAATTTCAGTATAGGATAAGGATCACCTGGAGGAGTAAAGAAATGGACAAAATAACATCTTCGATTGGTCTAAACAAGGTATAATGTTCATTTTATGGAGTTATAAGTCATTTTATAATGGATTTAATATTTTCAGCAAATTTCCCTACCGTTTAGGAAATACGGTATTAATGTAGTAGTCACAGGCGCGAATTATCCACTAGGCCAACCTTAGCTAGGCCTAGGGCATCGTCCAGGGGGGGGCGTCAAACTGCCCAAATATTTTTTAAAAAGTTTGATGGAAGAATATTTATCAGTAAAAAATAATTAAAGATTTTTAATAACAAGTGTAAATACTGTATTTATCAAAAGAGGGAGAAGAAAGATTTATTCATAATCCCCGGAACTTGAATAGAATTATTTTGTTTATTTATTGCATGTTTTCCTTGTGCGAGGAGGGCCGGGGAGATATGATTGTATGCGTCGTGCATGTTGCGACGAGTAGAATGCTATTGGACGGTGGCTGCTGGTAGACTCATTCTACCTGTTGCCCCGACTCCATCCCAGAATTTTATTTTATTTTTTAAATTTAATTTTAGCAATTAATACACCAACGATTTTCTTTTTAATAATTTTATCTTAGTAATGAAACTTTATTTTATACAATTTAAACAATTTGCAATCAGAACTTCAATAAACTTTTATTTTCTTTACTAAATAATGAATCATTACTAACTTAATAAATTAATGAATTTGATATTTCCCTTCCTTGACTGTCTGATATCATAGCCAGTTTTAACTGAGTGGGCATACAATCATGAATATCAGAATTGCAGTTGCTTGTTACCGCCTGATCGTGTGTTATTTAATTTTGGTTTTTATTTTGTTCTTGTCTTCTTCTATATTATGATTAGCATTTGGGTTCAATGATGGAGTTTTATTTGATATTGAAGGAGTCAGTTTCTTGTGTACACTCACTGTTTTGTTCAATACAGATGTAGGGGAAGGTGGGGCAAGACGGGGTACTTAAGCACTCAACATTTTTTTGTTGCGTTATGAAAACCTCAATAAACATACCACATATTTTAAATAAAACTACAGTATCTATGGAGTCAATAAAAAATTTGAACAAAAAAAATATAAAGTATTAGGACTAAAAAAAACATTTTCTCAAGCTTTACCAAGTACCCCATCTTACCCTATAGTGAGGGCTAGGGTAGCTCAATACTATAAAAAGGAAAAAGGTTTAATTGCTAAATGAAAATTGATTTACCTATCAAAAAATATTTATTGTTTACACCTATAAATAAGCACTGTCTCTACACTAAATAATGTTAAATTTACCTTATAAAATTAATCAAACAAAATTGTTGATAATCAAAGATTAGCCCTGAGCTTATTCAAAAAAACTAAATACAAATCAGAGTCTTGCTAATTTAACCGTGTTGGTAATATTGTTAAATGAATAATTTTTAAACAAAATACAAAAGTTAAGAAGATCTAAATTGAACACCATTTAAATTGTACACCATCTTGCCCTCCTTTTAAGTACCCCGTCTTGCCCCCAAGGACAAGTTTTAGGTTAGATTGATTTAATACCACAAGGATGTATTCCTCTCGGTTATAGTATGCATTGATGTATTGCTAAAAAAGTACCTTACTCAATAATAATAATAACTAATAGCAGAAAAAATAGGTGTCTAAGACTGACAGAAAATTAGATCGTCAAATCATAAAAACACATTCAGATGCATACTCTCAGAACGGTCTGTTAAAAATGGCTGTTAGCACTGTCAGACATTCACATGGTGACAGGCTATTTGTTCAACTATTTACTGATAGACTGCGACATCTGGCTAGAGCAAAAAATGCAAAACCCCGTTTTGCCCTCAACCCCGTCTTGCCCCGCTCTCCCCTATCATTTTCTTCTTGATGGAGTCCCGGCGTATTTCCTTATGAGAAAGATCTACCTTTATATTCATGTTGATCATAGTCAATTTGTTCTTTATGGTCATCTACTCCTTGCTTCAAATTATTGTTAAGAATTGTTTTTAATAACAAATTCCAAAATAACTTATTGCTCCCGACAAAAAATAAATCTTTGTTAAGTAAAAATGCTATTAAAGATCTCTTTAGAAAAATAATTTCTTGTGTAATATTAGGTATTGCCAATTTTAGGATGTTTAATTTCTTCTTTGATGAAATTACTTACAAGCAATTCTGTTATTATGATGACAAAAATACGGCAGCCGTCCGTATTGACTTGCTGGGGTGTACATATTTTTTGGATAAGTAAATTGTTCATACCAATATGTTTAGATAGTTTCCTTGCTATAACTTCGGCATATTTAAAATTGTAGTTATTAATTGAATAAAAATAAAAGAATGTATGCAAGTTAGAACAAAGCATGGCTACCAGCTTCAACAAGTACTGCTGGAGCATCATTTACGGGTATAAATACAGTGACCGGCTCACGAGAATGCACTTGATCCATTGGTAAACAACCATATGGAATAACAATCTAGCCATTCAAATTGAATATTCACCCAGATGTATGTACTAAACTAAAAACATTTTTTTTTTTTTTTTTTAACTCTTTATTTTGGCCAAGTGACAAAATGCCATGACAAGCCCTCAATTGGAATAAAATTATGATTTTAAAAAACTAAACAAAAGAAATTTTACCACAAAGCAATCAAATAACAAAAGAATTAAATATGGATATTTTCACTTTTGATAAATTCAAAGATAACGTCCAAAACTTCAAAATTTTCATATGATAAAATAGATAAAATATTACAAGGAAGTTCCACTTTCAATTTAGTTAAATCTTTGATCATTTTCTTCCTTTTGTCTTCATTAAAAAGCATGCATGCAAAAAGTAGATGGTCAGGTGTAGCAGAGTCTTGAAGACAATCACAGACTTGACTGTTGGACAAATTAATACGATAAAGATGATTCCTGGAAAAAGTATGACCACATCTTAATCTGCAAAATAGTGTGACGAATCTACGGCTCCTGTTACAATCATAAAACCAGGGATGAGTAACGACACAAAATAAATAAATAAAATAAACATTGTCATAAGAGATAATCTGAAATGTTTACCTTCAAACATGTGCTCTGTTTTAAAACTGTAGCAATTCTTAACTAATGTCATTAGTTTATGCTTATCCAAGATTTTGTTTTGTTATTTTACTGCCACCTTTAAACTAGAACTATGCATATGAAAATTATTGCTGCTTTACAAATATAAATGAAACTAACCTGTTTAACAAAATGGATGCTATTTTTTTCTATATACCAAATTTATTGTAAATAAAACGGACATTGGAGGGTTAAATCTGGAGTGTAAAAAAAAAAACGCTAAACCTCTCGTAGCGCTAACAGGGGCCGAAGTTGATTCTGGCAATCATTATCTTTCTACTAAATGTTTAATGGGTGGACCCTAAGAAGAATACCCATACTCCACTCATAAACGTCTTACTTATACTTTTTAATCAAACATTCAATAATAAACTAAACGTACTGCATGAATATTTTTGGTGATCCGAGGTTACGCCACGTTTGGTCCGTGCGACCCCCGCTTGTTCTCGGACATGATATTGACTACAAACCGTCCTACTTGTTCCGCGGCAAGATGTCCTAGTGACTTAATGAGCCCCGATTGTCCCGCGTTGCGGAAACCCAGTGTTGTTATGTCATTTTCAATCCAATTCAACATTTATTGAAAGATATTAATATAACAAGTTTTTTTCAATTATTTTGATACCAAATTTGATATAAATATGCTGAGATTTAATTATCAACGAAATATAAATTTTACACTATGTGAACACATTTACACAGCTTTGGTTAATAAATGGGTCTTGAAATTTGACGGATCATCACTGTTCTAGGTTATAAACTTTTTCAAGTCAATGAGGTATGATGAAAAAAAGTAACATCTTTTAATTCGTTTTTAAACCCTACTGCAACAACTTAAAGTATTGAAATACATTTACAACTGTTATAACGTTTTTACGTGAAATTCCTTTCAAATTACAATAAAACCTCGACTCCCGATAGATGCTGACACACTCCGGACACACTGATCCGGATGAGGATACAGCGCTCGTACTTGCAACGTGTGACTCACAAAATAATAATAGCAGGTTTTTCGCGTCTCGTTTGTCGATATTTCGTGCACCGTATAAACATTAGAATTGAATCTGTCGAATTTGCGGCAGCTTTTAGGCTTTTATGCGCAGCGGCCGTCTTTCACCGACGAAATTGACATAATAAATTGGCATTTTTGGCCATTACAGTAGCTAACAATTAGCTACCGCTTTTCGATGGTCCAATCGTTATTTAGAGCCGATAATATAAGCTATGAACGAGTGAACGACAAGAGTCATATCGGTGATATTGGCTCCTGTAAAACCAACTTGTTGTCAAGCAATCTTCACTCGAATTTGCCTTGGATACTAATATGTTTTGATTTGTCATAATTAAACAATCATATGATTACAAAAGAAAAGTTTTTAGAAATGTAATAAAACAATTATGGATTTAAATTTTAAAATGTGATCCATTTCGATCCATATGATCTTGAATATTCAAGTGCATTCTCCTGGGCCGGTTACTGCCGGTATACTGAAGTATACTCCTGTATGAAAGAGTCTTCTTATATTTTAGTATATTTCAAAATGAACTAGGGTCGTCCATGTGATTAATAGCTAAGCGCCCAGGATTTAGTTCAATGTCTCCACTTTAAAGGCTTAATAAACAAATTGCAAAATAGCTACTAAAATTTTTGGATATTTGGTTTTAGTTTGCTTTTCTTATTCATTTTCCTGGTCATCTTAGAGAAATAGTTAGTAGTAGTTTTCCTTATAGAATTCTGATCAGTCACTACCATGCATTAACATTTCACATTAATGTTGCTTTTTTCCTTTGAGTTCAATGCAGCCTTAATATCAAGCAGTGCTAGTAATGATAAAAGAATCATAAATTTTGAAATAAAAGGCATTTTAACCATTATTTTGTGAGCATGGTAATAAATGCCTGTATGCAAAATATAACCTGGTACGTTAGTGGTCAATGAAGAACCTATGTTTTAGAAATTTACTTATCAACTTATAACCAATATCTGACTTAATATTGTTAAAAATACCATGATGATTCACTACACTTCTTAATATAGTTAACCTTATAGTTAAAACAATTTAAAAATTGATTTTTTCAGCAGGAATTTTTTGGAGTCATTGTTTTGTTTACATCAGCTGTAATTATAACAATAACAATTTTACGTTCATATGATCCTTTGCTCCGATAAGATGGATTAGTCACATTAACTTAAAAAACACACACACTCACAAGGTAGGATATATCAGTTTTATAGAACACAACAGGATTAACACAACATAATTTAGGCCTAGTCAAAATTCTCACTTAAAAAAACACACACACACACACACAAAACACATTTTAACTTAGTTCAACTACTGATAATAGTCCTTGACAGTTAAACCGCCACAGTGTTGTAAAACTGTGTTCGGGAAATTTGATGTCACATTTTCTGCTTCTCATTTAATGTTTGGCGGGGTAAAAACTAATAATCCCTTACTATCACTCCATATCATTATAGCTAAGTTATCCGCAACACAATCCATTTTACTGAAGTGAAATGTAAACAAATAAACTGCTTACAAAACAGCTGACGCTACAGACGCTAGCTTATAAGTAAACAAAAAATAACGAAACGAATACAATAATTGCCATATTTGACTGTTACCTATGTTCTTCTTAATCTCTCTTTTAATGTTATTCTTAAATAACTTTAGCCCCATGGTGCTAAAAAAGTTAGGTTTTCCCTATAGGTAAAAAAATTTAGTATTCAAGTCACATAGGATAAAAACTAAAAAACTTTAGTACTCTATTACAAGTAGTAAAATACGGCTTTAAATAGTAGGTGGAGGAGGAAGAGATGAAGTGCATACAGATGTTTCCAGGATCCCCGCGGGCAACTGTGACGTTATGGTACCTTTGGGCTAAAGCTGATATTTTGAACATTGGTTCTTAAGGAGCTAACCGGCAATTTTTGCTTTAACTCGATTTCCTCGGTGAATAATAATTGCTAGAGACAGCACATTCTGGTTGAAATTCAACCAAATTTTTTCAGTTGATCTCAGGCGGGACCGTCTGGATCAAGGGATCCAATTATAGTTAAAACAATATGTTATAACTGAAGCAACTGTTCTTCTTAATTTGCTAGCATTTGTTATTACAATAGCTGTCTATTGATTTATTAAATTATCCTTGTCTCATAAGATTAACATTGAAACTTTGAAAGCCTGTAGGGCTTTGCCCCATGGGCTGATGTGAATTAAAACGTGATTCTGCTCATCTGCATTACAATACCTTTCTAACGGTATGCGCGGATTTCTCCTATGTTGCACACAAGCTAAGAAAAAAGGAGGAAAAGAAACATGCTTGTCTATAGATAATACACACAATACTCACCACTGTAATCTACATGAAACGCTGATCAAAATCATACGAGTTTGATAGACAATAGACTTTTTATCACTAAAATACTTTTTTGAGTAGGCAACTCTGCTGCAATAGGATTATTCTGTTTTTAATTTGCAACAAATTTAATTTGTTTTGAACTATTTAAAAAAATTTATCTAAAAGATTTGTTTTAAAACCGTTCAAAATTGTTTGAAGTAGATATAAATAGTATGAAAGTATTTGTTTGTAAATAAATTCTTTTAAAATTTTAATCAAATACTAGAAATCGCCTCCTGGTTGAAATTCAACCAACATTTTTCAGTTGATTTGAACCGTCTGGACCCAATTAGTCAAAACAATATGTTATAACTGAAGCATCTGTTTCTCCTGATTTGCTAGCATTTGTTATTACAACAGCTGTCTAATGATTAAATAAATTATCCTTCTCCCATAAGATTAACATTGAAACTTTGAAAGCCTGTAGGGCGTAGCCCTGGGGGCCGATGTGAATTAAAACACGATTCTGCTCATCCACAGCACAATACCTTTCTAACGGTATGCGTGGATTTCTCCAATGAATACAGAGTCTTATAAGAAGAACAGGCCTTATGGCTTTAATTCTGCCAAACGCGATAATTGGGCATCTCACCACCAGGCTGCGCGCGCTATACTCCTGGGCTGTTCCATTACGTGAAATCCTCCCCTTTAACCTAGCATCTACGGCGAAATCAGCGTTAATTTAAGGATAGCGCGCCGCCGTTTACACGCCCCTGGACCTAACCAAACTGGTTGATAACCTATGAAATGTATATATTCGGTTTCTGTATGAAATGCAGAATCTATCAATATGAATATTTTTTAATTTGTGAAATATATGTAATTTACAAGTTGGAAACTTTTATTTGTTTATTTAGTCTGACATTAAAAAGTTACTAAGCGAGGAATTTTTTTTATTTTTGGATAGTGAATTTTTGGATAGTGATATTTTTTTTATTGAATTAATAGTGCCTTGAAGAAATTCACTTTGAGTCTCGCGCTCTCTTACTTCGTCGTTCGGTCTATGATTTCATAAGAATGACACGGTGTATTGACTATCTAGTTTTTACTTAATATTTGTTAAGCACATAGTTGTGAAATCTTATAGTTTTTACACTCTATATAATTAAACATATAACCATTATTTCGTCCAGCAATGCTGAAGTATTCTATGATGCTTGTTTTTCTAAACAAGATATGTTATTTTAAATAATGATTAAATAAATAATGTAATTCTAAATATTTTAAAATTGAAATTACTTTTTAAACCTATACGGTACTCATAAAATATGTAGCCTAGTCAACAGTAATAAACACAATATCTTGCAAAACTTTGAATCCTAAACTACATTAAAGGCGCTAGATCGCAGAGCGAGGAGTCTACTTATTTTTGCCACATACTTCTTTGGGGTCATTGGCAAGAGAAAAACAGAAACTGTTAACTGACCATACATGTAATGGTTTGCCGAATGACACAGTGTAATAGGTACAGATCAATTTGGTTGATATGATTTCTAAAGTTGATGTTGAATAAAAAGTTTTGTTGTAATGAATTATTTGACCATTACATGTATGGACTATAGCTTCTTTTACTTTATTTTACAATTTACAAAGAATTTTTGTTGTACAAATGATTTCTTAGAATATAAACGGAAATTAATATCGAGCTGTTTTAATATTATATTATTAGTATAATCCAGTTTGTAATTTACTTTGTCTTCAGTAAATTTCATTTCCGCATAAATATAAAATCAAATTGAATAAAAATTATGAAAACATTTGTTATCCTGTACATTCATTTGTAACAGTGCTATGAAATTGCTATCTCAAAATATAGTAAAAAATAAATTAATAATGAATTTATCAAAGGTAAATGTAAATTATATAATTAATTAAAAGTAACCCTCTAAGTTTTCGCCATAACTCATTTTTAACATTATACAATGTCGTTAAAGTGTGGCCAACGTGGACGTTAGAACCATAATGTAGGCTACTCTAGAATATGAATCAAAAGGTCATGCAACAATAATTTTTAATGGTTTTGTGAAGGAGAGATGTATTTAGGGATTTTTTATTAGATAAAAGAACTAAGGGAGTTAGGGAGTTAGATAAAGTTCTTTTGGGTTGAGTCTTTAAGTTTTTATTGTAGTTGAGTTTTTAAGGAAAGAGGGTTTAATTTCTGTAGCATATTTAAGAAGAAATAAGTTTGTTTGAGTTTAAATTAAAGTCTCAGTTAACCAGATTGCACAACCTCCAGAGCGACTTTGCCGTCCAGAGTAAATGTTTTAAGAGAGAATATTATTGTTTTGTTTTGTTTGAGAAGACATTTTGTATAAGAAATTATTAGAGTCCAGTTTATGTTTTGTATTTTGTATAGATAGGGTTTTGATTTGATTAAAAGAAAGGTCCGCTCAAACACGTGTATCTGTTATTAAGTAGAAACCCACATTATCCCTGATTACATTAGAATTAATTAGCTACGCTCCCTAAAGTGGTAGACGGACCAAGGTTGGGGTTCGCTACAGGTGGTGGAGGCGCCGGGTAAATTACTGAATTTGAAAATTTGAATTTGATACTGAAAATTTGAAATTACTGTAACATGCGACTGTGTTTTGACCGATGGGGATGTAGAGTTAATTTCCAGGCAGTATCCTTGTTTCGCGATGACCGGTAGTCCCTCAATTATTCATATACTGCCTGCGGCGTGGACCTCTTTGTTAAATTTAACTTTTGATCCTTTGCTGTCCGATTCTAAGTATATTTATCAAAATTTTTCGCGTATTTTAAATTCAAATTGGACAGTATCTTCGCCGTCGTTCATGGTCCACCAGGACATTCCGCCATCTCTGTTCGATCCTGTGGTTTTACCAGAATCATGGTGGGATGTCCAAGATTTAACTTCATTAAAATATATTGCGATTTTTGCATGGTTAGGAGTATTATCGGCCCTTTTGGGGTATATTGGGTTTAAAATGTATATTGTGAGTATCAAAATCGACATGATAAGGGGAGACTAGTTTTGTTTTTTTCTTTTACCTTTTTATGATAGGAGACGCTGAGGACATCGTCTCGCGGGATAAGCGGGATGTGAAGGAGAGATGTATTTAGGGATTTTTTATTAGATAAAAGACTATGAACATTGTGTACTTTAGTAGGAGGCCGCAACGGTCATGACTAGAGTCAAGGTCCCGCTGGATGGCAAGGCGCTTTGGAGGTAAAACACTGGGTTCATCGAACTGAAGGTCAGAGGCGAGTTGCGATCTAATATATAGGTCAACTTCCTTGTAGTTGGGGGAGAGCGGTGCCTGGACCCGGGGCGGTCGTAGGTGAGTAACCGTATTTGGTTGATTTTGGGAAAATAGGCCCTGTTAGAAGTTCTTGGGGTTTTCGAGTTAAAGAGTTAGATAAAGTTCTTTTGGGTTGAGTCTTTAAGTTTTTATTGTAGTTGAGTTTTTAAGGAAAGAGGGTTTAATTTCTGTAGCATATTTAAGAAGAAATAAGTTTGTTTGAGTTTAAATTAAAGTCTCAGTTAACCAGATTGCACAACCTCCAGAGCGACTTTGCCGTCCAGAGTAAATGTTTTAAGAGAGAATATTATTGTTTTGTTTTGTTTGAGAAGACATTTTGTATAAGAAATTATTAGAGTCCAGTTTATGTTTTGTATTTTGTATAGATAGGGTTTTGATTTGATTAAAAGAAAGGTCCGCTCAAACACGTGTATCTGTTATTAAGTAGAAACCCACATTATCCCTGATTACTTTAGAATTAATTAGCTACGCTCCCTAAAGTGGTAGACGGACCAAGGTTGGGGTTCGCTACAGTTTCAAATGTAATTTTAGTCAAGTTTTTCGCTATCCTACCCATGTTATCAGCCTTTTCTGTAGACGCATAGTGCGGAACTCCGCCCAAATTTTTATATAACTCAAAACGAACACATTTATAAAATAGAGTAAACTAATAAATTGGGATGAAAATTTTATGTATAAAATGAATAAAAAATACCAAGATATGATAAAATTAACGGGCGAAGGCAAAATCAGTACACCTATGCTTTTTTCATAAAGTGAATTTTAAAATGTGTATGAATTCCTAGATACACCCACGATATCTCCTTTGTCTGTCAATCTGTAAATCTCCATACTCGTGATATTTAGGGTTCTTGGATGGTAAAAATTTGCAACTTTTTTGTAAGTGGTAGGCTATAATTCTTATAAAATTTATAATAATTTAGACACAATATTAAGATTTGAAAATTTAAAATTAACTGTCGTAATTTTGAAACCACTATAGTTAAAATGTAAATTCTCATAAGATTTTGAGAGGTTTTAGGCGACCTTCGTATGGCCCAGAAAACCTCAAAGAATGGCCCTGTTAAAAAAAAAATGTTGAAAGCTTGTCTCAAATATTCGGCTATGAAAAAACCCACAAAATAATCCATCATATAACAGACACAAACTTTCTCCCAGCAATAAATGGCAAAAATTAGTATTTAACAGCATCAAAAATGTCTTTGATAGCCACCGCTGAACGATGTGAGGGCCACCGCCCTCAACACGAGAGCAGTTTACGCGTTCGACTCCACGCATGTAGCTATGACTTTATTTAACGTACTGCGTTTATTGTTAAAATTTAAATTTAATTTCCTCAGTAGCCATCAGACGTACAGTAGTATTGAAAAACATTGGTCAGTTTAGTTTTTTACTGTGTTTTAATGTTGACAAATAAAATTTAATTCACGTTGACAATGTGGATAAGGCCTATTTTAAAAACTTTTTTAAGATTGATATATTTTTAATCTTATTTTTCCTGGATATGCAGGCAATGGAATGTTTTGGATGTCAATCCCTCACAAACCACTAAATTTAAGGCTTCGCAATGTTTTTACATATTTTTCATAACGATTTAGATCTAGCATTAAATTAACACCGTAATTATTTTAATTTAGACATAGTGGTAGCCTAATTTTTACTATGAAGGATTGAAATTTTCAATAAGAACGATTATTATTATTATTATTATTTTTTTTTTTTTGCAAAGAAACGCTGCAATTTAGAATTGGTGCTTTAGCGGCGGTACTGGATGGAGGGAGATGTAGTGGAACTGGAGCAGCCAGCTGTGTGTAACCGTACGTTGGAACAGCCAACTCTCGACGCAACCTGGTGGTGAGATGCCCAATTAATTACAACAATGAGGGGCGTGGGGGCGCGTAGAGCAGTTGGAACAGCCAACGCTCAGCGCAGCCAGGTGGTGAGATGCCCAATTAAAAAAAACGGCAGAATATTTAACATGGGGCCTGTTCTTCTTATAAGACTCTGTATTCATTGATTTCTCCTACGATGCACACAAGCTGAGAAAAAAGGAGGAAATGAAACATGCTTGCCTATTAATATCAGTGGCGGACTTACCTACGGCGCCGCCCCTAGGCCGGGTTGGCCGGCCGCCCCTTTGTGTTTCGCGAAAAAGGAAAGGTTTCAACGTAAAAGCACAGAGTAAGGAACCTTTAAAAAGGTAACCTTTAAAGATTCCTTACTCTGTGGTAAAAGCGATATTAAATTTCCCGTTGTTGGCACGCTAATTATTGCATTTATCCAAGAAAGACGTAGTTCAATATGAGTACATTATATTGAAGTTGTATTTATAGGTTTTAAGAAAAACACATGTTTCGTGGTTGAGGCAAGATTGAATATGAATAGGCTAAATTAATGGTAGCGCTGGACGCATTGCCGTTCTTGAGGAAATTCAATAAAAATTTATTTAATTTAAATTGGTTTTCTTTTAGTTTCTCTTCTAATTTCTGTGAACTTATTAATATATAGATATTTATTTAATGCAATAATATCATGTATCATATAATAATGGTATCAATAATAAAGAACTATATTTAATATTATATACAGGGTGAATCTCATAAGGTGTCCTAAATGGATAACAGACAAACGCTTTGCCCTACAACCTTCAAACCAAATTATTTCCTACTAAATTGACCCCAAGGAATAATTTAAAAATATTTTTAACGTTGTATAAATACAGGGTGTACCAAAAACTTGGGGTCACAGGTTCGAATCTTGGAAATTTCAAATACAAACATATGTCATATTATACATCATTAGAAAGGTCTATTTAATAGAAACATTTTGGTGAAAACAGAATTTAGTTATCTTTATTCATTTCAAAATGGCGTCCATTTTTGTAGCCAAAATCAAAATTTACGGAATACCCTGTAATTCTTTTATTATTAATCATAAACGATTTCTGATTCAAAATACTTATTTGAAATAAGCTAAGCTTTACAATGATATGCCACAAGATCACATTTATTTAAAAACTAAAATTTCCAAAATTTAATATTTTTGAAAATGTTTACATAAACAAAACTCAAAAATTTCAAATGCTAACCCATGTCATTTTGTATATCATCTTAAAGCTCTCGTTGAACTGAGCAACTTTGTAATTTACACTAATGCCGTATCTCTTTTGGTTTTGTAGTAATAGCGTAAAAATGTTATTTTCCCATATGATTTGCATGTTAATTAATCAGGACATGATAGTATGGCAGTCCTTCTTCCATTGTTGCCATACCATTAAATTAACATGCAAGTTATATGGGGAAATAACGCGTTTCCGTTATTACTACAAAACCAAAAGAGATACGGCATCAGTGTAAATTACAAAGTTGCTCAGTTCAACGAGAGCTTAAAGATGATATACAAAATGACATGGGTAATCATTTGAAATTTTTGAGTTTTGTTTATGTAAACATTTAAAAAAAATATTAAATTTTGGAAATTTTAGTTTTTAAATAAATGTGATCTTGTAGCATATCATTGTAAAGCTTAGCTTATTTCAAATAAGTATTTTGAATCTGAAGTCGTTTATGATTAATAATAAAAGAATTACAGGGTATTTCGTAAATTTTGATTTTGGCTACAAAAATGGACGCCATATTGAAATGAATAAAGATAACTAAATTCTGTTTTCACCAAAATGTTTCTATTAAATAGACCTTTTTAATGATGTATAATATGACGTATGTTTGCATTTGAAATTTCCAAGATTAGAACCTGTGACCCCCAGTTTTTGGTACACCCTGTATTTATACAACGTTAAAAATATTTTTAAATTATTCCTTGGGGTCAATTTAGTTTTGTTAGAATGTTGTAGGGCAAAGCGTTTGTCTGTTATCCATTTAGGACACCTTACGAGATTCACCCTGTATTATGAAAATATTCATACCTTTATTTTCCCATTTTTTGTGAAGAAGATTCAAAATAGGACAGCTCATAAGGTTTGTTAAGTTTGATTTATTACTCTTAAGATCTTGTACTTGTAGTAATACTTTTTTAACACAAACCAGGTAGGCCTAAAATTCTTTTAAACATATTTTTCTTTTTAATGTAACGGAATACTTGAATGCAATATAATGGCAAAATATAGTGAACAATCATTCAATCATCATTAATTTTCTGTGTATCTGGAATATAAAGTATTGTTTATTGTTTAACAGGTTTACCACTAAAACCAAACTGTTAAGGAATTATTAAAGTATGTTCTTACATTAAACGTTTACGCCTTATGCTTTCATGACAGAAAACTCTTCTATTAATTGTTCAACTCCGCGCCGCCCGTCGCCCGCTGACGCGCCGCCCGCCACCTGCCGCGGCCGGGCGCCCCTCAACGGCGGGCGCCCCTAGGCACGTGCCTAGTGTGCCTTATGGTAAGTCCGCCACTGATTAATATATAGATTACAAAACAAATTTAAACTATTTTTATGAGTGTTAAATGACTTTTGCTACTCGGGTCACTTGCCTCAATAATTTTTTTCAGTTATGTCTCTAAAATATCAGTTTGTAGTTAAAAAGTGTTGTTCATCATTGTAAAATTAGAAAATGTACGGTTTTCATAAGTGATACATTCCTAAATTTATTTCTAATTTTTTTCAGGTAACAGATATTTGGGTTTTAACAATATGTATATAGCCTATATATAAAAGAAAGTCGTTTATTCATTTATTAATGCACATGTCACAAAAAATTTGATAGTACAGGGAAAATCCTGCTCAAACAGGTGACTAGTCATAATATACAGTCGCGTTAGCACACTATTTATAACTCAAGAACGGCTAAACCAATTTGGCTGAAAATTGGTGGGGAGGTAGCTTAGAATAGGAAAGAACATAAAAGGATACTTTTTATCTAGTTTCCTCCATGACACACGACAGTCTTTGGTGATTCCATTTAAACATGTGTTATTACCCATTTTGTCTCTTCTTTCCACATAAAAAAAATCTATATATAATGAACTTAGTGTGTCAATATCTAAATATGACATCAGGGCTTCATGTCTTAAAACTTACTATGTTATTCTTATGAAAGCAATATTTTTTTATTGGAACACATTAGGAATATTTTAATTCTATAAACAGCTGTTCTCATTTTAAAAAGTATTATAAGCCTCACCACATACGTTGACTAATGACCAAAACAGCTGGGATGACCGAGGGGGGAGAGGGGTACTTCTCCAAAAACATCGAGTTTAGCTTACGTTATTTGTTAATTTTCATGGAACAGCTGATAATCCAATAATTTTAACTGAGTAATGGTGCAAAAATTCATCCGTCAAGTTACGTCACGAGGCTTATGAGAAAAGATTGGTAATAAAAAAACTAGAGGCTAATATAGACTTGCAGCCAGTAAAACCTGACATCAAGGGCCTGAAACTGAAGGGCAAAAAATTCCTCAGTTTGGCATTGCAAATTATGCGGGGTAAGCTAGTAGTTTATATAGTTCTCTTTATTTGTTAAAAACTAACTCACAATTATTTACAGCTTTTTTAAGGGTGATATTTTGAGAACTGCAAGAACCTTGTTCTACTTTGTGTCTTATTATTTTGGCACACTATTAGGTTGGGTGGAACTTGGTGACTTCAGAGATAACAATATATAGTTTAATCATGTATTTTTAATGACTAGACTATAACCACAAAGGACAACATTGCAGGGCGACAATGGGTTAGATGGGGCCATAACTGTTAATATTTCCATTGGACTATTTTTGTGAACTCTACTATAGTTTAGGTATGCACTACAGAAACACTATTGGACATTTATTTTGAATTCAGTCTTTTGTTTCATTATTCATTTATTGACGTAGTCAACTGTTACGTCATTTATGATTTTGTTGTTGGCTTAGGTATGTTTAAACGTTTTACTTGTTATTATCAACACTTCATGCAGCAGTGTATTGTATGGGTTGAATGATTATTTAAACGTATTCTGTACAACAGTATGGTCACATTGTATTGCAAGTGATCACTTCCCCAGATGAACAGTCAAAATGTTAAGCACAAATCAATATAAAATTATTAAAACATTTTTATACCTTGATCCAAGACTTATGCTTCATTAAAAAATGTATTTTTAAAACAATTATTAGTTTCTAATCAGAGAACAGATCAATCCTGAACTTTCTACCATCTCCATGTATAGCAGCAACGTGTTGTTTAAGATGAGTGATCCGTTTGAATGTGTCTCCACATTCTGAACAAGTCATTGGTCGTTCATCTGAATGAGTGATCATGTGTTGTTGAAGATTTCCTTTCCTCTTAAATCCTTTACCACAAACATCACAGAAATAAGATACTGTGAGTACAGAAAAGTGGCTTTTAACATGTTGACGTAAAAGCTTAGGTAGTTTAAATTGTTTGCCACACTTTTCACACACATAGGTTTTGCTAATATTATGCATTGACTCCATGTGATTCCTCAACTGATAACTTGTTTTGAACTTCTCAGGACATTTTGTACAATTATTTGACTTGTGTTGTTTTCTCCTGTGATTTGATAGCTTATACGAGGATATAAACTCTTTATCACAAATTGAACACTTGAATGGCTTGGGAATCTCGGCACCTTCAGGCAGTCGATGAGAATCCTCATGAGCTAACAAGTGTTTTTGGTTTCTACTGATATAGCCACAAAAAGAACACAAAAATGAAGATTTCTTGTTCAAGTGCATATTATTGTGATGCATTTGTCTAGCTCCTTTGCTATTAAAATGTTTTTCACAATCGAAACATTTAAATGGGCGAGCATTTGTATGGGAATTTTCATGCTCATCCCTCTTATCTAGGCCTGGAAACAGTTTCCCACAAATTCCACAAGGATATCTTGCTTTTTTTCTATATCCTTGACACGAAGAACATTTCTGATGACTTTGATACTGGCGTAATTTTTCATAACATCTACCACACTTATCACATTTATAAGCATAAATTGGAATTTGAAACAGATCACTATCTGAATCTTTCTCATTGTCACTCCCAATATTTTGTTTTGACAAACCTTTTCGTCCTCTATTGGTCTTTGTTACACGTAAAGGTAGAACATTGTGTTCATAGGTAGGTTCTGGTTCATTAATAAAACTAGAACTTTGAGTTGGGTTTCTATTATTTTTATGATCATAAACTGAATAATTTCTTCTAGTTCTAGTTCTCTTGCCCTTAAATCTTTTATCTGAATATATATCTGATTCAGGAGTAAATATAGTATTTTTATCTTTTGAAGTCATCTTATGATTTATTACTTTTTTTAAATCTCTGTTTTGCTTTAGTACTTTTCCAATATTAGCACTAGTACAGTCTTCATTATATTTCAAGTGGCTATTTGAAATACAAGCATTTCTAGTCTTAGGCAGGGCACTTGCTTTTGTTGAACTTTTTGAAATATTCCTCTGCGTTCTAACAGGTGAATTAGATATATTGATTCTTTCCATGACACTAAATGATTTTTTATTTCTCTCCGATAGTTTGGTGTTTATATAAATGCTAGGATCATTTTTCATAGTTGACATATTTACTTTCTTCTTTGCCACTTGGTAAGATTTACTATTTAACAAATCCCCTAAATATTCTTCTTCCCAGTCACTTCCACTGTAATTTCCAATATCCGCATTTTCTTCGTTAGAACAGCTAGATCTTATTTCTTCATTTAAGTCAAGATCCATTTTATTTTCCAAATGGTTATTTTGAATCAAATTTTGTATTCTGTATTCATAGTTTGACTTGTTAAGTAAAACTATACACTCTACCTTATTGTCCATAGATTCCAGCTTACTAGTGTTTGTTCTTTTATTCCCACAATAGTTTTGTGACTCAAAAGTACCTTGATGCTGCTCGAGTTCGATACAAGGGTTACTCACATCAGGAAAAATATTTACTCCTTTTTTTTCTGTTTCTGAACATTTGATCTTATGCAAGAATTTTGAACAGCTATGTTCATTACCCTCTTGGTATTTGACTGCACCATTTTGAACCTATAACATAAAATAATGTAATTTGAGTTTTGAATGAAGAGAAATTAATAATAATAAAATAATCAAATTATTCAAAAGAATAACAACTCCCCAATTTCCGGGGTTGACTCTAAAATCAAAGTAAAATAATCAAATTACATAAAAGTTTACATTATCCAGACTAATTGTTAGGGCTTTTAAGGCCAAATAAATGACTCTCACAATATACACTGAATATTTCAAAGTGGTTATCACAATTTCTTGAATGTTAGATTTTGATATTTTAAATTTGTTGAATTCTTATATCTGCAGAGAATTTTGCAATGGATTATCTTATATAATAATTAAAGATCTACATTTTAGAAACCTAAAAACATTAGTAATGTTTCCTAGTAGGATATGGGCCAAAACCTACTACAAAGAACATTTTATAGTTTTAACTGAAAATAAAAGAATAGCAAGTGCTAAAACATCATAAGAGACTTTTTATATATAATGTTTTTGGCAGGATCATCTTAGAACTATTTTACAAACTTTTACAAAACTTTTTGTTTTAACTTACAAGCAGAAACGGAATAAAAGTTAAATAGTTCCGGATTTTTGGTTAGTTATTAAAGTCTATGTTTAGTTCTCACGCCCTTTTTAATGCACAACTGAAAAACCCGGCCACAATCAGACCCCAATTTATATGTATAAATATAAAATAAAAATAAAATGTCAATACAGTAGAACCTCGATAGTTCGACACTTTGTGGACTTAGAGAGTGTCGAACTATCGAAATGTCGAACTATAGGGAGTATATGGGAAATTTTAACACTGGGAGTATAAAAGTCATAATTTGAATTTAGGAAACACTAAGTTTTAGTGAAACCATAACCTAATTGAACTTTAACATAAACAACATTCAAATCATTCTCCAATTTGTCTACATTTTCACCTTTGTCAGGCTCCAACATGGACACTATTGGTCATTATTAACATGTTAAGTTGTCATGGACCATGTCGAACTATCAGGAGTGTCGAACTATTGAGAGTCGAACTATCGAGGTTCTACTGTAATAAGGAAATTAAGCATGACTGTAGACATGTTTTGATGGCATTTGATTATAGTTAACCTGTTGACTTTTTTTATTCATTAAAAAAATATGTTCTGTAAGTATTGATTTTTACAACAAAACAGTATACTAGAAAAAGTATAATAAATAATACATTACCAATAATCATTTAATTTAGTTTAGATTGTATTTTTTAAATAATTAGCTTATGGCACAAACCAAATTTACCTACAAGTTTAAGAAAGAAGTAAATAAATAAATTATTCACGTAACCAAAAAGGCCATGCTCTAAATTAACTCACAAATGACATTTTTATCATTCTAAGCGAGATCAGCCTGTTTTTTGTTCTCTCAATAGTACCAAAACTGTTTCTTTTTTGTCCTAGGGATGAAAAATCAGCTGGTATATTTTTTAGGTCCTAGAAATGAAAAGTCAGCTGTTTGCTAACTATATTATTATTCATTTATTAATTTTAAGAAGCAGAATTTTGATATTCAAACGTTTTAATTAAAGGGATTTGTTTATAAATAAAAATGTAAACATTGCATATTAATTACTTTGTAAATATAACCTCGAAAATACAACTTTATAGTTAATATTTTTAATGAACAAAAGTCTAATTCCGCATTATGATAAAAAAACTTGGTTCATCACTCGGAGCAAAAGTGTCTTTTTGATGCTTAATCATTTTTAAAAACTCGATTGCGCACCAAAAAGACCCACTTTTGCTCCTAGTGATGAAAACAACTAAATTATCTATTATTATTATTAATATTTTATCATTATATACTAATTTAGTAATGAAAACTGTGAAAAAAATTTAGAAATATTTTCCAAAAAAATTTATATTTACACAAAGTTGTCTGATTTTAATTTCTTTTGTTATAAACACTCCTTAAGTACTTAAGATTATAGTCGGGAGATGACTTGTTGGCCACTGAGGGGGTTGGGGGGTGAGGGGAAATTTACATTCGAAACCTACCTGTCATTTGGTTAACTAAGGAATAAAAACAAACTTAGGTTGTACTATTCTACATGAAAAAATTTTGTTAAAAAAGTAAACAATTATCTTTGTTGACAAACCAGCTAGCCTAATTCAATGTAGTGAAGACAGCTGACTGCGAAATAAAAAAAAACATCGTTGGGAAGCTGTATGTTTTTGGTTTTGTCGATAGCTTAACATATGGTGTAATAAAAAAAACCAAAAACAAAAAGCAAATTGTTTTGGCCAATGGCATGCTTCAGCTTCCCCTTCACCCCGCAACCCCCTCACTGGCCAACAAGTCATCTCCGGACAATAAGTACCTGGTGGCCGAGCATTTGCTCAGTAAACTCAAACAGTAATATTCTTTATAGCAGTGTTTTCCAACCTTTTTGTGGCCGCGTACCACCTGAGGCTTTTAAATTTTTTGGCGTACCACCCAAACTCATCATATCCCTCCCCCCCCCCCCCCACATTCCTTAACCTTACAGATACAGAGAGAGCATGGGGCATCATTGTTATAATTTTTTATATGTTTCATTATAGGCCCCTAATTAGTGGTGTGAGAGAAATTAAACACAAATTTACAACAATTGAAAAAGGTATCATTTAATTCAATAAACATAAATTTTGATCAACATTTTAGTTCAAAGTTATACAAATAATAATATGATTAAAAATTAAATTAACTATATAAGTAAACTATGTTTTACAGTTTGAAACTAAAAACTGTTAGCTTGAAAAATGAAATTGAAATAAATTGTAAATTGTTGAAATAAACTACACTCTTAAGGCGCAAAAAAGTTATTTTGCATTCCTACAAAAGTTGCTAAAACAATAAAAATACAAAATTTCAATAATCAATCAAATTAACAACAAAGAGGTTGTTAATTGGAAACTTGTTGTTGTTTCTTGCTCAGGAAAGTAGCAATGTCAGGGGACTGATTAATAATCAGGACAAATTCTACACATAATCAAATAATTGTCATGACACAAACTATTGACAAATCACTCTCTGGGCTTTACCGAACAAATACACAACATGTGTTCCAGTGTTACCAGGTAGGTGATAAACTTAAAATTCTCTGTCGATATGACCAAATAAGTTATCCCTCTTGTTTCATTGTTTCCGTGGAGCATGTCTCGTAACTTGATATACAGGGTGTCCAGCTTCGACTGTCCGAAACTTTTCCATGTTGTTCAGCAAGTCAAAAGAAACAAAAAAGTTCATATAAACATATGTCCTAAAATGTGTCGTTAACCCGCTAGCCGCCATTTTGTTTTTTACACTTAATAATTTTTATTTCCGTAACGGATAAATGGATTGCGTTCATATTTGGCATGTACCTTAACTAGACCAATGTTTATTTAAAGAAAAAAATTATTTTTTTACAGTGTGTATTTTCAAAATGGCGGCCATTTTAAATTTTCAAACTCAAATATCTCAATAACGGTAAATTTTAGAAAAATTTTACAAGAAACAAAAAAGTTGAAAAATTAAATTACCAGTAATGGTACCATTGACTCTCTACCTCAATAGAATTAAACTGATTATTGTTATTTGTGAAGTGACTTTTTAAATATTCATTTTCATACATTTTTTTCAATTCTACCTCCAAACATAGTATTTTATCCATCAAACTCTTATTGTTATAGCACAACAGTTCAATATCACTTGGTAAGACTGTTTTTATTTGATTATTTCCTCGGTTTGAGTGCTCGCATTAACCAAAATACATGAATTTATAGGAGTTTCACCTAGTTAGTTCATTGAGTTTTAAGGTTCTTGCACGTTGGTTTGCATGTTGGTCTCAGATACTACACCTTTTTCGGATAGTTTCTGTGGACAATACTTTTTTTGTAGTGTCTTGGAAGCTGCTTTATTCTTTATATAACATATATTTTCTTTCTTATTTTGTGACCTAGTTCTTATAATTGATGAAAACTTTTTGATCATAATTGATTTGTTTATTAACATAAAATGTTTTAGTATATATTTGAAGTCAAAATTAAAGTTTGAAATTTTTTTGGGGTACAATGCAATTAAACTGATTTGGATTTAATATTTTATTAGTCCATTGCTAATTTTTACAGCGGATAATAAAATATTTATGTACTTTGACAATAAATTCCTTAAATTTAAAAGTATTTTACAATAAATTGTTCTGTGTGAGTTAACTGTTTGTAAGATCCAACACTCTACTACGTAATGTTAATTTTTTGTCCTAGCCGGAGGACAATGAGATCTATGCTATGCTATATTAGGAGCACTGTAGTACCGGGTGTCTCACGTAAGGTGTCTCAAAACGATTTTAGATCAACAGTTAGTCCTACAATCTTGAAATAAAATCATTTCCCACTAAATTGACCGCAAGAAATAATTTAAAAATATTTTTAACGTTCTGTAAATACAGGGTGTCACAAAAACTGGGGGTCGCAGGTTCGAATCTCGGAAATTTCAAATACAAACATATGTCATATTATACATCTTTAGAAAGGTCTATTTAATACAAACATTTTGGTAAAAACAGAATTCGGTTTTCTTTATTCGTTTCAAAATGGCGTCCATTTTTTTTAGCCAAAATCAAAATTTACGGAATACCCTGTAATTCTTTTATTATTTAACATAAATTACTTCTGATTCAAAATACTTATTTGAAATAAGCTAAGCTTTACAGTTATATGTCACAAGACCACATATATTAAAATACTAAAATTTCAAAAATTTTATATTTTTGAATATTTTTAGGATATACAGGGTGTTACAAAAAAGTGTCATTGGCTATACAGGACCCTTATTCTACATGCAAAAATAAGTCAAAAATGAAGAATAACATTTTTTGGATTTCGGCTTAGTTTAGCCGTAATCCGCCATTTTGTTTTTTATACATAATAATTTTTATTTCCATGACCGTTTGTTGTATTAAGTTCATATTTGGCATGAACCTTTATGACAGCAATGTCCATTTTCAGGAAAAAAAAATTATTTTTGTCCGGTGTATATTTTCAAAATGGCGGCCATTTTAAATTTTTAAACTCAAATTTTCAAAAACGGAAAATTTTATCAAAATTTTACAAGGGACAAAAAAGTTGACAGATAAAATTACCTAACTAATGATACCAAGTTTGTAAGGATCGGACGACAAATAATTGAGTTATTGAGATTTTTCTTCTAAAATAACATAAATTTACATGCATTGTAATTAGTGTAGTAAAATTAGTCGGGAAAAATGAAATAATTTTTGGAAAGCTAATTTCTTTTGAAATGTGTTCTATGGCATCCCCTGACCTTCCTCCGAAAAGTCCCCTGAAATCCCATGTGGGGATCATGCTCAAAAATGAGGGGTTGGCCTCTAAGGAGTTAAAATAAATTTGGATACTAAGCATACTAAATTTGAATACATTCCAGAAGGTTAATATATATCAAATTAAAGGTCTTAAAATGTAGAGTACAATGCCGTAAACCCGACCTAAATATAACGGTCGGGAGAGAAATGTCATACGTTCAAAATTTAGAATAAAATAATATTATCAAAACTTTGCAATGCAATAACTTCCGACATATTTGACCTTTTGAGGTCTGGTTTTCGGCTATGTACTCTCCTTATTAAGACCTTTAAAATGATGTATAGCATGGCTATGGACTAAGAAAAAATTTTCAAAACTCCCTCTTTGGGACGTCCATGTAGAGGGTGGTTCAAGGGTAACATGATAGGCATATGTCAAGATATCCCTATTTGCAAAGGTAATTGTACAAGCAAACGTTTGCCGCAAACCGGACCTCAAAAGGTCAAGTTTTTTGAATATTATTACATTTTTAAGCGTTTAGATTAAAATTTGATTTTTATTCTAAGTTTGGCAGGCTGCCATTTCCGACTCAAGCAACCTTTTGAGACGAGGTTTGCGGCATTAAATTCTACTACTTAAGAGCTTTAATTTGATATACATAAACCAATTGGTCGACGAAAGACTTATTTCTGACTCCACGAGGGCCATCCCATCATTTTTAGGCATGTTGCCCACTGGGGATTTCAGGGGACTTTTCTGAGGGAGGTCAGGGGATGACATAGAACACATTTCAGCAAAAATTGGCTGTCCAAAAATTTTTTTATTTTCCAGCCATATTTTGGCTTAATTTTACTACACTAAATGGAAAATCAATGATTTTATGCATAAAAATGGCCATCACTCCGTTATCTGTTGTTCGATCCTTACAATCTTGGTATCATTAGTTAGGTAATTTTATTTGTCAATTTTTTGTCACTTGTTTGTCACTTGTAAAATTTTGTTAAAATTTACCGGTTTTGAGATATTTGAGTTTAAAAATTTTAAATGGCCGCCATTTTGAAAATACACATTGGACAAAAATATTTTTTTTCCTAGAAATGGACATTGCATACGTAAAAATTCATGCCAAATATGAACTTAATGGAACGAACAGTCACGGAAATAAAAATTATTATGTATAAAAACAAAATGGCGGATTACGGCTAAACTAAGCCGAAATCCAAAAAATATTATTCTTCATTTTTTACTTATTTTTGCATGTAGAATAAGGGTCCTGTATAGCCAATGACACTTTTTTGTGACACCCTTAAACAAAACTCAAAAATTTTAAATACAAACACATGTCTTTTTGTACATCATATTAAAGCTCTCGTTAAACTGAGCAACTTTGTAACTTACACTAATGCCGTCCGTATCTCTTTTTGTTTTGTAGTAATAACAAAAAAATGTCATTTTCCCATTTAACTTGCATGTTAATTTAATGGTATGGCAACAATGGAAGAAGGACTGCCATACTATCATGTCCTGATTAATTAAAATGCAAATCATATTGGAAAATTACATTTTTACGTTATTACTACAAAACCAAAAGAGATACGGCATTAGTGTAAATTACAAAGTTGCTCAGTTTAACGAGAGCTTTAATATGATGTACAAAAGACATGAGTTTGTATTTAAAATTTTTGAGTTTTGTTTATGTTAAAGTTTTCAACAATAAAATTTCCTTATTTTAATTTTGAAATTTTAGTATATTAAAAAATGTGGTCTTTTGACATATTATCGTAAAGCTTTTCAAATAAGTATTTTGAATCAGAAGTCATTTATGTTAAATAATAAAAGAATTACAGGGTATTCCATAAATTTAGATGTTTGCTACAAAAATGGACGCCATTTTGAAACGAATAAAGATAACCGAATTCTGTTTTTACCAAAATGTTTGTATTAAATAGATCTTTCTAAAGATGTATAATATGACACATGTTTGTGTTTGAAATTTCCGAGATTCGAACCTGCGACACCCAGTTTTTGGGACACCCTGTATTTATTTATAGAATGTTAAAATATTTTTAAATTATTCCTTGGGGTCAATTTAGTAGGAAATGATTTTATTTCAAGATTGAAGGACTAACTGTCGATTTATAGTCGATTTGAGACACCTTACGTGAGACATCCGGGTTGGCAGTAATATTAATACAGGGTTAGGCAAAAGTCTGGACACCCCCAGTTAACTTTTTAACGCGTTGCAGTAGGAAAACCAAACTCGGCACATGTTAACAACATGAAAAACTGCACTTTTTCATCAACTACACAACTTTGCCCCTGCCCCCAAAATGGGGTATTTTGGGGGCAGCCCCAAATTTTCAAATGTAAACCCCTATTGGGTGACCCCTCATTTTAAACGGTTTATCAAGAGAAATTGAATGGCACAAACCGGATGTCGATATCTCATCTCTAACCAAAATGGCAGCCATTTTAAAATTCGAGAAGGGTAAATTGACATTTGTTAAAATTAAATCGGAAAATAGCTTTTTAGAATTTATGATTTCTGGAATTATTTTAGAATTTAACCTAGTAGCAGAAATGAACTAGTAAGTTCAATTCTAAAATAATTCCAGATATTCTCAATTATAAAAAAGCTATTTTCCGATTTAATTTCAACAAATGTCAATTTACCCTTCTTGAATTTTAAAATGGCTGCCATTTTGGTTAGAAATGAGATATCGACCTCCGGTTTGTGCCATTTAATTTCTCTTGATAAACCGTTTAAAATGAGGGGTCACTCAATAGGGGTTTACATTTGAAAATTTGGGGCTGCCCCCAAAATACCCCATTTGGGGGGCAGGGGCAAAGTTGTGTAGCTGATGAAAAAGTGCAGTTTTTCATGTTGTTAACATGTGCAGAGTTTGGTTTTCCTACTGCAACGTGTTAAAAAATTAATTGGGGATGTCCAGACTTATACTTGCTTGCCCATCTCAAATTTTGAAATGGCTGCCATTTTGGTTAGGGGTGAGATATCGACCTCCGGTTTGTGCCATTTAATTTCTCTTGATAAACCGTTTAAAATGAGGGGTCACTCAATAGGGGTTTACATTTGAAAATTTGGGGCTGCCCCCAAAATACCCCATTTTGGGGGCAGGGGCAAAGTTGTGTAGTTGATGAAAAAGTGCAGTTTTTTATGTTGTTAACATGTGCCAAGGTTCGTTTTCCTACTGCAACGCGTTAAAAAGTTAACTGGGGGTGTCCAGACTTTTGCCTAACCCTGTATTACAATTATTGGTACAAAAGGAATATTGTTAAACACTGCCCCTTTGGATCACTGTAAACCTCTGTTTATAGAAACTGGTATTCTGACAGTTGTAAATTTATATATTTATGAAGTTTTAATCTTAGTGAAAAAGAATGTTAACTAAGGCCTATTGTCGAAAAGAAAAGAAATGAGATTCATACATACAACACCAGAAATAACCACAAACTTGAAATGCATAGAAATAGATTAAGTGTAACCAATAACTACCACACATATCATTTGGTATTAAAATGTTTAATAAATAGCCATCTGAAGTCCAAAGTTTGATGGAGACTAGGTTTATAGCCCAGTAACTTTAGATAAAAAAGTGGCCTAAAATCAAACTAATTAGTAACAAGCTGATTTTTGGTGTGTTGATAGTATATGCTAAGATGTATTGTGATTATTGTAAGATAACTATTTTCTGAAAGTTCCCCTCATTTCCCTCGCTTGCTTCGCTCGGTACAACGTTACCATCTTTTTAACTTCTTAACAAAAATATTAATTGTGCACCATCTATCACACCGGTTTAAGTGCTTATGGCCTTAACTTATTCAGACTGAAAGTGTGCTATGCTAAATAATAATAACTACAATAATCATGGCATATTATGATTCTTTTCTGGCTGATTCATTAAAATATTTTGATACATTTTATGTAATTTTTGCCAACATTTTTTCTTGCATTTAAAAACATGCGAATGGAAGTAAAGCTGTCTGGAGCCTGGTGAATGCCGAAAGGAAAGCACATTGGCTAAAAAATTACACATTTTAGTATATTCAAGCTTTTTTTTCAGTCTCCAGCGCGCCGGCCGGTGATGCGTTTGTCTGTGTGTCCGTGTACGTACCGTAAAGTAATGTTTTGTGTGTGTGAACTGTATGTGTGTAAAAAGACTTTTTATGATATAACGACGTCCCATGGACTGAATTTTTAACTGATGTTTCTCATCTGGGTGTGATCATGGCACAATGGTGCTGAAACCGTGGTAACCCATAAAGTTACTAATAGGATTGAAGACGATAAGGGTATGTAAACCACTTAATATTCAAGCTTTGCTCTATCTCCATTGGTTATTGAGATATTAACAAGTCTAAAGACAGTACATTGTATTTTGGGACTCTTATGTTAATCTTATGGAGAATAAAGATGTGTTAATATTTCACTTATTAGTCAATATTTTTGGATGAAGCTTTGTACTTAGCTTCATTTGGTTGAGATCTATCCATTTATAGTTAAAAAACTTAGTTTTTGTAATTATCTTGGCAGCAAACCTGCACACTCGTTCCCCATGTTAATTATATGGAGAATAGATAAACTCCTTTTATTTATGAACAGATATTAATGAAAGTACATGGCTTCATATAGTCAAAATAATTTTTTTATGCTAAAAATACCTACTTACAGTGTTTACTATTAGTGTAGTAAAATTAGTCGGGAAAAATGAAATAATTTTTGGAAAGCCAATTTCTTTTGAAATGTGTTCTATGGCGTCCCCTGACCTTCCTCCGAAAAGTCCCCAGAAATCCCATATGGGGATCACGCTTAAAAATGAGGGGTTGGCCCATAAGGAGTTACATTAAAATTTGATATTAAGCATACTAAATTTAAATACATTCCAGAAGGTTTATATATATATCAAATTAAAGGTCTTAAAATGTAGAATACAATGCCGTAAACCCGACCTCAATATAACTGTCGGGAGTGAAATGGCAGGCGTTCAAAGTTTAGAACAAAATAATATTATCAAAACTTTGAAATACAATAACTTCCGACATATTTGACCTTTTGAGGTCTGGTTTTCGGCTATGTACTCTCCTTACTAAGACCTTTAAAATTATGTATAGCATGGCTATGGACTAAGAAAATATTTTTAAAACTTCCTCTTTGGGACGTCCATGTGGAGGGTGGTTCAAGAGTAGTATGATAAGCATATGACTAGCTATCCGCATTTTCAAAGGTAATTGTAAAAGCAAACGTTTGCCGCAAACCGCACCTCGAAAGGTTAAGTATTTCGAAAATTATTACATTTTTAAGCGTTTAGGTTAAAATTGGATTTTTATTCAAAGTTTGACAGGCTGCCGTTTTTGACTCAGGCAACCTTTTGAGATGGGGTTTGCGGCATTAAATTCTACTACTTAAGAGCTTTAATTTGATGTACATAAACCCATTGGTCGAAGAAAGATTTATTTCTGACTCCACGTGGGCCATCCCATCATTTTTAGGCATGTTGCCCACTGGGGATTTCAGGGGAATTTTGTGAGGGAGGTCAGGGGATGGCATAGAACACATTTCAGCAAAAATTCGCTGTCCAAAAATTACTTCATTTTCCAGCCATATTTTGGCTTAATTTTACTACACTATATGGCAGCATACCTGCATACTCTCTTTGCTTTAATTATCATTATTTATTCAGCGAACCTTCATCCTCATTTCCACAGTGTATATGGGAAAAATATAAAAGGTATTGGAAACTCGTTGTGTACGCAGGTCTGCTGCGACGGGGGTATTACTTTATTGTTCACAATTTAAAGGGAAAAAATGCATAAAACAAGTCGAACTTGTGATTGCAAGAAAAAAATTCTCCAAAAGTACTTCTACACAAAATATCAAACATTAATAATAAAAAAGCCAGAAAAGGCCTTAAAATGCCATTATAATTGCAGTTATTTTTATTTAGCACAGCCCACTTTCATTCTGAATAAGTCAAGGCAGTAAGCACTCAAATCGATGTGATAGATGGGGCATAATTAATGATTTAGTATTTTCAATAAGTTAAAAAGTTTGTAACGTTGTACCGAGCGAAGCAAGCGAGGGAAATGAGGGGAACTTTCAGAAAATAGTTATCTTTGCATATACTATCACCACACCAAAAATCAGCTTGTTACTAATTAGTTTGATTTTTGATCCTAAAGTTACTGGGCTATTAATAACAAATTGTATTCTTGGCTTCAACGTAGATCTTTTTATAATATTGATGAGTTTTTAAACATTGAGATAAAATGCTGTGATTTTACATGACTGTGTTTGTTGAATTTTACAGATTTTATTGTTGTTGTGATCTTAAATTTTTACTGTCTTTTTATTGAGCTGAGCCATTGTTTTTGTTTAAATATTTTATCTGATGTTGTTACTTTTTATTTTATTGGTTAATATTTTTTAAGAATGATAATTACAAAATAGTTGTTATATCAATCTGTAATATTTTTATTTATAATCATTTTTCTAACCTATTAAACCTAGATTGCTTTATTTAATTAGGCCTAAAAATAACTTTTTTGACACAATTGGTGAATGTGAGTTATGCTAAGAAGCACCGATTATATTCAACTTATTAGTTTTAATGACAAAGTCCATTGTAATTACAGTGTAATTATTGAACGACCAATAAATATTGTCTATTGTCTAATATGCACTGATGTCTGTGGCGAGGTATTTTCCACGACCTCAAAATCTAACAGGTCGATTTTGCTTAAACTTTGCATTTATTTAAGAGTGTTTTGGCCCAAAAATAAGTTTAGAAAGAGCCCCAACCCCAGAAAAAATTGATTTTTGTCTAAATTTAAGTTTAAATTTTTTTTAACATTGGTCTTATGGGTTGCCATCAAGGCAACAAAATAACAACGAAAAGCAAACAAAAATAAAAAGTGCTTT
Organism: Neoaliturus tenellus; assembly: GCA_030545055.2. NCBI lineage: Eukaryota > Metazoa > Arthropoda > Insecta > Hemiptera > Cicadellidae > Neoaliturus > Neoaliturus tenellus. The sequence continues at coordinate 92,168,697 of CM061531.1, read as the reverse complement.
TTTTACACTAAGTATATTTATTCTGGACCAATGAATGTACAGCAGTACAATACACATAGAAGTTTGAACATAATAAAGTGATAACAAAACATTTACATTAGTGGACTCGGCCTATTCAGATACATCCTGGAACTTAGTAGTAAATGAAAACTAAATTTCTGTTTTACCAGGCATCTTCAGATATAAGTATAGTAGAACCTCAATAGTTCGACTCTCGATAGTTCGACACTATCCGGTACAACTTGATATGTCATTAACTACAGTTAGTGTCCAGATGTTGGAGACTGACATAGGTAAAAATGTATACCAAGTCGCGAATGACTTGAATGTTGATTAAGATTAAGTTATTGTTTCATTCAAGTTTAGTGTTTCCTAAATTAAACTCATGATTGTCATACTCCCAATGTTAAAATTTCCCATATACTCCCTATAGTTCGACATTTCAATACTTAGACACTCTCTAACTCTCTGTATATTGGAATAGGCAAGTATGGTTCTTTTCCTCCTTTTTTCTCGCTTGTGAGCGTAGTAGAAAAAACCCGCATATACCGTTAAAAGGTAAGGAGTATACATATATGAGGTTAGAAAGGTCCTGTAGAATCCTATTACAATTTGCATTGACCCGCTATGCCCCAGAGGTTTTCAAAGTTTCACGGTTAGTTAAATAGAAGGGTAATTGATTGAATCTTTAGAGAGGTATTGTATTCGTAATAACTAATGATAGCAAATAAGGAAGAGCAGAAGTTATAGTTATACAATACTTTTTAAACTAATTGGATCCAGATCAAGTGAAATTTTGGTCAAATCTCAACCAGAAGGTGAATTCCTAGCAGGATATTACTGAATAAATTGATGGGACAGTGTAGCTTCATTACTGACAAAGATCAGCTGATTCATTCATTTGTCACCCAAAGAACAAAGATAGCTGGGTCCAATTTTGAACCATCAAAAAGCTTCTAACTTTTCACAGCTTCGTTCTGGCCTCATTAAGATAAATTTATACCAGCCACTATTTTAAATAAATAATAAGGTTGTATCTAATGAGTGACTTACTTAAATCCTGAACTTATGTTTTTGTACCATCTCCATGGGCAGCAGCCACATGTTGCTTAAGATGCGTCATCCGCTTGAATGTGACTCCGCATTCTGAACAAGATATTGGTCTCTCATTTGAATGAGTGATCATGTGTTGAGCGAGATTTCCTTTCCTCTTAAATCCTTTATCACAAATATCACAAAAATAAGATAACACAGCACCATGATCTTTCTGATGAATCTCTAAACTCCAAGCAGATTTAAACTGTTTGCCACACTTTTCACAGACAAAATTACATGGTTTTACAATATTATGTGCAGATTCCATATGCTTCCTCCGTTGGGCACGCGTTTTGAATTTCTCTGAACACGTCATACACTTTTTAAGCCTGTGTTCTTTCCGATGTTGGTTAAGCTTATACAAAGATATAAATCCTTTAGCACAAACTGAACAGTTGAACGGCTTGGGAATCTCTTCACCTTCGGGTAACCGATGTGAATCCTCATGAGCTAATAAATGTTTACGGTTTCTACTAAGATAGCCACAAAAACAACACAGAAACCAACTCTTCTGGCTCAAGTGCGTATTACTGTGATGCAACTGTCTAGCGTGTCTACTATTAAAATGTTTGTCACATTCCAAACATTTAAACGGGCGAGCATTGGTGTGGGAATTTTCATGATCATCTCTCTTATATCGACTAGTAAATCGTTTATCACAAATTCTACAAGGATGGCTTGCTTTCTTTCTAAAACCATGACACGAGGAATATCTCTCATGATTTTTATACTGGATAAAGTTTTCATAAAATTTGCCACACTTATCACATTTATAATTAAACAACGGGCTTTGAGATAGATCACTTTCTGATTCTTTCTCATTATCACTATCACTTGGTTTTGATAATACTTTTTGTGTTTTTCTTATTTTTATACCTGCAGGTGAAAGTTGAATATTTTGTTCGCAAATGGATTCAGGTTTAAGACTAGAATTTTTTGTTGGGTTTCTCTCATTTTTATGATCACTAATTGGATGAATTCTAATGGAAATGTTTTTCTTAGCTTTACTTCTTCCATCGGAATAGTCTTTTAATTCAGTACTTTCACAGGTTGTATTATTTGTTGTCGTTTGATGATTCCCACTTTTTACCAAATTTCTGTTTTGCATTAGTAAACCTCCAATACTAGTATTAGTCACGAGTCTATTTGAAACACAATAGTTTGTAGTGCTAAGGGGGGTTGTTGAAATCTGTGTTGAGGTATTATTTTTTGTTCCATATAGTATAGTAGATATATTGATTTCTTCTTTGGTACTAAATGATTCTGGGTTTTCATTAGTTAATTTGTGATTTAAATAAATGTTAAGGTCACTTTTTTCAGTTGACAGGTGTACCCTCTTTTCTGTAATTATGTTAGATTTAGGCCTACTTTCCAATAAATCATTCAAATATTCTTCTTCCCAGTCACTTCCACTGCAATTTCCGACCTCTGTATTTTCTTCATTTCTACTTGTGCTTTCCTCATCTATGTCAAGAGCAGTTTTATTTTCTAAATTGTTGTCTTCAATAAAATCTGGTATTATGTGTTCAAAATGTGATTTGTTTAGTAATACAACTTTACATTCTCTCATAATAGACTCATGTTTGTATGTATTTTCTCTTTTATCTCCAGAATAATTCTGTAACTCAAAGATACTTTGATGCTGCTTAGTTTCAGTATTAGTGGTACTTGTACTAGAGGAAAAGTACACTCCATTACTTGAAGACTCTGTACATTTGATCCTATGCAGTATCTTTGAATAGTCATCATGTTCATTAGGCCTACCCTCTTGGCATATGACTACAGCATTTTGAACCTATAACACAAAATAACGGAGTTTGAGTTTTGAATAAAAAAAAGGTTCAGCTTTACTACAAAATATATAGAAAAAACTCATCAATCAGGCACTCTAATCAATGTGTCCCACTGTCAAGAGGGCCCATTGCGAAGCAAATTTTTTTAGTTAAACTCAGGCCTGGAAGCAAGTGCTAAACACCACAAAATAATTTTTACATAAACACTTAATGACTTCTTTATCATGATGCACACAGAAAAGCTGTTTCCTGGCCTGTAATTAGTCTGCCAAGTTGGTGTATTCTGTAGCCTTTTAAAATAACTTAGGAAAAACATGGTCTTTTTTTCCATGTGCTAACCTCAAAAGTTATGTTTACTGAAGGAAAAATAACACTAATAATAATAAAATATCCCCGTCGCAGCAGACCTGCATACAGCAGATTTCCAAAGGAATTTGATATTTTGTATCTTCCCCCAGGGGCGCACCGACGGGGGGGGGGGATGAACGGGACCGCCCCCCCCCCCCCCCAGAAGGTTTAAAACGGCTTGTTTTAATAAACGAGGTTTTATTTCGTAGTGTTCAGGGGCGAACCCAGGATTCAATTTCGGGGGGGGGGGATATTTTTTGCGGAGTGGTAACACCGGGGGGTTTGGGGGGGTCCCCCCAAAAACATGGCGGGTCCAGGGGGCCTCCCCCGGAAAATTTTGGAATTTTTGAACCTAAATGGTTAGTTTTAGTGAATTTCAGAAGCTAAAATTAATTTAACTTTATGCAGACCTCTATACTCCACCAGAATTTGGGGTGAAACTAATGGGTCTTGAATATTAAATAAAGGGATCAGGCTTATTATTTAAACCTGGAAAAAATGTGTTGACTTTATATTACGACTGGAAATAAATTAAATTTGGAAATAAAGTACAAAAACAGTTGTAGTCTACAGTTTATTAAAAACACCAAAACACATTACTCATCATCAAGAGGTAAATACACGATTTATCTATAAGACACAGAATACAGAGTCAGAGTTAATTATAATAATAACTAATAAAAGTAATACAATTGTAACTTAAACGTATTATATTATTTTAACAGTGCATATATCAAATTAAAAGATATGGTGACTTCTTAAAAAAGAATCAAGATGTCAAAATTCAAATGAAGTACAGTAAATGATAGTCTACAGTCTCTAAGAAATTCTGAAATAAATACACTACTTAAAAATCGTAAAATATATGAATTATCGTTATCTCTAAGATACACACACACATTTAGACTAAATAAATGGCAAAACCACAAAATAACTAATAAGTTAGAGGTGGCAACACTGCAAGTGAATTAGAGCGCACTTAGAACCAATTAATTGCAAGAACTCGACGGTGCCGACGTGACGCTTTGGAACTCGTCAGTAATGCCAACGCGCAATAAATAACGTATTTAATTTCCAAAATTAAATTGACCTGTTTTGGATGTAATTTTACAGTTTTATCTTTTTTGCACAGTGCAATTAAAACCTCTATTACCCTATTCTTTATATAACTTGGCGTTTATTTTTGTTTATAAAAGTCTGGTACATGAAAATAATATTTTAACCATTTGTCATAGCTTATTATTATTATTTGAGCATATTTTTATTTTTATCCTCCAACATTTTAGGGGGGGGGGATATATCCCCTTTATCCCCCCCTGGGTTCGCCCCTGGTAGTGTTCGATAATTTATTTAACATATTGGTAAAGTTTGAACCTATGAAAACTAAGCGAATAAACTGCGAGCTAAAGAGACACTCGCAGAATTGCACGTAGAGTTTGTCGCTAGAGCAGACGCACGTGTATGTTGCTTGCTGTCATCCCATTGGGCATCCCAAGGTCATCACTCCGCCGACTCCCTCCCCTTCTCCCCTCCCTACCCGCCCCCGCACAGAACCGCCATTCGCCACGTTCACGTCAGTTCTTCTGTGTAATGTAGGTGATAAGGTTGTAAAATGCAGTTAAGGCTCCGGTGTAACTGAGTCCGAACAACAATGCCGAATGCCGCATCGCGGCCGTAGCGAGTTTTATGGATGCAGAGGTTTACGGGAATCATGTTTTAAAATGAACTAATTAAGATAGAGATTGGCTCTTAATTTTTATAAAAATACAAAGACGGATCTTGTCTTCTGTGTTTTTAGAATTTTTAAATACCATTTCTAATTTCAGTTATAACTGCCTAAAATCATCTGTTTTTCTCTAGTGGCAAGTTTTATAGATGCAGAGGTTTAAGGGGGTCGTGTTTTATAACTAACCGATTGAAATAGAGATTGCCTCTTAACTTTTTCTAAAAGTAAAAAACTGATCCCGTCGGCTATCTTTTTAGAATTTTTAAATAAAATTTCCAATTTCAGCTGTGACTGTCCAAAATCATCTTTTTCTAGATTTTTAACTGAAGTTTTCCATTAGTTTTCAAAAAGTACCGTACCAAAGTGAGATTACCAAAGTGTAACAAAGGAAATTTAGCACCGTTATTCTGCTTTAATATGACATTTTAGTCATAGCTCTAGGGTGAATTAAGCCTACATAATAGGATTCTAAAAAAACCCTTGCAGTTGCATCGAGAAAACAGATGATTTTAGACAGTTAAAGCTGAAAATAGAATTTTTATTAAAAAATTCTAAACAGATACCCGACGAGATCCGTCCTTTTACTGTTAGAAAAAGTTTAGATTCAATCTCTATCTCAATTGGTTAGTTTTAAAACACTATCTCCGTAAAACTCTGCATCTATAAAACTTGCCACTAAAGAAAAACCGATGATTTTAGACAGTATAACTGAAATCAGAAATATGGTATTTAAAAATTCTAAAAAAACAGAAGACAAGATCCGTCTTTGTACTTTTAGAAAAATTAAGAGCCAATCTCTATCTTAATTAGTTCATTTAAAAACACGATTCCCTTAAACCTCTGCATCCGTAAACTCGCCTAGCGCTACGGCCGCGGCCGCGAAGCGGCATTCGGGTTCGGGTAGACCGGAACCTTCTTTTTATTGTAATGACATTTTGTTTGCAAAAGTATTTTACAATAATTTATTGTATTTGAATAGTTTCTTAGTACTTGAAAACAGACAAGGATTCAGGATATTAATTGGAAAGTGACCCCCCACCCGACAAACGCGGGTCGCACCCCCTCTCACGCCGTGCGGACGACGCACGGCCCACACCTCCTAATATCTGAACTGCCCCCCCCCCCCCCCCCCAAAGCAAAATCCTGGGTGCGCTACTGTTTTCCCCATAAACACCATAGGGAATGAATATGTAGGTTTACTGCCATGGGAAGTTGTTAAAAAAATTATTTTGACCATGAAGCCATACACTAAGTTTCATCAATATCTGTCCATAAAATAAAGGAGTTCCCCTACTCTCCATATGATTAACATGGGAAAGGAGTTTGCAGTTTGCTGCCATATGAAAATTACAAATACCTACCGTCGCAGCAGACCTGTGTGCTCAGGGAATTTCTAACAGGATTCGGTATTTTTCTAACTTCCCATATAAACACCATGGGAAATATGTAGGTTTGCTGCCATGGGGATACTGTTAGTAGATACAGGAAAATCCCTTCCCAGTACACGTACTTAACAAATTGCTCAAATTCTGGTATTTTTCATTTTATCCATAAACCCCATGATGGTGAGTAGGTAGATTTGCCGCCATACGGGAGCTGTAATATATGTTAAACCCTACCTAGTGCATACCAAATTTGATCAAGTTGTGTCAATAAATAAGTGAGATACAGGGTTATGTTAATTTCCCACAAGAATAAAATGGAAAAACTATTTTTTTATTTTCTCCGTAACCCGTTGAGCCAAGTTAAAAATTCAAAATTCAAAATTATTTGTTTTTTCAAGCTCTTTTAAATAGTTTCTGTTAAAAATTAGTTCTACTTTTATATTTTTGCATGCTGATGAAAAACATTTTTCATCAACTCTGTCTGAAAGTGTTTTCCCTTTGCTTGATACCAATTTCCGACCTCGGCTTTGCCAAGCAAAACACAATTAATTGTGCACAGGACAAGCCACCCGTCCTAGTAATAAAAGCTAGTATTAAGACCTTCTTTTTTTGTGTGTGTTTGTCTACGCCAGTGGCATTTTTTAACGTTTTGACGGGGAACGGTCCAAACCCCAGTCTTGTTACTATCTAACATCGACCAGTTGTTAGAAAGCACCATTAATTAATAGCCCAATGACAAATGGCAACTGGGTCCGGAATCGAACCTTTAAAAAGCTACTGACTTTTCTCAGGATCGAACCAGCAACCTTTGGATTCAAAGGCGAGAACTATAACCACTCAGCTACCCAGCCAGTTAAACTTCTTCAAGTTTTGTTACATTATATTGGGAGAAACATAACTCATGCTAAATTTAGGTTCAATATCCTGTTTGACCCCAAAGAAACTCAATGTACAAAATCAGCAGATAATAACCCACTTTAAAGGTCAACATCATCGAACAGGCGTCAGCGTCAGGTACTATCCTCTTTTGCGTGTGTTCAGTTCTCGCATCTCTCAACTTGTCTAAGGCTGTCCACTCATCAAAATAAAATGTTTCTTCGTCTTGTTTGTGGCGTGTATCTATGTGTTACATACACATAAAAAAAAAATTTAATGACATGGAAATTTTTTTTCAAAACGCTGTGATTTTACGCCAAAAGAGTTAATCATGCAACTACAAGTCCCAAAACTATAGTGAGATTCACGAAAATAGTCCGATGAGAAACAATACATTGTTGCCAAATTGATTCTGAAACACATTTTTATACTGTATTACACATGGTAAACATAACCAAAAATGACAACATTGCAGGGTGAGAGGGGGTGAGGGGAAACACAGCTTTTAAAATTTCCATCGGACTATTTTCGTGCATCTCACTATATAGTCATTAATACATAGATAGACTGACAAAAATTTGAACTCGTAAAATTGAAAATTTAATTTAAAATTAAATTATTGTTAGTCCTGTACTCCTTGGACAAAATTATTTGGGTCTAATAAAAAAATTTAATCATAAGAGTAACTTTGATTGACTAACAAAATTGTTAAAATCCTGATAAGTTAATTCCCATGACCGATGAGTAAATTATTATTATTTATTGGAGTCACACAAACCCTCAGTTACAAATGGCATGTAACCCGTTTAAATTACTTATCTCCAATGGAAATTCATTGACAATTTGATGGTCGGCTGCAATGGGATGTTAATATGGAATGAGTTTTATTATTTATAAGTCACTGCTAGTGAATACTATAAAATTCCTTGTACTAAAACCCAATTACAGTCAACTCACACTAACTTGAATCTCTTTTAGGCCTACTCTAGACGTTTGAAAGGTCAAATTTTATCCTGTCTTCTTAAAACACCCGTCCAACTCAAATAAACCACATATTACTAAAACTTATGTTATAGTTATGTTTTTTCATCTTTGAGTTTAAGAGATACAAAAAAAACCTCTATAACTCTTGAAATTCAGTAGATAAGTCAAATTGAAATTTAATTTTAAATGTGCCTCAACAAGGCTATGTTTTAAAAGTTTTGACTATGTAGTAAAAAATCATTGACAACTATATCCAATCATGGTAATAATTTACAATATTGTTTAAAATCTATCCAATTCATATAATAACTAAATTTAGTGCTAATTTTGGCCCTTTACAATTTTTCTGTACAGTTTCTAAACTTGTTGACCATTCAGATCCAGTGGTTGGTTGGTAATTTGGAAGATTCTGTGCCATTGTCAGCAGGTTAAATGTCATTTGTGAATGGGGTTTAAAAACTTAGATGTGACTCACCTGTTCAATATTTAAGACTTGCAATTAACGAAATGAAGGGAAACCAACTAAGAGGCATCGGGACGAAGATTCCATCAAGCCATAGGAGAGATAGGTTAAATATCTTTACATCGTCAATCCTGTCATTAACAACTATGTGTAATGACTGGTTTTGAGACTTGTAGTCCCAATTTCAATTCAATTGGGGTCAAATTAAAGTGTATTGACATTTGTCTTTGTCATTGCATAAAAATACACTATATTTGACTATTACCGTAGCGAATTTCCCTATAGGGAATAGGTAAGACCTAAGCCCGGGACGATGTTGCTTTTTAATTTTGAGGTCCCCAGAAGCCAAAAACACCATTCGTTCATTTTTATATATACGTACTATATATACTTTCATATATATATATATATGTGTGTGTGTGTGTGTGTGTGTGTGTGTGTGTGTGTGTGTGTGTGTGTGTGTGTGTGTGTCTGTCTGTCTGTAGTACTTTATACCTTTTTATACCTTTTTATTACTGATAACTTTTGAAGGGGACCTCTGATTTTGATGAAGTTTGGTATGAACATGTAAGACCAGATCTATTTTCATGAGTTCGCGAACCAGCATGATTGGATTATATGAACAGGGTTTTATGGGGTTTCAAAGGGGTCAAAAATGGGTTTTTGGCATTTTTGGACCTAAATTTTCAAAATGCAACAATTTTAACTAAAACAATTTAAAAGAGCTTAAAAATAATAATTTAGTATTTTGAATTTTAAAACTTGGCTTAACGGGTTATGTAGGAAAGTAAAAAATCGGATTCACATGTTAATCTTATGGGAAATCAACAAAACCCTGTATCTCGTTTATTTATGGGCATAACTTGATAAAATTTGGTATGCACATTCACTAGGTAGGGTTTAACTGATATTTGCTTACAACACCCATGTGGCGGCAAACCTACATACTCACCCCCATGGGGTTTTTATTTGGAAAATTAAAAAGTGCTGAATATTGATAGAAATTGATATTTACCTTAACTAACCATCACATTTCCTTACAACTAACATTTTATAATGACATCCCATGGCAGCAAACCTACATACTCATTCCCATGGTGTTTATAGGGAAAAGACAAAATCTCAAATTTCAGTGGAAATTCGCTGAGTACGCAGGTCTAATGCGACGGGGGTATTATCATGATTATAATGTCTAACTGCAGACATGGAAACCTCAAGCCGCGGAACATAAGTGTACAGACGTGTCCCAGTTGGATGGGTCCGCCTGTTTACTTCCAGGTACATAGGAGTGGGCAAGTGGCCATTTGCTGTAAATTGAAATAATGTATATAATTACTTTATTCCACCAATATAAACATTTTCACATTCAGAAAAGAAAACTAGGAATTTCGTTGTCACATCAACTACTTTTTGTGAAAACGGTAAAAATAAAAGATTATTTAATTATTTCTGAGTCCAGCCCTTGCACTGAAAAAAACACATTTTACCGCTCTCCGTAGCGTCTGCAATTAGACATAGGCTAAATTAAAAACTTTCTATCCTCCCGGGGCTTGTGTGAAATGTCCATTAATTACAGGCAGACGTGCTTTGCACTTCGGCCGCCGTCTTGGTCAACCAGTAACGACAAAAACATTTTTGATAAAAATTATTTGGCTTTTGCTATTTTGAAAATTGAGAATTCTGCTAAAGGGCCTTAGATAAGTGAAAAAGAATCCATCTAATATCAAAATTCGCTTAGAAAAAACCATGCAGAACAGAAATCAAGTTCAATCAATTTCAACTGAGGTTTTTCATTTATTTGTGTGTTTCAAAGGCAGTAGCATTTTTTCACCTTTTAGTTGGGAACGGTCCATAAAAATGTAAACATTTATAGGTAAAATCAGCTGATCAGCTTATTATGTTCGGACAACTCTCTCAATCCCTCCTCCTATTATAGCTTTAGTAGCAGGTTAACCGAACCTTGCTCATTAATTTTATTTCACTTTTACCACGGTAAGGCCGGCCGCATACCAAAACGAACGTGACAAATCATCTTACGACTTCACGAGCGAAGGTAAAACCATCTGAGTAAATGGAATACCCACACACTCGGGCATTCTACTTAAACATATGCTATTGCCTTCGCTTGTGAAGATGTAAAATGCTTTGCCACATCTTGTCGCGTCGCATTCGTTCTGGTGTGCAGCCGGCCTAATCAATCAGGCTTTGATGTTTACATCAACTATACCTTTTCGCAGGTGACAGCTGTTGCCAATGCTTTAAAGTAGCATTATTTATTTTCATCATACTGCACGCAGATCAGTCGTTTTCTGGCCTGTATTTAGTCCACAAAGTTGGCCTTTTCTGTACACTACTGAAAAGTGCACTACAAAACATCTGTTAATTTTTTTCGTACGCTAACCTCAAAAGTTCTTTTTTGTCTTTTGCACAAATCATAATAATCCAAAACAAATATGGCCGATGTAAACAAAAAACAACTTAACGACTTGCAAACTACAATTTTTACACAATATTTTGACATTTCTTTAATTCTACGTACAGGGTGCGGCAAAAAAACTGATCTATTTTCTTTTGGGCACCATTCAGCGACAGGACGTCTGAGGATTATGGGGGTAGGCTTGTTGGAACGCATATTTTATGCCATTTTAGTAGACATGGAGTAGTGGTCGCTTGAACAACGCTCGTTCGTTATCAAGACGTATTTCAATCATTGCTACTCAGCGGCAGTTTCATGCATTCTTTCAATTAGGTCAACATTTAGAAGTTCCGTCGCGTAGCACAATTATGCAGTGGGTTTACTAACTTTAGATCAACTTGTTTTGAGTAAAACGAAGCCAACAGGCCGTCCAAGGTCAGCCTGGACCCCAGTGAACATAGATAGAGTCCGTGCTACTGTGTTGAAAACAGTCCTCGTCGGCCTGCCAGAAAACAAGCTATTGCTTTGCTGGTGTATAAGCCAGAAGCATTTTGTTAAGTAACTGTACAATGTACACTAAACGCTTTTAAGGGAGAGCATTTTAAACCCATCACGTTGTTATGGACACCCCAGCAATCGAACCCGTGACATCTTGAACCAGAGTCCAAGACGCTAACCGGTAGGCTAGCGAGATGCCGTGAACATGGCTTACCCCTTGGTTTGACAAATTTTATTGTTCGATATAAATTTCCATCCATACCCAATTATTGGCTATTTTTCAGTAATTAAAGCCCACTGACCATGCAAAGTGACAAATATTTGACGGATAAATGGTTGATTTAAATGTTGATCAATAGTAATTTTTATGTTGACTGACGAGGCGCACGAAATACGCCCCTATAACGAAATCGCGTTTCTAAACATGCCAAATGTAAACATGTAGGTTAGGCGACCACTATTCCATGACTACTGAAATGGCATAAAATTATCGTTCAAATAAGCCCACCCCCATCATCCTCAGACGTCTTGTCGCTGAATGGTGCCCAAAAGAAAATAGATCGGTTTTTTGCCGCATCCTGTATATATCAGCTGTTTATAAGGAATATTTAAATTAAGATGGAAGTCAACTAGTAAACGTAAACAGATAATAAGATTTTTATTAATCCTATTATATTAAACGTAAAAGTTTTGTAGTGGGGTTTGTGGTTGGAAATTATTTCGCGAAGTACAAGCGGGAGACCGTTCCGGATGGAAAATAACTATTCTTTGGTACAAAATAATGGTAGTTTAATTCATTAAAACACTCAAAACGCTCGAAATATTTAGTAAAATCGTTAATAAAAATCATTTTACTCCATAAGAAAAGCATTGGAGCGATCACCTGATTATAAATTTTTTTCCGAAACGTAAGTCCCATGTTTTAACCATGTAGCCAGTTTGTGTATTAAAAACGAGAAAATTTCTTAGTTTTGTTGGGCGTGGCGGTTGGGCATAATCTTCAAAAGCACGAGTGGAAACCAGTATTGAGCGATAAATTCTATGGTATAAAATAACAGGTAGTTTAATTCATCAAAACACGAAAACCTTGGATTACATAGTAAGATAATGAATCAAATTTTTGCGCATAAGGAAAGTATAGGTGCAAATCATATGATTATAATAAAATGAAATGCTTTAAAGTCAATTGAAACAATAACAATGTTTATGACAATCGTAAAAAAATCAAACTAAGGTTAGTTTGTTACATAAAAACGTAACCTCAAAAAACCTTCAGGTTTAATGAGACTTTTGTTAAAACAGTTTTTATAACATTCTTAAAATTAGCTCTAGATAAATTTTTTATGTTAACAGGCAAAGCATTATATTTTTATGCCTTGATAGCAAAGGCTATTTTCAGTGGCTGAAAACATGCACCTTGACGTGGAAATATTACATCTAAACCTTGTGGAGTAGTTGTGAACATTTGATATGTTGGTTAAATTTGGCAGATTGTCCTTGACAAAAAGCATGACATGACAAACAATGATGGTAAGTATTTTAAGAGCAATCAAGAGTGGTTTGCAATGTGTTTGGTTATGAACGCCACACATCCTATCCTATTATATTAAACGAGAAAGTTTTGTAGTGGGGTATGTGGTTGGAAATTATTTCGCAAAGCACAAGAGGGAGACCGTTCCGGAGGACAAATAACCATTCTTGGGTACAAAATAATGGCAGTTTAATTCATCAAAACATTCAAATCACTCAGATTATTTCATAAAATCGTTATTGATAAAAATCATTTTTATCCATAAGAAAAGCATTGGAGAGATCACCTGATTATAAAATTTTCTCTGAAATGTAAGTCCCGTATTTTAACCATGTAGCCAGTTTGTGTCCTGAAAACGATAAAAGTTCTTAGTTGTGTTGGTGGTTGGTTATAATCTCCAAAAGTACGAGAGGAAACCCTGTATTGAGCAGTAAATTCTTGGGTATAAAATAACGGTACTTTAATTCATCAAAACACGATAGACCTTGGATTACATAGTATTATCATGAATAAAATATTTACCCTTAAGGAAAGCATAGGTGCAAATCATATGAACAGAACACACAGGAGGCAATATACACATGTTAAAAAATGTAAGTACCGTTAATAATGTACACAGAACCGAATAAGCAAGGACACCGTTTTAAGGAAGTAGGAACGCCACCCTTGAAACACAGATAGCACCAAGATGTAATTTTTATTTACGAATTATGCTGATTGGTAGAATGGAAACATATGGCCTTAATCATTTTGCAGAAGATTGTTGTTGCGTTGATTTTTTTGAAACAAATATGCTCATTTTGACATTTAAGAGGTAGGAAGAGCGCTTCCGTGGCAATAAGGAGAAGTAATCCTATAGGCCTATATAGTACCAAAGCTTTATTTTCCACTAATTTTTTAGAGCCAAAATTATTTTTTTAATGGGATGTCCCAACAAATTTAAAATAGATATAGAGTGTTAAACACATGTTAATTTGTCGTCCTCTGATCATTCACCAGATTTTACTTATGATTTCCGCCGTTTCCTTCCGTTTCCTTGGTTATCACCCACACTTTACTCTAGTTTACTCAGTTACCCATTTGAGGAATTCTGATTGGTTGCAACAAGCTTCAAAAATCACAGATTATACTTTGAAAACATCTGATTAATTGTTGTTTGTCTTTAAAATTGCTTTGATTTTATGGTGTGTGATCAGGCTTTTGAGATTGGTTACCATAGAGTTTCCGTACTGTGGGTAAAATGTCTAATAGCAAACCAAAACCTGGTTACCAAAGAAATTTCGGAAATCGTTGGTAAAATGGCACCAGTCAACAGCCGACACCATTCCTATCTATCACTCCACTATATACAGATCTATCTCAACCTCTTTGGAATGACTCTACTTAATAGGTTCTTTATAAATTGGTAGTATACATTGGTGTTTGAACAATGAAGTAGCTGACTTACCCTGCTCTGCAACGCTACTCAAATAATTGCAATACCAACCCGAGAAATTTTATGCCCTTCAGAGGAGAGCTCGTTGAGCATTGACTATGTACACTAACGTGAATAGACTTCTCATAGCATAGGCGTGTTTGAAATCAATATACGGTGGCTCGATCTTCAGCGGCGAACATTAGGTACAACAGTCATATGATTAATACTACTACCACTCTTCTCAATCAAGGATGAAACATTTTACTACGGAGGTTTTTGTTTATGTTGTGATGAATTGGTTTTGCAGCACTAGCACTGTAACTTTAGATGAATAATAACAACATTATTGCTGCAACATGATTGCCGCAACTCTGCGGCGTACGCACGAACCTTCCAAATTTTGTTATCAAACTAAATGCATTGGAATAGACCCATAGTCAATGATAATATCCTTTAGTTGTTTTATTACAAATCTTCCCCCATTACTTTAAATGAGAACAGCTGTTTATTAGTTAATATTCCTAAATGTTTTCATGTGTTTATCACTAAAATGTTGCTTCCATAAGAATCTATACTTATTTAATACGCTAAGGGTTTTTTTGTCTTGAGAACTCCTCCTACAATTTTCCACCGATTTTCAAGTTTTTGGTGTCGTTGGATAGGGCTTGGTCTGTAGTTGTTTCCGCCAAAAATTGATGAGAATTGGACTGAAAATAAAGTTGCTGTCCACCATTGAAATCTCAAAATTTCCCATTGAAATAACATTGGGACTGAATAAAGCATTTGAAACATCTGTTAATAATCAGCTGTACAAATATGTGTAGTTATTGGCTATTGAAGATATTCACGTTATTGGATTGGTTGGATGTCATTGATTTAGAGCTAAAGTTACATTTGTACTGTATTTACATAAATTGCTCGATTTAGAGCAACACGTATACTAGTAACATTGACTATGTACACTAACGTGAGTAGACTTCTCATAGCATAGGCGTGTGTGAAGCCTATTGACAGTGGTGCGATCTCGTGCGGCGTCCACGGAAGTACACGTAACATATGATAGATAAATCAGTATTACCACTCTTCTCAACCAAGGATGAAACATTTTATAACTGAAAGTTATGTTTATGTTTTGGTAAAGTGTTTTTGCAGCACTGTAAGTTCAGCTGAATAATAACAACATCGATTGCAGCAACTCTGGTGCCACGTCCCTCGAACTTTCAAATTTTTGCCTCAAACTAAATGCATTGGATGAGAGGTCTATTCACGTTAGTGTACAAAGTCAATGCTAGTAACATGTTAATTTTGAAGATGTCTGGAGCGGAGCCCTATGGATGTTCGGAGGATATCGTCAAGAGCTTTCAATCAAATATAAGATTGTGGGTGTAAAAACTTGTCTTACAATTTAATATAGGCCTTGTATAGTGTTTACTACAAGTTTAACTATATATATATATATATACTGTAGATATGTACAAAAATAATCCAATGCCGTGAATAATAGGTTTAGCAGCTGTTTATTAGCGAATTTCCCTATAGGGAATACGCTATTACGGTAGTAGTCATGGTAAGACCTAAGCCCGGGACCATGATACTTTTTCGTTTTGAGGTCCCTAGAAGCCAAAAACACCGGTCGTTCAAATTGATATATATGTATATATATCTATCTATATATATATATATATATATATCTATGTGTCCGTGAACACGATAACTTTTGAACGGAACCTCCGATTTTGATGAAATTTGGTACAGGGGTGTAAGCCAGCATCTACTAGGTTGAGTTCGCGAACCAGAATGATCGGACCATGGGAACGGGGTTTTATGGGGTTTCAAAAGGGTAAAAAATGGGTTTTTGGCTTTTTTAACTTTAATTTATAAAATCCAACAATTTTAACTTAAACCATTTAAAAGAGCTTAAAAAAACAAACAATCTAGTATTTTGAATTTTTTATTTAGCTTAAATGGTTATGGAGAAAATCCAACAACTATGTTTTCCATGTTATGCTTATGGGAAATCAGCAAAACGTTCTATATTGCTTATTTATTGACATATCTTGATAAAATTTGGTATGTACATTCATTATCAAGTGTTTAACTTATATTTGCTTACAAAACCCATATGGCGGCAAACCTACGTACTCACCCCTATGGGGTTTATGGGGAAAATGAAAATAACACCATAACTTGATAAAATTTGGTATGTACATTCACTAGGTAGGGTTTAACTTATATTTACCAAAAAAACCCATATGGTGGCCAAATTACAAAATCTCATCCCCATGGGTTTTATGGGGAAATAGAAATTTACCAAAACTGCATTGGAAATTCGCTAAGTACGCAGGTCTGAAGCGACGGGGGTATTTATATTATTAAATTGAATCAACGATTAAAGAAATTTGAACAAAACGTTATTAAAAGTTACAAGTTACACGTTTGATAATTCTGTTGTATACACATGTTTTAATTTCGATGTACAACACATCTGCAAGGCCACTACGGCAAAGCCCAGAAGATTATGAATAACAGGAATAGGCATATCTTAATCTTTCTCCTAGATAAATAAAGTATAGTTTTACAAAATCTCAGGTCAAATGGTCCAGTAGTCTTTGCGCCTATTCAAGAACATTTTGTGCCTTTTTAAACATTTTGTAACATTTTACAATATATTTATAGAGCGAAGCTCGGCTCCCCGGTACTTTACTTTGAAATTAGTTATCTATTTATATTTTTGCAGTATGATGAGAAAAGTTGTTCATCACTCAGATGGAATGTGTTTTTTTTTTCTGGTGCTTAATCGCTATTTCTGAGCTCGGCTTCGCCTTGCTCGTAAAACAAGATTGCGAACCGAAAAAAGCCACTTTCCGTCTGTGATGAAAAGTACTATTTTGTTTACCTTTTGTATTATTTCATTACCAAACTGGCAACACATAAGGCCAATATTAAAAATTACAAATTTTAAACTTAATTTTAGACCAAAAAATGGTTGAAGCTGTTTCTTAACCTTTGGCCAAAAGACTCTTAAAGTTTAAGAAAATTTTGCCCACTACATTTCGAGATCGTGGAAAATACATCCCGACAGACAATCCTAGTATTATATAGGATTTTCCATTAAAATGCAATGGAATTTATTATATTAGTTAGCTGCCATGGGGGGTACTAACAAAATTTTAGTTGCTCGGCACCTAATGAAGGTATACACCAAATGTTATTAAGAAATGTAAAGAATAAGCAATACCTATATTATGGTTTCATATCTTTCCCATAAGAATAACATAAAAAAAAGTTTTCTCCTTAACCTGTGAAGTTAAGCTGAATGATTCAAAATACTAGCTTGTTTATTTATTAAAGAGCTTTTGATTTGTCGTTTCAAATTGGTAAATTAAAAATAATAATGGTAAAAAATGCCAAAAATACAATGTTGACTCTTGAAACCCCATTCCCATAGTCTGATAAACCTGGTTTACGAACTTATCTAAAGAACGCTTCCCTACACCTTAAAATCAAAGTCCATCAAAATTGTAGGTTTCATTCAAAAGTTATCGTGTAAATATACAGGTGTGTCTATTTACAAGTAGTCATCTTTTGAATGAACATCTGAATTTGATTGAACAGTGTTTTTGCCTTTTGGGGACCTAAAAAAAAGTATCATGGTCCTGGGCTTAGGTCTTACAGTTAATTATTATTTAATTATTTATATAATTATAATTATTAATTATAAGTGCCCTAATAACGTGTTTCCTATAGATAAATTTGCTAAAATGATAATACGTATAGAGTAAATCGGATAGGTGTTGAAGAGTAAAATCATAAATTTTGTTTTAAAACAACATTTTAATAAAATTAAAAAGAAAACATTTAAGATATTTGAGTAACTAATGTTTTCAATTTTGGAGAGAGTATATCACACTGTAAGCATCTTACGTGAATCCATAGATGAATCTTACAGCACAAAAAATAATTAGATAGATACAATTGACGTATTATTGATTTATTACTAGGGGCTCTGTGTGCAAATTGTGCATTTTGTAATATACAGTGAGATTGAAAAGTCCCGCAACTGTGAAATATATTTTTTACCATTATAGATGAAGTTATGAAACTTGGTGTATACCAATACTCGCCTACGGCTCGATGGAGGCTCCGCCCCCATGCCCCCGTAGGGGTTGCCCAGAAATTCGTTAAAATCACTTTTTAATCCCTTAATGGGGACGGCCCACGAGGAGTCAGTCGTCAGTCAAAATTCTCAAATAGCAGCATAGGTCGAATTTGGTATCAAATTAAAGGTCTTATTTAGCAGAGTACAATGCCGCAAACTAGACTTCAAACGGATGACTGAGGCGGAAATGGCAGTCAAACAAAGTTTCCATTAAAATCATACGGGTAAAACTGAAAAATGCAATAACTTTCTTACTCAACCTTTTGACGTCGGGTTTGTGGCTTATTACTCCAAATGCAAAGACGTTTAAGATGGTGCATGATGTTACAAGGGCCAAAGAAATTTCCATTTACACACCCTTTAAGGGAAGTCCCTCTTGGAAGTTTTACAGAAATCTGCTTAGGCACTTGTCACATCATATATAATTTTAAACGTCTTTTCATTTGGAGTAATAAATTACAAACATGATGTCAAAAGGCTGAGTATTAAGAAAGTTATTGCATTTTTAAGTTTTACCCATATGATTTTAATGGAAACTTTGTTTGACTGCCATTTTCGCCTCGGTCATCCGTTTGAAGTCTACTTTGCGGCATTGTACTCTGTTAAGTAAGACGTTTAATTTGATACCAAATTCGACCTATGCTGCTATTTAAGAATTTTAACTGACTCCTCGTGGGCCATTCCCCTTAAGGGATAAAAAAAGTAATAGTAGCTCATAAAAGTAGATATTTATGGCTATTATTGGTATACCAAGTTTCAATACCTCATGTGTAATGGTAAAAAATATATTTCACCGTTCCGGGACTTTTCAATCACACTGCATTTCTTTTTGTTTGTGAGAAACTCACGTAAATTACAATTATATGGAATTATATAGGAATTATAGGAATTATAGTTCCTAGTTATAGGAATTATATGACTTTGAACTCACAGTTACAGTGACCAATTTAGAAGCATGCATTAAAAAAAATCATATGGATCAAGATTTGATTTTTTGATTCAGTGTTGCAGTATTTCTATTAAAAAAAAATAAACAAAAAATAAAAACACTATTTAATCATACCCATACCTATTTAAAACTCACCAGGTTTTTTAGTACAAGGAACTCCTCCTACAGTTTACAACTGATTTCAATGATTTTGGTGTCATTGGATAGAGCTTGGTGTAAAGTTTCTTAAGTAAAATTGTAAATTTTCATCCAAACGGAAGGGATCTGCAAGCCCTTAAAGTTCTATATTTCTCCATTAGATTAACATTGATAAGTAAATCAAAAGATTTCCAAGTTTAACAGCTGTAATAAGTCAACACAGCTTAGTTTTGAGACCCACTGTCTATTTATACCAAAGAAGTTATATTAAATCATAGAGGATACACTGGTTAACGTAGGCCTACTTTACTAAACACGCCTAAAGAGTAAAAAATATCCAAACTAAATTGCTCGATTTTGAGCAACAAGCACAGTAGTCACTAATTTAATGTTGTCAAGATACAAACAAACCAAAAGAAATTAAAACATTTTAAAATAAAGCATATTTATGGTTTAATTTCAAACTTTATTAATTTGCTAACAAATATATTATGTAAATTGAACGTGATTATGTTTTAGATCAGTACGTATTAGTGCTGGATTACTCAATATGATTCAGTTGATTTATAATCCAAATGATTTTTGTCAATCTAATCAAGTGCATATCGTGGGATGGTCACTGTATTAAAGCTATCTTTTCGTGTAAAAACATTCATCTGAAGGTAATCAGATGTTAAGTTACCATTTACATTAAAAATCTTATAATGAAAGTTGTTCGACATTTTAAAGCGCCCTCTAGAAATAAATCAAAGGTCAGGGGGTAAAGGCCGAATCGAAATGAACTTTTTAACCACCATTCGCACACACGCTAGTTCATAAGCTTTAAAATGACACCTGAATCTTAAAAATCGGTTAAGTAGGTCGAGAGAAAAAGGGATGTAACAGATGAGACACTTATTGAATTAAGAAGATAGATAGTATGGTACTTTGACTAAATACTGTATGTGTGTAAAAATACAAAGCTGTTGAGATTTTATTCTTTTTGTGTGTCTTTGTAAGTTTTGTATATACAATATAATGGTTTGGAATACAGAGTGCCAGAACTTATGTTTTTCTACAATCTCCATGCACAGCAGCAACATGTTGTTTAAGATGAGTGATCCGTTTGAAAGTGTCTCCACATTCTGAACAAGAAATCGGTCGTTCATCAGAATGAGTGATCATGTGTTGTCTGAGATTTCCTTTTCTCTTAAATGTTTTGTCACAGGATTCACAACTGTATAAAGATACAGTTGAATGGACCGCATTTCGATGATCTCTTAAAGAGTGACTATGCTTAAACTGCTTTCCACATTTTTCACAGACATGTGTTTTGACAATATCATGTGCAGATTCCATATGATTCCTCAATTGCGCTTGTGATTTAAATTTCTCTGAGCACTTGCCACATTTCTTCAATGTATGTTCTCTGCTGTGATGTTTTTGTTTAAGATATAGAGATATATAACCTCTGCCACATTCTGCACATTTGAATGGCTTTGGCATCTCAGTTCCTTCAGGTATCCGATGTGATTCTTCATGAGCCAGTATATGGGCAAAATTTACACTCATATAGCCACAAAAGTAACACAAATAGCTTATTCGCTTATTCAAATGCATTTTCTTGTAATGCATTTGTCTAGCTGCTTTACTATTAAAACATTTTTCACAATCAGAACATTTAAATGGGCGAGCATTTGTATGAGAATTTTCATGGGCTTCCTTTTTTCCCCTGCTGTTAAAACGTCTATCACAAATGCTACATTGAAAGCGGTCATTAATCTTATAACCTTGACATACAGAATACTTCAGATGATAATGATATCTGTCTATCAATTCAAAAGATCTACCACATTTATCACAGTTATAAGTAAAATAGGGATCTTGTGGTAGAAAAATATCACTCTCTTCAGTATTTATTTTACTGTGGTTGTCAATGCTTTCCTTTGGTAATATTTTCCGTGGCAGTTTTCTTTTAACCTTAACAATATTTGTTTGGGCTGCAAATGTACTATCTTTAACCTCACAACTGTCAATATTTGACTGAACTCTAATAATAGAGCCTGGTACGGGGGTAATTTCTTTAATAGAGTTTTTAGTTAAAGGTGTTGTTTTTATAATTTGACCTCCAGAGAGCGTACACAAACTAAACTTTTTATTAACTACTTTAAAACAAACTTCTTTTTGTGATTGGAGTTTATTTTTATTGTTGAGGTGTACTAAATTCCCTGAGAGAAAATTACTTTTACATTGGTTTTTGATTTTCTGAGGTTCACTGTCATTTCTGTTGTTTGGCAGAATATTGGATGAAGTTGATCCTGAGGCAGAATTTTGTCTCATTGTAATGGATGAAATAAGTAAACCACTATCTCCTTTACACTGTGAACTATTCTTACATTTTTCATCAACCTTTTTTGCTGAAATATAGGTAGGGTTTGGATCTTTGTTGGAGTATCCAACTTTTCTACATCCTCTGATTTTAATTTTTTTCTTATTCTTGTTTTGTTCACTCAAGAATTCTTCTTCCCAATCACTGTTACTAATATCATCAACACTATCATCCAGTTCACCTCTGTCACTAGAGCTGTTGTTTCCAAAATCATTTAAGACTGGTTCAACTTTGCTAGTTAAATTACTATCTTGTCTGGTGTCTGATATGGCAGACTTATTTACTAAAACAAAACATTTTTTAATGTTGAACCTATATCTAAACTCATCTTCATTAATGTCACTTATTTTGGTTTCAAAACACTTTTCCGGTTTGGGATTGTTTTCAATACCCTGTAGTTCACAAACAGGATTATGCATGAAGAGATTCAAACCTTCAGCTTCTCTTTTTGTGCCTGAACAAACGATTTTAAGTTGAGACATTATATCTTCCTTGTAATTAGAATCTTGGAATGAAACAGCCTCATTACGGACCTACAACACAAAGTATTATAAAGAATGATATTCAATGAAGTGGTGAAACTTTCCATATGAAAAAATACCTTATGCATCTTTGAATTTTTTAACATAACATCTTTCGTGGTTTTTCTGTATAGCCTACATGTTAAAATTTGACATGGACGATTCTCTTTGCTCATATAGATCGATCAATCAATCAATCAATCAATCAAATGAATCTTTATTCAACACATACAAAAATATGTACATGAATGTGTCCTTGTTCTAAAATAATCTATTTCCTACTACTAAACCTAATATTTACAATATTGTTTTATTCATGTTGTCCCATTCCATGATAATTGTAATAGTTTTATAAATTCTTCTAAACTATAAATTTCACGGTCAATTAGAAAAATCTTAAGTTGATTTTAGCGAATTTCCCTATAGGGAATACGCTATAGCCATGGTAAGACTTAAGCCCAGGACCATGATACTTTTTCATTTTGAGGTCCCCAGAAGCCAAAAATACTGTTCGTTCATTATATATATATATATATATATATATATATACTGTATACAGAATCTATCTATGTATATGTGTGTCCGTGGTACTGATAACTTTGGACAGGGACCTCCGATATTTTGATGAGGAACCGGTCTATTTTTAAGAGTTCACAAACCAGCATTATCGGGTTATGGGGACGGGGTTATATGGGGTTTCAAAAGGGTCGAAAATGGGTTTTTGGCATTTTTGTACACAAGTTTTCAAAATTCAACAATTTTAACTAAAACCATTTAAAAGAGCTTAAAAAAAAACAAACAATTAAGTATTTTGAATTTTTAACATGGCTTTACAAGTTACCGAGAAAAGCCAAAAATAGGGATTTCATGTTATTGTTATGGGGAATTAACCAAACCCTCTGTTTCACTTATTTACTGACATAACTTGATCAAATTTGGTATGTACATTCAATAGGTACAACTTATATTTACTTAAAGCAACCATAAGGCGGCAAACCTACCTACTCAACCCCAAGACCCCTAAAGGGTTAATGGGGAAAATGAAAAACATCAAAATTTGATGCAATTTAGTTACATGTACTGGGAATGGATTTTCTTATATCTACTTGCAATACCCCCAACAGGGCCGATTTTGTAAATGGGCCCGGTGGGCCCGGGCCCTGGGGCGCAAGGGCCAAGGGGCGCAAGAGCCCAAGGGCTTTCTTAGGTTTGTTGGGAGCGCGACAAAGAAAATATTTTACAATATATCACGCAGATTTTGATGTTGACACCACAACCACGGGGCTTCGTACTCCTAACAGTAATAATGATAAATGTTTTGCGATCAGTAGAGGTTGCAGTATACAGCGCGTACTGTACTGTGTAGCACACAAGTGCGGAAAGGCGACATGGCAGGAACACCCATCCTCCCGAACGGCGCGCCAACGACTAATCCCCACCACGGGTCCATCTCCCCCTGTCGCGCCGCCCCGCCCTCTTCCCCCCCTCCCACAACCCCTATGTGCGCTGTAACCGCTCACGTAAAGTTTTTAGTAGACCTGTTTGTAGTTTCAATTAATAAAACTTAATAACTTTGAAGAAAACTTATTTTGTTTGAATTTGAAATGTTTTATAACTAAACAAATTTTACTTTTTTTAAATTGTCAAGTCTGTGGTAATAAAGTGTGAATGTAAGGAAAATTTGTATTGTATTTAATGACAGTTTACTTTTTTTTACTTTTACAATGTGCAACCGCATTATTAGCGGTCGAAAATTAACACAATGAAAATAGTTCTGTCATTGTTTCATTTTGTTGTTATGTTGCGAATGCGCGTCTCAAATCGTCAAATGCCTATGGCATTGGGTTTGTTTATTTGATGATTCATATCCTCGGGAGAGGAGGGTGGAGGGGCGGGGCGCAATCATCTCTCGGGCCCATAGCGCATCACATACAAACCGCGGGCCTGACCCCCAAGGCAGCAAACATATGTCCTCGTTCCCATGGTGTTTGTGGGGAAAGTTAAAAAAAAATTGAATCCTGATGGAAATTCGCTGAGTACGCAGGTCTGCTGCAACAGGGGTACTTGAATTTGTTGTAGTTTTTCTCATTCCTAATGCCACATGAGAGAGAATGCATAAATTTAACTCTGATATAATTAGGGCTTTCTTTAAATTATTCTTTACTAGCAGTTACCCGGCGCGCATTGCTGCGCTCAAATTTATTTGTTTACAGAAATAAAGCTATTTTATTAGTTGTTTTATAAAACAAAAAAGTCGATGGAATAGAAAGTAAGTATATTTCTTACTTACTTTCTAACATTACCTTTCTTACATTTTTTACATTTTTCATTTTTTTTCATGTTTTTCTTACATTTGTTACCTTTATTAACATTAATTAACTTTTCTTTTGCAAGTAGATATTTTCCAAATTCTCTGAAATGTGCTAAAATTATACCTATTTTTAAAAAAGATGATCCAGCATTACCTACTAATTACAGACCTATCTCAATTTTACCAACAATTAGTAAAATTTTTGAAAAAATATTTTATGATAGATTAGTTATTTATTTAGATAAACACAATATCAGCGTTGGGAATTTCCGGGGAATTCCACGGAATCCGGGGAATGGGAGAGGTCTCCGGGTACAATTCCGGGGAATGGAGTAGTTCCGGGGAATTTCCGGGGAATGGTCCATATTTACGGTAAAATTCCGGGGATTGCGCCGGACAACAGGATTTGATTCATTAATCTTCAAAATGACATTCATATTACTCTTCCCAAGAATAGTTACATTTGACATTATGATAATATGGTTTATCGTATGGATGTCTATATAGTATAGTTATAAATTTTTATGGTTATGGTTTTAGTTAGAGGCCTGTAATAATAGACATCAACGAAGTAAAGTAATACTGTAAGTTACTTTGTTGCCCCTACTGTTAACTAGACGCAGGTTAATTTTTTGCACACTGTTGACTGGTGCCATTTTACTCATCACGATTCTCGCCGTTTTCTTGGTAATGGTAATTACCCGGACTTTACCCTCGTTTCCTTGGTTACCCCTTTTAGGTATTCTGATTGGTTAAAGCTTCTCAAAATCACAGATTATTTTAAAATCATATTGATCATTTGTTGTTTGTTTTTATTGCCACTTTATGACCAAGCTATTGAAATTAGTTACAATAGAGACGTGTCGTTTTGGTGTGTGGGTAAAATGGCAAATAACAGATAGAACAATGTATCTAGAAAAAAACTAGGTAGGTGACACCAACAGCTGATTGAAGCTAATCGAAGCGGGTCCTGCACCGTTGACATACACATACACATATCCCACGTCGTCCTGATTGACCATATTCGGCATAGGACCAGTCTTGAGTTTTTGAGGCACATCTTCCAGATGCTGTCATGGTAGGCAGAGGCATATTGGGGGGGGGGGGGGGGTGTGAGAAGGTCATATCAACGGTTTGGGTCAGGTCAGGTAAGATGGAAGTTGGTAAAAGCATTTATCGATGAGGTACTTTTTGAGCTCATATTTAAATCTTTTTAAGTTACTAATCTGGGCAATTTGTGGTGGAAGTTGACTGAAAAATTTTAGGCCAATGTAATCTGGTTTATTTTCAAAAAGCTTTAAATTGTGAGGCACAGACGGGTTGATATTTCTATTTCTAGTGTTGTGAGAATGCTGGTGAGCTGTAACAAGGTTGTTTTCTTTAATATAACTAATAACTTCAAACATATAAATACTGGGTACTGTTAGAATTTGAAGTTCTTTAAAGTGATCAAAACAAGAGTCAGTTGGCTTAAGTCTTAAGATACATCTTATAGCTCTCTTCTGAAGGACAAAAATTCTATTTAAGTTACATTTACTGGAAGAGCCCCAAAGAATTACAGAATACCTAATCAGACTCTCAATCAAGCCAAAATATACTAGTTTGGATAATGAAATATTATTCAAAGAAGAAATATTTTTTTAAACAAAAATGTTTGAAGCAAGCTGCTTTGCAAGTTTATCCACATGTTCGTTCAATATGACGTCATGATGTTTCTCTTGACACATGAGTGGTTTACTTTGAATATTTTAAGTGCTGCACCATTGACGTCATTGGTTTTGTTATTGTTTTTGTTGATGTCACCTAAGATAGAAAAATGTAAAAAAAGGACTGGTTACCAATGAAACTGCGGGAATTGTGGGGAAATGGCATTAATCAACCGGGTACAAACCTCATTATCTTTGTAGCACTTAATTGTAGTTTGTTATCTACGGTAGTTTCATCTCGTTGATAGCTAGACCTATACCAAGGCCAGTTGGCCTTGCCTATACCCTTTCCCCCACGGTGATTTATAGTGTTTTATTGGTTTGTGGGCTTAAAAAATTTTAATTGCATTATTGAATGATAATAATATAATTGGAAAACGTTTTTAAGCTTTATAGTAGTGGCTAGCAGTGTAGTTACAGCGATTTGTAGTGCCGCTTTTACTTTATTAGGTCTCCAGTATGAGTAATGAAATGGTTAAAATACCGCAACGGAATTCCGGGGAATTCAATTTTAATTCAGGGGAATTCCGGGGAATCCGCTAGTGGATTCCGGGTAATTTGGTCTCGAGCTGTTCCCAACACTGCACAATATACTGTCTGGGTTTAGACAAGGTAAATCGACAATGGACGCAATCAAAATTTTATTTGAATCAATTGTTAAAGGCTTAGAAGAGCACTGTACACCAGTAGGAATCTTTCTTGATTTGTCTAAAGCAGTGTTTCCCAACCTTTTTGTGCCCACGTACCACTTGTCACTTTACAATTTTTTGGCGTACCACCCAAATTCATACCTACTCCACCCCCTTATCACCCCCACCCTTCCATTACAGACAGAAAGAGCATAACCCTTCTCTTTAATATGTTTACTATCGGAGCCTAATTACTGGTGTGTGAAAAAATTAAACACAAATTTACAACAATTATGTTAGAAAAGTTATATTTTTATTGATTGAACTAAATTAGAGTGAACATAATAGTTTGAAGCTATAAAACTATGAATGTGATTATAAATTAAAATAATAATATAATTAAACTAAGGTTTCATGTTTCAAATTAAAAACTGATAGATGCAGGTTTTATAAACAAAGTTGAATAGGCTTACAATAAAATTGAAACAAATTGTGTCAGATACACACTTAAAATGCATCAAGAAATTTACATTTTACTTTCTACAAAAGGAAAACAATAAAAATACAAAATGACCAAGCTAATAAATATTGACAGCAAAAAAGTTGGTAATGGGAAACTTTCTGTTGTATCTTACCCAGGATAGACTCAATGTCAGGATTAATAAATAATCAGTGCTAATTATACACATACAAACATATGTCAAGACACAAACTATTTTGACATATCGCTCAATGGGCTTTACTGAAAGAATACACAGCACGTGGTCCAGTGTTACCAAGTGGTAAAATTTCAATTCTCCGTGGATATGACCAAATAAATTATCCCTCATTTCATTGCGTCTCGTAACTTGAAATATTACGCTACAAGGTAAATCTTGAACTTAAAATAAATCAATTTAAGACGAGTACTGAACACAAAATCATTAATGTACTGCTCTGGAAACGGTAGTCCTAAAATAATACGAAATTACTTTAGCTAGGAAAGGTGCTGCTACCTATTTGAATCTCTCAAACTATGTAAAAATTAGTTGTAACGAAGAACTGAGCCACCAAAGCAGTCGTCGGCAACACGTTAATCGGAAATGCTTTTTAAATTTTTTGTTTATTTAATTTTTTATTTCTTTGTTTGTGTCTCGCGTACCACCTGAAATGCTCTCGCGTACCACCTGAAATGCTCTCGCGTAAAACCAGTGGTACGCGTACCACCGATTGAGAAACACTGGTCTAAAGCATTCGATTGTGTCGATCATCAATTACTACTTAATAAATTATATGGAATTCGGGGAATACCTCATAAGTGGATTCAATCTTACTTAAATAACAGATGCCATCAAGTAGAAATTTCAAACAAAATGTCTGATAAATTAAAAATTACATGCGGAGTTCCTCAAGGTTCAATACTTGGCCCTTTGTTATTCCCAATTTATATTAACAATTGTCAGTGCTCTATCCAATTTTCAAAAATAATTCAATATGCAGATGATACCGCTCTCTGCATTAATGACAAATCAAAAAATGAAATGGAAGTATGCGCTTATAAAGATCTAAACTCTTGCGTTTAATATTTTTCAGAGCAAAATTTAAAGATTAACTGTCAAAAGACAAACTACATCAAATTTAATTGCCATCAATTTGAGAGATATGAAAACTCACCGATAATTATGATAGATGAATCAGTCTTTGGGGAATTTTCAACAATTAAATTTCTTGGTTTACATTTAGACTCTAGACTAAGTTGGACTTTCCAAATTGACAATACTTGCGCTAAAGTTTCTTCTAACATTTACCTCCTAAGACAATTATCAAAATTTTGCACTGAAAAAATATTAAAAATGGCGTATTACGGCCTTATTTACCCCCGCATACAATATGGAATCATGTTTTGGGGTCAGTGCGCTGAAAAAGAATTTCAAAGATTATTTGTGCTACAGAAAAAAGCAATAAGAATTATAGGAAAATTAGACCATTGTGAATCGTGTCAAAACTCTTTCAGGGAATTTGGAATATTAACACTCCCTTGTATGTACATTTTAGAAACAATAATGTTCTCAAAATTCAACTGTGTACAAACGCGAGGAGTTGAAATTCATTCTTATGACACAAAAAACAAATTAAATTTTCGACCTTAACAACACAGACTAAATTTGTCCTCTACTCTTCCATCACAGGCTGGAATATCATTGTATAATAAATTACCGGCACCAAACTATATCAAAATTGAAACCAGTAGGAAAAAATTTAAATGTAATTTGAAACCTTTTTATTGAATAGTGTATTCTATAGTTTTAGTGAGTTTATAGACCACCAACACTGACCTGAGGACAAAATTGAACCCTAAAAATTAATTATAATATTATGTAATAATTAAGTCTAAACCTATTCTCAAAAATTGTAAAATTGATTTGAGTTATTTCAATGGATAGCCTCATATGTTAATATAATCTGCATTTAATAACCTTTTTCCAAATTTTTGTGAAGTTAACATTGATACACAACTTTGTAGTTGTTTATATCAATAAAATATTTATTATCTATATATTAATAGGCAAGCATGTTTCATTTCCTCCTTTTTTCTCAGCTTGTGTGCATCGTAGGGGAAATCCGTGCATACCGTTAGAAAGGTATAGTCCTGTAGATGAGCAGAATCGCATTCTAATTCACATCGGACCCCAGGGCTACGCCCCACAGGCTCTTGAAGTTTCAATGTTAATCTTATGGGAGAAGGATAATTGAGTTAATCATTAGACAGCTGTTGTAATACCACATACTAGCAAATCAGGAATAACAGATGTTTCAGTTACCTATAAAATTGGCTCAAGATGAAATGAGTTTTTGGTCGAATTTCGACCAGTGGGCGATTCCTAGTTATTATTATTATATTATTTTATTGTAATGTCAAAGGATAAATAATAGTTTTTGTCTTTTGATTTAGTGTATAAATGTAAAAGTTTTCAGGCATACCAACTCATAAGCAAACCACGTATAACTGGCCGTGCGAAAAACAGGCATTTTCCAAATTAATCACCCGGAATAGTCAAAGATTGCCCTTGTATCTTATTGATCGTAATTGCTAATGCAAGAGCACCTATGATCAAAGAGGCACGTCCATGTCAAAATTCAACCCCAGAGGCCCTAAATTAATTTTCAAGTTCAGAGGAGCGGAGCCCTAAAGTGCTTAAAAAAACTATATTTGCAAAACCGTTTCTTTGTGAGTACCTATGAGCAAGGAGAATCGTCCATGTCAAATTTCAGCTCCGGAGGTCCTAAAGTAATTTTGATGGCGGAGCTCGGAGCTTAAAAACTATATTTGCGAAACCGTTTCCTATTGAGTACATTTGAGCAAACAGAATCATGCATGTCAAATTTCAACCCCGTAGGTCCTCAAGTAATTTTTAAGTCCAGTGGGGCGGAGCCCTAAAGTGCTTAAAAACTATATTTGCAAAACCGTTTCTTAGTGAGCACCTATGAGCAAAGAGTATCGTCTATCAAATTTCAACCCCAGTGGCCCTAAAGTAATTTTGAAGTCCTGTGGGTCAGAGCCCTAAAGTGCTTAAAAAACTACGGTATATTTGCAAAACCGTTTCTTAGTGAGCACCTATTAGAGCAAAGAGAATCGTCCATGTCAAATTTCAGCTCCGGATGTCCTAAGGTAATTTGGATGTCCAGTGGGGCGGAGCCCTAAAGTGCTTAACCCATTTATGCCCAAATTGTTTCTTGTGAATTGGGTGCAGTGGCTTAGTGCTGCGCTCTAGTATCGAACTCGCATACTAAAGGCCTACGGTCTTTCCCGCTAGGGGCGCGCACCATTCAAAACCCAAATTCTCATGTCTAGGCTGCCGGTTGTGATAGCTCAGATGGCTAAGGCATAGGCATCCTTGGCCAGGATGTCTGCGTCGGCGCGGGTTCGAATCCCCTCACGACCAAACCCTGATCTGGTGGTGCAACTCTTAAAGGGTTAGCCGATCTGTGGCAAAGTTGGTGGGAGGGCCCACGTTAAATAAACGGTGGCAGGCTTGCATGGAAGTTGACGGGATCGGTTGATTCTTTGAGAGTTGCACCTTGGTCAACACTGATTTTGCTACTTTTTACTTCTGTTTACTGTGTGTGTGCCACTACGGCCTTGAAATATGAAAGATAATTATATTTTCACTCCCAAAATGCCAATTTTAATCATGAAAAACCTAAAATTCCATGGACTTTCATAAATTAAAATACAGCGTAGACAAATGTCGACAGTGGGCACAAATGGGTTAAAGAACTACGGTATATTTGCAAAACCGTTTCTTAGTGAGCACCTGTGAGCAAAGAGTATCGTTCATCTAACTTCAACCCTGGTGGCCCTAGAGTAATTTCGAAATCCAGTGGGGCGGAGTATTAAAGAGCTTAAAAACTATATTTGCACAACAGTTTCTTAATGAGAGTACCTATGAACAAAGAGAATCGTATATGTAAAATTTCAACACGTGTAGGCTATTACAGCAATTGTGAGCTTCTGTTGGGCGGAGCCCTAAAGACACCATAAACATTATACCTCTTAGCTGGTTACTTCTATGATTATAAGCATTTGCTTGAATGAAACTTAATTTTTTTAATTACAGCAGTTAATTTTGTAAACACTAAATTTCCAAAACCTGACACTGCACCATTGTATGCCCTCTGGGTCAGAGCCCTTTGGACAGATTTGCACCAAACTTCACACAAACCATCCTTGAATAATGCTTAATAATGCCTGAAAGTACATCTTAAGTTTATTTAATAAGTGTGGGTAAAAAACTATCAAACGCTTTGGACATGTCCAAAAAAGCACGAACAACCTTGTCCAAATTATCCAACATCCAACAACATCCAAATTATTTAAGACATTTTCCATGTAAGTTATTAGTGCTGTTGTGATAGATTTATTTTTAGTATACCCATGCTGTTCTTTAGTTAATAAGTTTTTTTTTTTTTTCAAAATAATCCATAAGCTGAAAAAGTATACTTTTTTCAAACAATTATAGGTAATGCTGGTTGAATTGCCAGAGGTCTACAACCTACTACAACCTGATTTGACAGCGTCAAGAATTGACGGCCGAATCTTAGAATTAGAAAGAATCAAGAATGGGTCACATGCCTTCGTGGTCTACAAGACGGACATAGGAGAAAATAAGGTCAAAGGTCTATAGTTAAGGGGAGCTGTTTTGTCTCCTTTTTTGTACACCAGAATTATTTTTGAAATTTTTAGTTGTGCGGGATAAACACCTGTTATAAATAAAGCACTAATCACATGAAAAAGAGGTTTCAATAAAACACCTTCAGCTTCTTTAATAATTTAAAAAAGAATTTCATCATATCCTGATGACCATTTAGTTTTTAATGAGTCAATTATTGATGACAGAACAGGTGCATCAATAGTTTTACAGCTGAACTTACTATTTACAAAAAAAATTCGGAACTTATGGCCTGTTACACATTGAAATGGCGCATCTGCTATGCGGCGGCACGCTGCACGCGACTGCTACGCCACGCGAGAACCAACCAATGCTTTTAAATAGAAGCTAATACAAATTTATTAAACAAATAAGCCCTAAAGACAACCATTAATACACCCATTAAAAAATGCAATAATTAACAATTTTTACCTCCAATGAATATATATATATATATATATAATTCGGTTTTTCGATTTGAGCCAATTTCTAAATTGGAAATGAAAGAAATCATTACTTCACTGAAAAATAAACTTTCATGTGGTTATGACGATATTTCTATCAGCATAATTAAACAATCACTTCATTTCATTTTAGAACCTTTTACGCACATCGTGAACTCTTCTCTAATTTCTGGAATTTTCCCTGATAAATTGAAAATCGCCAAAGTAATTCCAATCTTTAAAAAGGGTGATCGTTCTGACCCTTTATGTTATCGACCCATTTCACTACTACCAGTTTTTTCAAAAATATTTGAGCGTGTGGTATACAACCAATTTTTTAACTATCTGGAGGTAAACAGTCTATTGGAAAAACAGCAGCATGGATTCAGAACTGGTAGATCTACAATAACTGCAGGTGTAGAGTTTATTGAATCAATTATTAATACTATTGATAAAAGACAGAAAATTGTTGGTATCTTCCTTGACCTTTCATGAGCATTTGATAGTGTATCGCATGACGAATTATTAAAATCTTTAAAAGATCTAGGTGTAAAGGGTAAAGAAATCACTTGGTTTAAATCTTACTTAACCAATAGACAACAGTATATTGAAATAGAACACGTTACAGAAAATTTAAAATCAAATCCCAAAATTAAATATATAAACAAAACTTGTTCAAAACTACGTATACTAAAAAACGGCGTCCCCCAGAGATCAATTTTGGGTCCCCTGCTTTTCCTCTGTTATATAAAAGGTCTTCCTGGGGTGCTCAGTTCCTGTCTTGAGGGAGAAAGCAGTATATGCATGTATGCTGACGATTCAAATATTCTTTTTTCAGGGCAATCACAGGAAAATATTGAAATTTCATCATTTATTGGCCTGTCGATGATAAAAAGTTTCTTTGACAGTAAAAACCTACTTCTAAATTCAAACAAATCAAATTTTATCTCTTTTTCCACCAAAAATACAAGGAATAAAATGTTGCCAAATATTTTTGTTGATGAAGATTCTCTTGAGCAGGTACAGAATACAAAATTCCTAGGCTTGATTATAGATGAAAATTTAAGTTGGGATAGTCATATTTCCCATATTTGTAACAAAATCTCTTCCAGTATTTTTGCTTTGAAGCAGATGTCTCACTTTAGCAGTATAGAAACCTTAAAAACAATATATTTTTCTCTTATCCATTCTTATTTATCTTATGGAATTTGTATTTACGGAGCTACTACCAAAAAGAACTTAGATAGATTACTTTTACTGCAAAAAAGATCTATTAGAATAATTTTAAAATTAAAAAATACTGAATCTGTGAAACATTTATTTACTAAATTGGGTATTCTAACTGTGTATAACTTAATCATTCTTGAAACGGTCCACTATGTTAAACAGTTTCCCTATTCAGTTGCACAAAGTAGCCTCCACACATACAACACATGACAAAATTGTCACGTTGATCCACATAATTTAGAAATTTTTAAGAAAAAAACAACATATTTAGGCACTAAATTCCTTTATCATTTACCTAAAAAGTTTATAGACGAAACTAATATGAATTCTTTTAAAAAACAGTTGAGAGGCTATTTATTAAGTTTTCCATTTTACTTCTTTGAGGAGTTTTTTCAAACTGATCACAACTGATTCGCATGTAAAAAATTGTTTATTCCCTCAGAATTAAAGACCTAGGCTATTTATTGTTTTATTATTTTTTTAGTTGCTGTATTTTAAATTTTGTGTCAATGTAAAACCATTCATGTACTTGTAGGATACTATTATTAGTTAAGCCAATGACGCTATTATTGTACCATGTACAAAAATTAATAAAGTTGATTTGATTGATTGATTGATATATATATATATATATATATATATATATATATATATATATATATATATATATATATATATTGAAACTATGCTTCCATTTAAGATTTTCATCTGACCCCTGGTGGGCCGTCCCCCTAACACGACTAAAAAAGTTTGATAACGTCAAAAGGTACTTTGTGTTAAGTTACTATCACTCCCTAAACGAATGGACAATTCGTTGGTTATTTTACAGATTGATAAATTCATTAATTACTAATGAATTTATTATCAGGTAGGAGTTTGATGGGAGATAAGAATATATTGGCCGTTGATATTTTATTCTTATTATTCAAAATAATAAGAACAGGAATGGACCCTGATTAGCGTAAACCAAATTTAATATATTCATTAATATATGAGCAACTGTTAGCGGTTTTGCTAATAGGTGCTCACTAACAAATGGTTTTATAAAAATATAGTTTTTTAAGTTCTTTAGGGCCTTACCCCACATGACTTCAAATTTAATCCAGGGCCTACGGTTTAGAAATTTGACAAGGAGATTTCTGGCATGTTGTAATCATGTTAAGTGTGGTCACACTACAGTAGCGCCATCCCCGCCACGCCTCTGCTACTGTAGTGTGTAAGCTCCCATTTAAAAGCATTGGTTGGTTTTCGCATGGCGTAGCAGTCTCGTGCAGCGTGCCACCGCGTAGCAGATGCGCCACTTCAATGTGTAACAGGCCTAATTGAGATTTATTCAATTTTGGTAAATTTGGTTAAACATGGTTTTCAACCATATCAGCAACGCAATCATTTAAAATATTAGAAACATCATATGGGTCCTCTATATTGGAGTCTTTGTGCTTGAGTATAATATTACTAAAAAGTTTTTCTATTTCACTCTTAGATTCAGTGTTTACAATTTGCCAATTAGTTTTGTTAACATTGGTTGATTTTTAATCTTATTATTAAAATGATTTTTTTTCAAGATGAATCACGTTTCTATACTTCTTTTTATATTCTTTGATATCCTTCCTGTACAAATGGTGCTCAGCAATTATTTCGTGACGCTCAATGACAATTTCATTATCTATCCAACCATTATTGATTTTACTTTTGATAATTTTAGTTTGAGGGAAATGTAAATCAAAATAATATTTTCAAACATTGTAAAAGTAAGTAAATTTGTCTTCAACTTTACCATTATAAAGCTTTGTCCAATCTTCAATGGATAGATCATAAATGAAAAGTTCAATATTTTCTTGTTTAAATTTTCTTTCTAACTTATGCACTTTAGGATTTATAATTTTCTTTCTTTTTGTATTAAAATTTTTTTTTAATTGTCCATGATCAGACAAAGCTGTAATTAAACATTCCACAAGAAGATTGATATTTATGTTAGTGATAAAATTATCAATTGCCGATTCACTAATTTCTGTGACTATAGATGGTATTTTAACAGTATATTGAAAACATGCATTTCTAGTACATTAATAAATTTCTTTTTCTTTAGATCTGTTGGATGAGTTACATGTCCGGTACTGCACCGCTGGTAGGGCTGATGAGCAGTTGCATCAATGTTTACTCCCAAGAAAATTTCTTCCCTTGTGTCAACATTGAAGTTTTGCTTTACCTAGCTCTTGAAATACTGGTCAACTATTCTTTGCTTCAAGTGTTGTACAAATGTTGTTTGCTTCAAACCGTTTTTAGATACTTATCTGACAATTTTCTACCTGTTATAATAAGTATGGCGGCTCCCGTTAAGTTTTAAAATCTTAAAAGATTAGTTATAAAATGAACACTTGAGACACAATCGCGGTTGCATCCCATGATTGAGCAAATCAAAGTTTTGAGGTTCCGAGACTTAAAGTCCTCTGCCAACTGAGAAAAAGCCAGATCATATTTTTCCTTATAATTGGACAAATTGTTTGCATTTTGTAACTATTTGTGCTTTGTAACAAGGCTGTACAACGCTGCCCCATTTACGGTTTTCTGGTAGGTCAAATTACTGAAACAATAGTCTTCCTTACGCGGTCTTCCAAACTTGTCTCTAATATTGTAGCAACCCCTTGACTCATATGATTTTTTCATTTTCAAAATCTGCTGAAATGCTGTGAGCATATGAGACTTCTGAGTCATTGCTATATTTGTCTATATCCATGCCATCCTCAATTACTTTTAAAGAGATGTTTTTTTTTCTATTTCTTCAATTTTTTTGAAAGTTTTAGGTTTAATGCAAAGTCTGCTATTCTCCTCTTAACACTTGTTTTCCTAGTTTATTTAGATGCTGCCCCTGCACAGTAAAAAATTTTCGATTAAAGTCGGAAATATTGAATACATTTAAATGCTTCATCTGTTTTAGTTGTAAGTTGATTTTATAAATCTCCTTGTTTATGGGGTTGTCCCAAGGTAGGTCAAAACGGTGGAGCTGTGTCACATAAAGAGTATTTGTTTACCTATTCTCTGCTGCAAACTTATCTAATACTGTTGGAATGTCTTCCTTGTTTTGCACTTTCTCAGTGAAATCTCCGATATTGGCTCTTGCATTAATAACAGCTATGTCATCCTCCTGAAAGTCTTTTGTCATGACAGCTGTTTTTTCCAAAATATGGTCAAGTTTGCCCCCTGAGCTTGTTAAAATGAATATGTCAATAGATTGTGGCATCAATGATTCCAATAAATTTCCTAAATCTTTGCCGTGACTGTCAGCAAATACATGAACTCTAGTATTTTGAGATTGGCATCCATTTTTATTCGTAAAGTTTACCTTTTCTTTATTGAATAAATTTTTATATCTTAAAATTTTTGTTTTAGCAGCATGTTGTAATTTCTTATTCGGCTGGTTTTTATGCTTTCTTGCTTTTTGTGTTGGTGTTTTGTTATGTAATGTAGAAAAACATAGGCCACCCTCTTCTGGTTTGTAATCAGTTAGAGGAGAAAATAATTTTTTAATAAGTAAAAATACAAAAACTCTTTTCTTTCTTCGATTTATAGCAGTAAGCCCCAATGTGAACCCGAGCCACCCGGTTTGTCAACAGCAGGGGAATCATTTACTGGAATCAAAACATAAGTTTTATTATTTATATCCATGTTATCAAGATAATGCTCAAAGTCATTGAGACATTTAATGGCTTGTGAAATTATGGGGCTTATCAACCCTATATTAATTATGTCTGTTCCTTTTGTTTTGTTTATTACTGAATTACTGAGAAGTTCATAATAAAACTGTATGGGGTCATCATGAAGCCAATCATTCCCCAAAAGTTCTAAAGTAACTTTATTTCTACTTACAGAAGTTTTTGTTTGTTGGTATTGCAAGCACCAGTAAAATCGTTATTACAGGTTACTTGTTCTTTCATATGACCCGCAGTTTTATCTTTAATAGGATCAATTTCATTACTTGTTTTATTTTGGGTATTAATTGGGGTACTAGTGACAGAAGGGTTTTCGGACAGAGTTCTAGAACCTACAGTCAATGAATCCTGTAGTGAAACAATGCCAGTTTCCTGAGTACCGAATCACAATTATGTTTATCATTTAGGTTTTTAAAACTTGTATTAAAACTCCTTTCAGCTTCCTTAGTTTCTGCATTGAATTTAGGATTTTTTCTCTTTAAATTTAAATAAAGTGATTTTTTCTCTTCATACGCACAAATATCAACTTCCTTTACCTCACCATTCTCATTAGTGCCATAAAACTTAACGGTATATTTTTAAATTTTTTTTTAGATAAATCTATTGCAGTAAAAGTGGCTGGCCAGTGTGGATATCCTTCAATTTGTGCAAAAACTCAGTCACCAGTTTTAAACTTACTTTGCGTTGGACTCATGTTAGCACTATTTTCTCAAGAATATTACAAAATATTTGTATTAATATAAAATAAAAATTCTGTAGACAACTAATTGCAATACAATAAAATGTTGTATTTTAAAAGATAATTAAAACAGTTCAATTTAATCTAGATTAAATCAATTTCAAGTTTAAAAAAGATAACTGGCAGTTGTAAATAGAGCCAGCTAAAAAGGTGTTGTTATCAGTAGTCGACCTTGACAAGAATCTGCAAGTACACTAGTGATGGTCAATCTTGATAAATGGAGGGTGACCCTTCCTTTTTCTTATCAGTTTGTGTCATTAAACAGTGTTGAAACTAAAATAAACTGTCTCAAGGGATTCACCAGTTGTTAAGTTTTATGATAAAAACAATCACATTAGTTCACAGTAAGTTTTAAAACATATATTTAATACTTAATAAGCACAAAATAAAAAGATTGTTGTACTGTCAGCCATCTTGAAACAGATACTTATTAAGAAACGGTTTTGCAAATAAAGTTTTCAAAGTTCTTTAGGGTTCTGCCTCACAGGTCATGAAAATTACCCCAGGGCCCATGGGGTTGAAATTTGACATGGTCATTCCTCTTTGCTCATAGATGCTCTAGAAACTAAGAAACAATTTTTCAACTTGCCATTAGGGCTCTGCCCCTCTGAACCTCAAAATTACCATAGATCCTAAGGAGTTTAAAATTTAACGTGTATCTTCCGTTTTGCTAATAGGTGCTCACTAAGAAACGGTTTTGCAAATATAGTTTTCGAAGTTCTTTAGGGCTCCGGCCCACAGGACTTCAAAATTAATTTCCGGGTAAAACATTTGACATGGAAGTTCCTCTTTGCTCATATGTACTTACTAAGAAACGGTTTTGCTAGTATAGTTTTTGAAATTATTTAGGACTCTGCCCCACAGGTTTTGAAAATTACTCCTAGGGCCCAAGAGGTTGAAATTTGACATGGACTTTCCTCTTTGCTCATAGGTGCTCACTAAGAAACAATTTTTCAGATTTCCTTTAGGGCTCCGCCCCACAGAACCTCAAAATGACCATCGATCCTAAGAAGTTTAAATTTAACGTGGATGTTCCGGTTTTGCTAATAGGTGATCACTAACAAATGGTTTTATAAATATAGTTTTTTAAGTTCTTTAGGGCCTCATCCCACATGACTTCAAATTTAATCCAGGGCCTACGGGTTAGAAATTTGACAAGGACATTCCTCTTTGCTCATAGGTGTTCAATAATAAACAATTTTGCAAATTTTCTTTAGGGCTTCTCCCCACAAATCCTCAAAATTATCAAAGATCCTACATGTTTGAAATTTAACGTTTACGTTCCGTTATGCTAATAGGCGTTCACTAAGCAGTTTTGCAAATATAGTTTTAGATATTCTTTAGGGCTCCACCCCACATCACTTCAAAATGACTGTAGGGCCCACAGGATTGAAATTTGACAGGGTCGTTCCTATTTGCCCATAGGTTCTCATTAAGTAAAGTTTTTGCAAAATTCCTTCAGAGCTCCACTCACACTACTTCATTCGTTCAATGTCATTCTTGAGGAAGACGATTTTGTTGCAAGCCCGGATCAACACTTTTTGACACCCTAGGCCAAAGGTCACAATTACCCCCCCCCCCCCCACAAAAAAACAAAAAAAAAACAAAAACAAAACAAAAGAACAAGCTGATTTATTGGCTTATTTTAATTCTAAGTGCCAGGTGGACCAAGCCTAAGCTCAGTAAAATTATTGAATGCATGCTAAATGGGTACAGTGGTAAATGGGTACAAGCGTCAAATGGGTACAGCTTGGGGTGACAGGTGTTTAATGACCGTTTGACGAGGGTTTGATGCGAAGGCCTTAAACAGAGGGAGTGGCAAATGGGTACACTACCTGCCTCGGCAGGGGCGGCGCGGCGGCGGCGGCAGCGGCCGGCCTCGGCCGGGGAGACACGGACACGGCGGGGGCTTACCACACATTAGAATACAGTACTTATAGTGTTTATGTGACCTAATAATCTCTTAACATTAATATAATGTCATTTTGCGAGTTCTGCAAAATTTTGTTAGGTAGGCTACTGTAGTTATCTTCATACCACTTACTTTACAGTCTTCTTCCATTTAATTTATTCTAGTGATAAAATTTTTTTTAGAAGACGTATCTGACACGGTTTCCCACCCGCCCCGCGTGGTGAAACACTCCGGTTATCTCAACAACCGATAGGTTGGGATACACAGTGTAGAACATCTACCACGGAGTTCGTAACAAAGAAATATATAAATATTAATACTGTATATATGTGTTAGGGTTGTTACGTGTCAGATACGTCTTCTTAAAAAAAAAATATTAAGAAATATTAAAAAAATATTAAAATAAAAAATATATAAAAATAAAAAATATAAAAATATTAAAATATTAAAAAAAAATATAAAAAAAAATATTATTAAACCTGTCACCCCAAGTTGTACCCATTTGACGCTTGTACCCATTTACCACTGTACCCATTTAGCACGACACCAAAATTATTACTTTCGTTCTCACTCAAAGCCAGTCACTCTCCATCAAATTTCAACCCCAGTGGCCCTAAAGTAGTTTCGAGGGCCAGTGGGGCAGAGCCCAAAAAAGCTTCAAAAACTAAATTTGCATAACCGTTTCATAGTGAGCACCTAAGAGCAAAGAGAATTTCAACCAATCAAGCCTTCAAATTCAAAAATAGCCTTAAAGAGTATCTGTTGGATAAAAGCTATTATTCTGTTGATGAGTATCTCAATGACAATGTTCACTCTTAAGTTTCTATCATTTGGACAAATATTTAGTATTATTATTTCATGACAATGTCACCTGTTTTAACCAGCACAGCTGGAGCCATGTAAGACTTTATGTGACAATAAAGATATATTTCATTTCATTTCAACCCTGGTAGCCCTATAGTAATTTCGAATTAAAGTGGGCGGAGTCCTAAAGAGCTTCAAAAACTATATTTGCAAAACCGTTTCTTAGTGAGAATACCCAAAATTGTAATAATCTTTGTAAATAACTAAACAAAGAGAATCGTCCACGTAAAATTTCAAAACGTGTAGGCTATTACAGTAATTGTGAGCTTCTGTGGGGCGGAGCCCTAAAGACAACATAAACATTATACCTCACAGCTAGGTTACTTCTATGATTATAAGCATTTGCTTGAATGAAACTTTCAATTTTTTTAATTACAGCAGTTAATTTTGTAAAAACTAAATTTCTAAAACCTGACACTGCACCATTGTATGCCCTCTGGGCAGAGCTCTTTCGACAGATTTGCACCAAACTTCACACAAACGACCCTTGAATAATGCTTAATAATGCCTGAAAGTTTCATTACAATCTGTTGAGCAGTTTCGGAGTCTATAGTCAACACACATATATATTTATATATGTATATATATATGTATAAAGTATGTATATATATATTATATACATATATATATATATATATATATATGTATATATACATACTTTCCCTTTTATAGATATAGATTTACTTATCCATATTATATACAGGTCTCTTAGCTAAAAAAAATCTTACTTTGCTATAATCAGTAATTGATATTCTAAAAAATTTTACATTCATTGTATGAAGTTAAAAATCAAAACAAATAAATAATGAAAAAACAGCTGACTCAACTGTTAAAGTACATATCATGTTTTCCAGTATAAACATGTGATTTTACATTAAATTAGATTTACTTTATTTGGATTAAATATGCATAGATAATTGCTATACCCTGTTCAAAATAAATGTGCTGTCGAAAGCCAGAATTTTATTTCCCACCACAAGGAAAATTCCCTCAACACCTTCCTCAATTCCCTGATTTTCTTCACAATCAGATGTTATTTTAATTTTGCCCCTAAAATTCAGAGTAGAAAATAAACATGTGGTTTTGCATTGTAGATTATTACTATACCCCATTCAAAATAAATGTGCGGTCGAAATCCAGAATTTTATTTTCCACCACAAGGAAAATTCCCTCAACACCTTCCTCAATTCCCCGATTTTCCTCACAATCAGATGTTATTT
This sequence comes from Neoaliturus tenellus, assembly GCA_030545055.2. Classification (NCBI taxonomy): domain Eukaryota; kingdom Metazoa; phylum Arthropoda; class Insecta; order Hemiptera; family Cicadellidae; genus Neoaliturus; species Neoaliturus tenellus. The sequence goes on along the minus strand of CM061531.1, from coordinate 92,126,080 downwards.
TAATTTTGGCCTTAAAATTCAGAGTAGAAAATAGCGCTTATGATCGTGTTACTTCCTCTACTTGCCATTGGAAGTGCTTTTTGTTGCATCTCTCAGTAAATATTCAGTAAACAAAAAAAAACAAATAACAGAATACTTGTTTACGAAAAAGCAAAACATTGGTCGGGTTCACGTTCATTCACCGCATCCACCGCAACCGGGATTTAGATAGTCACGTGACAAATCCCAATGGCCACCTGATAAATCCCGGTGGATCCTGGTGACGTCATTTTGCTGCCGTCTTATGAACCCTTGAACCCACCGGGATTTTGATTGTTAACGTTCACGTGCTAACCGCAAAAAATCCACCGCATCCCGGTTGCGGTGGATTGCGGTGGGTGAACGTGAACCCGACCATTGCCATAAACTGACATATGAGATATTAAACCGCTATAGTAATTCTCAGTAATTCTGATTGGTTTTATTCTTGATAACGGGAGAACAGGGAAAATGGGGGAATTTAAATTTGCGTTTCGACCACGCATTCATTTTGAACAGGTTATAATTGCTACTATAATAACATTTTTTGATTTTTTTAATCATACCAATTTATATTATATTAGTGATTATTAATGTTTAGATAAATCTTATACTCTAAAACAAGCTCCGTTTGTCCGGGCAAAGTTTTTTTTCGCTCCAAGGATTTTTGATTTTTTTATTGAATATGGGGGTTTTGGCCACCAGAAATCGATTGGAGCTGGTCCCATAGCTGAAAAAAATCCGGTTTTTGCGCTAGAGCCCTTCAAAGTTCCCATGTTATCCTTATGGAGAGTTTATTAATTGAACAAAAATCAGCTGATAACTGTAGATAAAACCAATGTGTTGTGATCTTTAAAGGAAAATTATACCAAAGTGCAACACCCGTCGGCTCAGCGAGTGAGCGAAGCGAACGAGCTCGTCTTAAAAATTAAGAGGGCAAGTGAGCGGAGCGAACGAGCTTTGCGTGAGAACGAAAGTAATAATTTTACCGAGCTTAAGCTCGGTCCCCCTGGTACTATAAATAAAATAAAAGTTGAAGGGTAAAACAACAAAGCAATTTTGTGGAGTTGCAATTTAATTTAAAAACCAAAGAATTATTAGTCCAACTTATCAATCCTGAAATTATGTTTTTCTACCATCTCCATGTACAGCAGCAACATGTTGTTTAAGATGGGTGATCCGTTTGAATGTGTCTCCGCATTCTGAACAAGAAATCGGTCGTTCATCAGAATGAGTGATCATGTGCTGTCTGAGATTTCCTTTCCTCTTAAATGTTTTGCCACAGACTTCACAAGCACACGATGCTACATTGGAATGGACCTCATTCCGGTGATGTCTTAAAGTTTGAACATGTTTAAATTGCATGCCACATTTTTCACAGACATGAGTTTTTATAATATTATGTGCAGATTCCATATGATTTCTCAACTGCATAGGTGATTTAAATTTCTCTGAACAGTTCATACACTTATTATTAAGCTTGTGCTCTTTCCCATGATGATTCAGCTTGAACAAAGATATAAAACCTTTACCACAAACTGAACATATAAATGGCTTGGGAATCTCAGCACCTTCAGGTAGCCGATGAGAATCCTCATGAGCCAGTATATGGGCAAAATTTACACTCATATAGCCACAAAAGTAACACAAATATCTTATTCGCTTATTCAAATGCACTTTATTGAAATGCATTTGTCTAGCTGATTTACTATTAAAACATTTTTCACAATCAGAACATTTAAATGGGCGAGCATTTGTATGAGAATTTTCATGGGCTTCCTTTTTTCCCCTGCTGTTAAAACGTCTATCACAAATGCTACATTGAAAGCGATCTTCCCTCTTATAACCTTGACATACAGAATACTTCAGATGATAATGATATCTGTCTATCAATTCAAAAGATCTACCACATTTATCACAGTTATAAGAAAAATAGGGATCTTGTGGTAGAAAAATATCACTCTCTTCAGTATTTCTTTTACTCTGGTTGTCAATGCTTTCCTTTGGTAATATTTTCCGTGGCAGTTTTCTTTTAACCTTAACAATATTTGTTTGGGCTGCAAATGTACTATCTTTAACCTCACAACTGTCAATATTTGACTGAACTCTAATAATAGAGCCCGGTACGGGGGTAATTTCTTTAATAGAGTTTTTAGGGAAAGGTGTTGTTTTTATAATTTGACCTCCAGAGAGCGTACACAAACTAAACTTTTTATTAACTACTTTAAAACAAACTTCTTTTTGTGATTGGAGTTTATTTTTATTGTTGAGGTGTACTGAATTCCCTGAGAGAAAATTACTTTTACATCGGTTTTCGAATATCTGATGTTTACAGTCATTTCTATTAGTACCGGTATGCGAAATATTAGATGAAGTAGAACCTGAGGCAGAATTTTGTGTCACTGTAACGGATGATATAAGTAAACCACCATCTCCTTTAGAATGATAATGTGAACTACTATTACAGTTTTCATTGTTCTTTTGTGTTAAAATATTGGTAAGGTTTAGTTCTTTGGTGGAGTATTCAACTTTTCTACATCCTCTGATTTTAATTCTTTTCTTATTCTTGTTTTGTTCACTTAAGAATTCTTCTTCCCAATCACTATCACTAATATCATCAGCACTATCATCCAGTTCACCTCTGTCACTAGAGCTGTTGTTTCCAAAATCATTTAAGACTGGTTCAACTTTGATTGTTAAATTACTATCTTGCCTGGTGTCTGATGTAGCAGACTTATTTATTAAAACACAACATTTTTTTATATTGTACCTCAATCTAAACTCATCTTCATTAATGTCACTTATTTTGGTTTCAAAACACTTGTCAGGTTTGGGATTGCTCTGAATACCCTGCAGTTCACACAATGGATTATACATGGAAGGATTCAAACCTTTAGCTTCTTCTCTCTTTGTGCCTGAACAAACGATTTTACGTTGCAACTTTGAATCTTGATTGCTATTATATTCTTGGAATGCGACAGCCTCATTGAGAATGCATACCTACAACACAAAGTATAACTAAAAATAAGATTCAATCTTGGTAAAGCTTTTCATATGAAAATAATGCAAAAAAATGCACCTTTGAGCTTCTAGGCCAATTAATTTCACTCCTTTCTGTTTATTTATTTTGCCATTCTTCTTTTTTGCTGATGTATTGTAAACTAGAGTCTCATAGGGACAAAAGCCCCTAATCATAAAATTAAAATAGCATGAGCCATAGCGGATTAAAAGTTGGTCACTACGAAAGTTTCCAGAAGATTTAATTTTAACTTACATAATATTTTAACAATAACGGTTGATTAGACCGTTCACCTCCAAAGCACTCTTTACAATCGTGGACTATTAAGCTAACCATTAGAAATGCGTCATTTTGTCTGTTTGTTAAACCTATATCGATCAATGAAAAATAAGTTTTTGAAAGAAATCATAGTCCTTGAGCTATGAAGGCCTATTAATATAACATAGAAAAATGGCAATGAGCAAAAACATGACGGATGCTCAGCACTCATTTAAGGGTCAGTAAACATTCAATACTTTCATCATACCCATTTTATTGTCTTGTTCGTCCTAAAAGCGAATGGATGTTTTCGCTCCTATCAGATTTTGCTATTTTCTCGTCATTAAATTCAAAAATTTTAACCAAATTTTAACACCAAATTTTTAAGGGATTTATATTTTAAGAGATTAAATGTTCATTGCAATAGGGATCTATCTACTGTTGTTTTAAGACAATTGTTTTCTTTTGATTCTCTTTCTTTGAGAAGAAGTAAAGCTACAATTTTATTTTTGTTCAAATTGATTTATAATCTCGTTGATAGCTCATATTTGCTAGGTAAAGTTAGCCTTCATGTTTCTAGGAGGATTGATATCTGCGTCCATCTATGGGTTTTTTGTGTTCATTGCCATACCGTACATCATTATATATATATTTTTTTTTCAAGGGTCTTGGGCTATTAAATTTTTATACGGAGGAAATTGATTTGTTTAATGGTAATTTAACTTTATTTTTGAACCAAAGTGATAGATTACAATTTATTTAGAGTTACATTATTCTGCATTTAATTGTTTGTAATTAATTTGTTGTTTTATTTTTTGTAACACACACATAAGATGTATTCCCATTTGTTTGTGCCTGTAAGAATATTATGTTTGCTTATGTCTTTTTTCTTCGTACTAACATTATTGTATTTATGATTGTTAATTTGTTGTTTTGAAAATAGCTGTTTTGGGTTATGCATGTAGCAATTGTATAATGTATTTTCAATAAATAAATAAATAAACACAGCACCTCAAAGTAGAGCATCACTCACTGTCAATATTTATCCCTCCTAAACAAAACACTTGATTTCGTGTAAACAAATCAGACTTTTAAAAAATTATTATACATAGAGAATTTTTCAGGAGAATCTTGAAAAAATATATATTTCTTATATATTTACCATTTTGTTACAAATCTTTTTACTGCTTTTTTTCCTACTATCAAGGACAAATATCTTCGATTTTAACTCTCTCATATAATTATGCAATCTGAATGACCAAAAGGTTTCTGGGAAAATTCAGCTAACACAATACCAACACTTCGTTAACTGATACACTGTTTAATTAATACATCATCTTCACTCAATATCATGATTTGGCACTTCTCGTTTTAAAATCAAACCAAAACATGTTTTAATGTAAATGAAGTAGGCGTTTCTCAAACCACAATTCATCCATCGCCCATTGCGCCCCATTACGATCAGAATTTTTTTTATTTGGATAAACACTCAGTAACCAAATCAGTAAACTTTATGGTTTTTTAACAATTTAAGTAACAAAAATGATGGTAAAAATCAGCAGTCAATTTATAATAGATTGTAAGGTTGGTAACACTCGTAGTAGAATTTTTAGTCCGTCAAAGACACAAATTGGTTATTAATGTCTCTTTACTCAATGTTATCTGTCTCTCGTTTTAAAACCAAATCATAACACATGTTTTAATGTACACAAAGCAGACGTTTTTCAAATCTTCAGGCTATTCTTATGGAGGACTCATTTCCTTATAACTTTATGGACGCGCTGATAATTTTCCCTTGTGCATAGGACCAAGACCTTTAATTTGAGACCCCTATTACCTTCCTGCAAGTTTACATTTTTGTGACAAAATTTCACTTACAGAATTATATATACTGTGTATAGATTTTTGAAAAGCTTGTTTTGTACCAAATATTTATTTACGTTACTTTTGAACGATAACAAAGAAGATCCAAAAATATGTTTTCCATGCTATTCTTATGGAAAATCAACAAATCCCTCTATCTCACTTATTTATTGACATAATTTGATAAAATTTGGTGTGTACATCCATTAGGTAACAGTGTAACAGATATTTGCTTACAATACCCATTTGGCGGCAAACCTACATACTCACCCCCTTGGGTTTTATGGGGAATATAGTAAATAACAAATTTTTATACAATTTATCATGTACCTGCACTGGGAGGGAATTATCGTTTATTTGCTTACAACACTCTCATGGCAGTAAACCTTCATCCTGATTCCCAAGGTGTATGTGGGGAAAATAAAAAATACCAAATTTTATTGGAAATTCACTGAGTACGCAGGTCTGCTACGACGGGGGTACTTTTGTTTTTTCCCTAGTAGTATAGGCCTACTGCTGCGTTTAAAGACCTCTGAAAGATTTAAATAAAATTTGAAAACATGACATTATAACTAAAATAATTTTTGAGAATTAATGAAGAGTTCTGAAAGTATTAGCAAATCTCCCTGAAGAGAATACGCTATTACGGTAATTGTCACAGTAAAACTTTTCGTTACTTTTAAGATTGTTTTCTACTAATACCGATTATTTTTACTGCTGTATTAGAGATGAGGGATCTATATCTAACCTCAATCTACAAGAAAACATATATTTTAACAACAATATCAATGAATCCGAAAGACTGGAATAAGGAAGCATGTTTTCAGTGTTTTACAAGGATGAAGATGACTCTTAAAGAATAAAATCATTCAAGTTATTTCAATATAAAAAAATCTGGGTAGATAATCAGGGCCAGAATTGGAGGAGCCTACTGTACTGTTGGCATCTTGGATTAAGTGAATTAATAAATAATAATGAAAAATCAATAATAATAATATTTATTTCATTAATTTTTTGGACACATTACAATGTTTATAAAAAAAATACATTTTGAAATTACACATAACTAGTTATCTAATTTAAGTAAAAAAAGTCATTTATATTATATATACAACTTTTAGTTAAAATTATTCTCTAAGTCTTCTTGTAGGATATGATGGGCAAGTTTTTTAGATTTTCTGGTAACTTGGAATATAATGTAATATTTAAATGGGTAAAACTATTCTGCGTTCTTGCATAATTTAATCCTGCTATTTGTAGATTATAACCACAAAACACAACGGTTTCATTTCTTATTTATTTCATTTAGTACAAAATTTAGATACGAAAATCGATATAAAAAAAAAAAAAAAAACTAAATCTTAAAAACTTATGAGTTTATGTTCTTTTTATATGTTAGTACCATGGGGACCAAGCTTATGCACGGTAAAATTAGACAAAGCTCATTCGGTCCGCTTACTCGCTAGGCCAATAGGAGCACTTTGATATAAATTTGTTGAACCACAGTTTAAAAATGTAATACATATGTTTATATCTACAATTATCAGCCGATTTTTCTGTTCGATTCATTGGCTATAAAAAATCTCCATAAAGGCCTGTGTACACGTGGCTAATATTAGCGGCTAATTTATTAGCGCTTCTAAACTAGCCCGGTGTAAACGCTCCACTAGCGAAAAGGACAACTAGCACGCTAACAGTTTCCTCGCTGCTAGTCGCTTTTGACATGTTTGATAATAAATACAAGCGCTAACAAGTGGAGGGGGTAGTCACGTGACTACTAGCGCTAACGGATTAGCGCATCATTAGCGATGTGTGGACGATCTGTAGTGCTAGTCGCCACTCGACACAATCGCCAGTTGTTATTTTTTTAGTGTATTAAAATTAAGCCAAAATATGACTGGAAAATGAAAAAAAAAAATTGGACTGCCAATTTTTGCTGAAATATGTTCTATGCCATCCCATGGACTCCCTCAGAAAAGTCCCCTGATATTCCCAGTGGAGAACATGCCTAAAAATAATGGGATGGCCCACTTGGAGTCAGAAATAAATTTTTGATCGACCAATAGGTTTATATATATTACATATACATCAAATTAAAGCTCTTAAGGAGTAGAAAATAATGACGCACACCGCATATCAAAAGGTTGTCTGAGTAAAAAATGGCAGCCTGTCAAACTTTGAATAACAGTAAAATTTTAGCCTAAACTCTATAAAAATGTTATAATACTCAAAATACTTAACCTTTTGAGGTGCGGTTTGCGGCAAACGTTTGATTTTACGATTGCCTTGAAAAATGCTGACAGCTTGACACTATTCATAATATATCATTCACTATACACAAAAATATCATTCTACCTTTGAACCACCCTCTACATGGACGTTCAAAAGTGGAAGTTATGAAAAAATTCTAGGTCCATAGCCATGTTATACATAATTTTAAAGGTAAGGAGATTACATAACTGAAAGCAAACCTCAAAAGGTCAAATATGTCAGAAGTTATTGCATTTCAAAGTTTTGATAATATTATTATTCTAAATTTCGAAGGGAGGTCAGGGGATGCCATAGAACACATTTCAAAAGAAATTAGCTGTCCACAAATTATTTCATTTTTCCCGATTAATTTTACTACACACTATTTGTCAAGCACACGGTGGTAGGAATGTCTGAACTAAAGTGGAACGTTGATAGGGTTATACAGTTGTTACAAATATTTAAAAATTAAAACTTATCCAATTTGTGGGATACTTTAAAAAAATTATAACAAAAGAGATGCAAGAGAAATAGCGCAATAAGTTATTAGAATCAAGAATCAAGAGTTTTATTGTCATTGACTTCATTTACAAGGATTAGACATAGTCAAATGCTTAACCTAAATTACATTTACAGTTTAACGATTATGGCAGTGTATCAAAAGATGCATTAAAAACAAAATTAAATCACTATAATCATACTACAGAATTTAACTAAACACACTCCCGCAGCTGATTAGCTCTAAAATTAGCGCCAATACTAGTAGATACGTGTAAATTGGAATATTCACGCTAATGTGCTCAGCTGTGCTAGTAGCGAATATTAGCTGCTAGTAAACTAGCGACGTCTACAGGGGCCTTAAGACAATAGACAAAAGTTCTTAAGGATAACATGGGAACTTTGAAGGGATCTAGGACGAAAACCGGATTTTCCCCAACAATGGGAACAGCTATTATCGAATTCTCGTTGCCAAAATCCCTATATTCAACGGAAAAATAAAAATATCCTTGGAAAGAAAAAAAATGTTGCCCGTACAAACAGTGTTTGTTTTAGATTATAAGATAAGATTTAAATATAACTGGTTTGTTTAAGACTGATTTACTTAAATCCTGAAATTATGTTTTTCTACCATCTCCATGTACAGCAGCAACATGTTGTTTAAGATGAGTGATCCGTTTGAATTTGTCTCCACATTCTGAACAAGAAATCGGTCGTTCATCAGAATGAGTGATCATGTGTTGTATGAGATTTCCTTTTCTCTTAAATGTTTTGTCACAGACTTCACAAGCGTATATTGATGCAGTAGAATGGACCTCATTCCGGTGAAGTCTTAAAATACTAATGTTTTTAAATTTCTTTCCACATATTTCACAGACATGTGTTTTTACAATATTATGTGCAGATTCCATATGATTTCTCAATTGACCACGTGTTTTGAATTTCTCTGAACAGTTCATACACTTTTTAAGTCTGTGTTCTTTCCCATGATGATTCAGCTTGAACTCAGATATAAAACCTTTATCACAAACTAAACATTTAAATGGCTTGGGAATCTCAGCACCTTCAGGTAGCCGATGAGAATCCTCATGAGCTTCTACATGTTTTTGGTTTCTACCGATGTAGCCACAAAAACAACACAAGAATTGTTTCGGCTTATGCCGTATTATGTCCATATTCATGTGATGTACATTGTAATGATGCTGTCTGTAATATTTGCTATTAAAACATTTGTCACAATCAGAACATTTGAATGGGCGAGCATTCGTATGAGAATTTTCATGGGCTTCCTTTGAGTGCCTCTTAGTAAAACGTTTATCACAAATCCTACATTGAAAGCGAGCTTTCCTCTTATATTTTTGACACACAGAATACCTCAGATGGTAATGATATTGATCAATGTCTTTAAAGGATTTGCCACATTTATTGCACTTATGAGTAAAATTGGGATCTTGTGGTAGAAAAATATCACTATCTTGTATATTTTTTCCACTGTTGTCGTCTAACCTTTGCTTCGGTAATATTTTCCATGGCTGTTGCCTTCTAGCGTTAACTATGTTGGTTTGTGCTGCAGCTGTCCTATCTTTAACCTCACACATGTCAATACTTGACTGACTTCTAAAAACAGAGCCTGGTACAGGAGTAATTTCTGTAATAGGGTTTTTAGGTGAATTTGTTGTTCCACCTTCAGAAACAGTAAACAAAATTAACTTGTTTTTAATTTTGAAACGAAATTCTTTTTGTGATTGAGCTTTATTTATATTGTTGAGGAGTAGCGAATTTCCTGTAAGAAAACTATTTTTATTGTTTAGTGGATTGTGAGATGGAGTTGATCCTGAGACATTATTTTGTGTCATTGTAATAGGTAAACCGCTCTCTTCTTTAGAATGACACTCAGTAATAGTATTACTTTCTTCATTATTGTTTTCTATTTCGATATTGGTAAGGCTTAGATCTTTTGTGGAGTGTTCAAATTTTCTACATCCTTTGATTTTTATCTTTTTCTTACACTTTTTCTGTTCATGTAAGTATTCTTCTTCCCAATCACTGTCACTAATATCATCGGGACTATCACCCAGTTCACCTCTGTCACTAGAGCTGTTGTAACTAAAATCATTTAAGACTGGTTCAACTTTGTTTTTTAAGTTACTATCTTGCCTAGCATCTGATATGATGTAATTATTTAATAAAACACAACTTTCTTTAATGTTGTATTTTGATCTAAATTCATGTTCATTGATAATACTTGATGTACTCTCAAAACACTTCTCTACATTTGAATTACTCTGAAAAAAATTTTGTTCACACTCGTTACTGTGCTTGGGGGAATTCAAACTTTCGGCCTCCTTTCTTTTTGTTCCTGAACTAACAATTTTAAGTTGTAACTTTGAATCTTCGTTGTCATTATATTCTTGGAATACAACAGCCTCATTGCGAACCTACAACACAAAGTAAAACTAAGTGTGATTTTCAATGTTGGTACAGCGTTCCATCTGCCAAATATTTGCTCAGGACATCCTTGATCTCTTTAGCTAACTGCTAGGGAGACATGGGGGAAGTATTCCTCGACGGCCTAAAGAAAAAGAACAATGTTTTTTCATGAAACCTTTATGTATCTGTTCAATATAATTTTTCCAAATAAAATTTTAAAAATCTAAGGCAATAAAAAAATGGATATCAGCTAAGCTGAAAAAAGAAAGGAGTGAACTGGTTACTCTAACAAAACAAATAAATAATCAAAATAACTATGAGAAAATTAGCATTTTAAAAATAAAGTTTCAAGTTTTAAAAACAACTTAAATACCTCCAGAAGGGCTTCTTTAGACAGTAAAATTAAAAACTCAAAAAAATTACAGAAAACTGTATAAAATATAATAAATTCAGAGGTTCAAAAAAAAGTATAAGAGATTTTGCAATATTAAATTAAGTGATGGAAGCAAAAATTACTCTAACCCGAAAGAAGTATCAAATGTTTTTGATAACTATTTTGTTGGGGTGTGCCAGTACTCGATTAGTCGACCATTCGGCTCGACCCGAGGTTATGCAAAACTATTCGAGTGGTCGAGCTGAAAATTGTTTCAGAACCAACAATCCCGCCCAAAAAAAAAATACCTTAAGAAAAAACTCTGTACTAACAGTTATTTGACTTATTTATTAATGCAAAAAAGCAGAGAAACACGACAATTTATACTTGAGTGGTGTGATCGTCAGGGAGGTAAGGGGTGGAGCGGGGCGGGGCCGGGGCGGGGTCAACGACGCAATAGAAGCGGGGTAATGACCTTGACAGACGATATACACACACACACTATTACACGGACACACGCTCATACAATCACATACACACTCAAACACTCACACACTGACACTGCTCGCTCCCCCGGCGAAAGGGCCAGATACAAATTCGCCAGTGGTTGGAGGGTCGACGAAAAGATACAAATTCGCCAGTTCCCTAACCTGTAGAAAATCGGGGCCGTCAAAACATACAAACTCGCCAGTTCTAGGAACTAGCGCTCATCCCCCAGGGAACCCAGGAATGTGGCCCGTCGGTCGGGCTCGTCCCCTCTGGAGTTGACTGTTGTTTCCAACTTGACCGAGTCATAAGCTATATTTCTAAATTGTTTTCTCCCTATCAAATCTCATTCCAAATAATATGAGATTACAATGAAAAATAAGAAGGTAACTGAACACTTTATTTATTTTAGGTGTTAGAGATGAAACTACAGAACGGATCCTGGCCATTTTTGTGTAGATACTATTTACCCATGGCCCCTAGAATCTATTGATTCTCATGAGATATTTTCAACACTCCCTTCGCTCGTGCTCTAACTTACATGTTACTAGTAAGTTACGCTCTCATAATACAATCATTGCATCAACTACTAAATAATTTTTACTCTTAGGTGATTCTTGAGTAATATTATCTTACAACATTCCCATGGCAACATACCTATGTACGCAACCCATATCATCTATAAATAACATCATATGATTAATGGTAATAATTAACTAGATTACTTAATATATATTGTGGATTGTTTGATGGGGTGATGATTTCCGTTCAATCTTTGATTTTTCTCAAGGCCATTTCTCTAGGCGATCAAGGGATTTTTCTGATTTTGCTTGGCCAATTTACTATTCCACTTAAATATTGCCGGGGTAGTTAGTCACCAACAAATAAACCATAGAATAAGCACATACTTGAACCGGGTAATCTACCCGTCCACCGCGCCGAAGTGCGGCTGGCGGATTCTTGGATCTGGATAGTTTGTATGTTTTGACGGCCCCGATTTTCTACCTGTTTGGGACCTGGCGAATTTGTCTCTTTTCGTCAACCCTCCAACCACTGGCGAATTTGTATCTAGCCAGCGAAAGGATGTTCTAAAAAGAGAAATCCAAACAGGTGGGGATTCCCATTAGCCCAACTATAGAGAAGAGACCCTATTAATTTTTTGTCCACCTCAATGTTCAGTCAACTGGAAGAGCTGTTTACTCATTCCATTGAAGTTTGGTGGCTAAAACATAGTGAATTTATAATCCACAAAAAAATCCTTATATTCCTAATTAAAACTTGTTTGTTTCATGTTATACTTTTTTAATTTTTTGATGGCCAAAAATTGGCCTTTTGGGCAATAAAACCGGAAATCCTCATATTCCTAATTAAAAATATTTTATTTCATGTTATACTTTCAAAATTTTTTAATGGCCAAAAAATGGCCTTCTGGGCAGATAAAACCTGGTATTTTGACAATTTTTTTTTTCTTTTTGGGTTTGGCTTGGCTTGGCTCGAAACTCTAATATTTTATTACCAGCTCGGCTCGGCTCAGCTCGACCAGAAAAATCACTATTCGCACACCCCTACTATTTTGTAAATGTTGCAAAAAACTAATTTTTCCCATATAAAATGCATGTTTATATAAAGAATAGGTCAGTACAGATGGCTCGGCGTATCTGTACTCATGGCTTTCGATCTTTATATTCTAAAATTGATTTTAATCGAGTTTTGTCAAAGATAAAATAGATAAATTTTAGATCTTGATAACGATATAATTACAACAGACCGATTTTTTTGTAAAATAACCCCCACAGTTTTTGGTTTATTGCTCAAATACTAAAAGAAATAGACAGTGGGTGTAAATTTGAAAGTAGTTCATCTTTACAAGATGCTTAAAATGATATGCTATTTGACATTTGTTGTCATTGAATTGTTTTTATTTACGGGGCTACCAACATTACAAAAATTCAAATTTTGCTCAAAAATGAAGTTTTAAATACCTCCGTCCACTCTGTGAGCAGACCTGCGTACTCAGCAAATTTCCAAATTAGTAATATTAATTTTTACCAGATGCTAACTAAGTTTCATCAATATCTGTCCATAAATAAAAGAGTTTGCCTATTCTCCATAATATCATATTATGATTTAACATGGGAAAAGAGTATGCAGGTTTGCTGCCATGATAAGTACAAAAACCAAGGTTTTTACCATAAATGGATGAATCTCAACCAAATGAAAGCTAAATACCAAGTCTCATCCAAAAATATTGGTTATTAAGTGAAATATTAACACATGCTTATTCTCCATAACATTAACATTGGAGCCCTAAAATACAATATACAGTCTTTAGACGTTTTAATATCTCGGTAAACAATGGAGATAGAGCAAATCTTCAAGATACTGAATTGTGTTTTTCCCTGCTAAATCCATTGGTTAAAATCGACATTTAAAAATTTTTTAAATTACCTACGAAAAATGCAAAAAAAAAAACATTTTTGGGGTAAAACCCCCCAAACCTACCCCTTCCGGTAGGTTGATATATCTGGTTTACGAACTCATCTGAATAAAGGTAGGATTATACATCTCTACCAATTTTGGTCTCGATCGGACCGTTTTCACGAGAGTTATCTCGAAATACATACATTTATATAAAAATTTTAATGAATATTAATGAATATAAATTTTAATGGGCACCTCAAAACGAAAAAGTAACATGGTCCCAGGCTTAGGTCTTACCATAACACCTACGGTAATAGCTTCCTCCTTAAGGGAAATTCGCTAAAATTATTACATGTGACACATCAGTGTAAAGCTGTGTTTACCAGGATTATGAATTTTCAATCAAAACAGAAAAATGTTTTGCGGTTTCCAAACTACAGGGTATTCTGACCATACCAGCAAAATTAAGAAAAAAAAACGGCTGTCATTTTGAAACAAATTAAGATAATTGAGTTCTGTTTTCACCAAAATGTTGCTCTAGACCTTTCTAGAAATGTACGATTTGATACAGGTGATACAGTGGAGATTCGAACTGTATATATATATTCCCCCCTAAATCACATACCATGAAAAATACATTTAAAATACTTAGAACATGACCCAAGCACAGGGTGTTCCAGAAATGAAGGTTACACGTTCGAATATATATATATATATATATATATATATATATATATATATATATATATATATATATATATTAGTGGCTCATAGGGACAAAAGCACCTAATCATACAAAATTAAAATAGCATGAACCATAGCAGATTACCATTTCTTCATTACGAAAGTTTTTAGAAGATTTAATTTAATTTATATAATATTTTAACATAAGTACCCTTTTGAAACATCATTTTTTTATTTTTACTAAAAAAAATGTTTCAAAACGGGTACTTATGGTTATTTTTTACATAATATTTCAAAATAATTACAGTAGCCCTTATCTGCGAAATCTGTGTAATATTTAATACTGTTTGAATAGGCCACTCGTCTTAAAAGCACTCTTTACAATCACCTGTACCATTAAGCCAGCCATTTGTAAATGCTTCATTTTGTCTTGTTGGACATATATTAATCTTGGAAAAATAGGTTGTTGAAAGAAAATCATAGCCGTTGGGATAAGAAGGCCTATTAATCGTAAAGCGACGATGAGAAAAAAACATGACAGATGATCAGCACCCATTTCAGGGTCAGTAAACTTTCAATAGGTACTTTCTTTACCCATTTCATTGTCTTGTTTGTCCTAAAATTAAATGGATGTTTTCGCTAATGTCAGTTTTTGCTATTTTTTGTCACCAAATTTTAACACAACACCTTAAAATAGATCATCTTCACTCTGTCAATATAAAACACTTGATTTCATGTAAACAAATCAGACTTTTAAAAAATCACTATATACCTGGAGAATCTTTCAGGAAAATTTTTCAGAAGAACCTTTCCAAAAATATATTGTTCTTATATATTTCCTATTTTGTTGTTAAGCTTTTGACCTGTTACTTTTTTCCTAGTATGAAGGTCAAATTACAAACTATGAAATGACCAAAGAGTTTCTGGGAAAATTCAGCTAACAGAATACCAAAACTTCGTTGACTGATACACTTTAAGTTCTGATTAATATATCATATTAACTCAATATGATCATTTGACACTTCTTATTTTAAAATAAAACCAAAAACCAATATTGATGTAAATAAAGTAGGCGTTTCTCAAACCACAATTCATCACCCATTGTGCCCCTATCACAGTTAGAATGTTTTTTTATGATTTGCATTAGGCCTACATGCTCAGTTATCAAACCAGTAATTTTTATTGTTTTTTTTTTCAATTTAATTTACTATAATGATGGTAAAAATCAGTTTAGTAGAATTTTTTGTCCCTCAAAGCCACAAACCGTCTTATTATATTATAGTATTACAACTCTAGGTATATTTTTTGTCGACTGATCATTAAAAGGTCTTATCATCTATATCTCGTTTTAAAATCAAACCATAACACATGTTTTAATGTACACAAAGCAGACGTTTTAGGAATCTCCATGCTATTCTTATGGAGGACGTTTTACGTTATTCCTCGTCCCCTGATACGTCCGAGGTAATAATAACTTTTGAAGGGGACCTCTGACTTTCATGAAATTTGGTTTGAAGGTGTAAGACCAAGTCTATTTTCATGAGTTCGTGAACCAGCATGATCGGACTATAGGAATGGGGTTATATGGGTTTTTAAAGGGGTCAAAAAAGGGTTTTTGGCATTTTTGGACCTAAATTTTCAAAATTCAAGACAACGTTAACGAAAACCATTTAAAAGAGCTTAAAAAACAAACGATTTCAAATTTTGAATTTTTAACTTGGCTTGACGAATTACGGAGAAAAGCCAAATATAGGTTTCCCATGATAATGTTATGGGAAATCAACAAAACCATGTATCTCCTTTATTTATTGGTGTAACTTGATAAAATTTTGTATGTAAATTCACTAGGTAGGGTTTAAATGATATTTGCTTACAATACCCATATGGCGGCAAACCTACATACTCACCCCCATGGGGTTTATGGGGGAAATTATTAAGTGCCGAATATTGATACAATTTGGTATTTATGTTACCTAACCATTACATTTCCTAATAACTAACATTTTCTAACAACATCCCATGGCAGCAAACCTACATACTCATTCCTATGGTGTTAATGGAAAAAATACAAAATCTCAAATTCCTTTGCAAATTCGCTGAGTAGGAAGGTCTGCTGCGAGGGGGGTATTTATTGCTTCCTGCCACTCAGAATTGGTAAGGCCCCATATCTGCTATTCACTTGTTGGCAGCAGTTTATTCATTGAATAGCTCACTTACTGTTTCAAACAAGCCCATCTTTTAAATTTTCTTTCTCTAAGCATACGTCTTCTCTACTTTGCTGCCCCTTAAATCAAAGGCACACTTCGTTTACTACATACGGGTTTTCAATGTCTCAAGGTGTCAATAATGTCTAAGTGCTGCATGTAGACCTATCATTGAGCTCGCGTTAGTCCTGACACTTTATATTTTCTCGGGGCATATAGCATACAGTCAGGTGTATCCATTGGTAAAGGAATTATCACCCTAAACTACTTTTCATAATTTTGTCACGATGAACTGTAAATTTGTTATGAAGTTTGTTCAGTTTAGTGTTTTGAATTGGATAAACCACTGACGGACATAGACAATCATTAAAAATATTAACCTTTTGATGTGTCAATAAAATGAGGGGTTACGGTTAAATTTCCAATTTTTTCTTTGAACTTTTTTGTTACTCCTTGATGGTTTTTACTCATTTATTGCTTGTGAAAAATTTATTACCCCAAGATATTTTATTGTCTCTTCCCTTCCTATACTTTCAATAGATTTAGAGCCATCGCAGTAAATTTCTGTTACCAATAATTGCCTCTTTTCAATGACTAAAGCTTGGCTCTTTTGTAAGTTAAGATTGAGTCCAAATAAATCATTTAAATATTTGTTAATTTTTAGTAGGTTTTCGGCGGATACAATATCTTTGCCAATTAAGACCAAGTCGTCTGCAAAACCTAAAAAGGTTAATTTTTCCTCTTCTTCGATAAGTTTGTACCCAAATCTTTCTTGAATCTCTTTTACACTTAATTAATTTAGAACCAAATCTGTACTCATATTGTACAATTCGGAAAATAATGAAGCTCTTTGCATGACCCTCTTCTTATGTCTTTTTTTTTTTACTTTGCTCAAGTTTTTATTAAATAATACACATGTTTCCAGTTTTTAGAGTTTTTTTTCTTTTTTTTCTTTTTTTTCTAATTAATCGGCATATTTGATGAGTCGATTGTGTTTGTCAAATGTTGTTGCGCTACATAGTCGATTTACATATGTCTAGGCTTGCCATATTTGCCGGTTTGACTGGGAGACAGTCACAGTTTTTCGCTGTTGTCCCGGTGTCCCGGCCGGTTTAGCTTTCGTCCCAGTTTTATTTAAATTTAAAAAACCAAGAATTATTAATAAAAATTATACAATAAAATGTACTACTAAATTAACATGACAATTCAGTTTTTAGAAGGCAATCAAATTTAAAAGTCAAAATGAAATTTTTCGTCCGTAAGGTGGGTGATAAAGATTGGCTGGGCAAGAATAGTGCACTTGCGACGAAGACATGGAAGAAATAGACATATAATTGAAAAAGTATGTTCCAGTCAAATGTCAATGACAAGAAGAGGAGATTTATTACTGTTGCAAGTTGCAAGTTTATTTTGATTCAATAAGGCATAGGTCCTATCTTTTGAGTATGTGTTAGAATAATAAGCTAACCAAAAATATACAACTGCTACTATAATTTTATTTTTGTAGTTTTGATTAATTTCTTACACAATCCTAAACATTTTAACTTTCACAGACTAAAGTAAAATATTGTATACAACTTTTTCTAAAATATTAATCCAAGCTTAAATTTTGCATAATTGAGACCACTGATTTGTTTTCCACATACATTTTTGGGGGGGGTGGGGGGTTGGGTTTCATACTGGGCGTCCCGGTTTGGTCCTGAAAATTATGGCAAGCCTACTTACAGTAGACTCCCTCTTAACCGGCCACCTTTTAACCGGTCTCCGCTTTAACCGGCCTACCCTGACACAAAATAACATCTTTTTAACCGGCCATTTTTTATATGAACATCGCTTTAACCGGCCGCGTTTCGCCGGAAACGTAGTTTTCTTATCTAATGTATCATTCAATTCAACTTTATTCCATATTGACGTTCTCAAACCAATTAAACTGTAACATCCTGGACGGAAGTGACTGCCACCGGAAGTCAGTGCGTTTGGACCTACTATCCAGTAGACCACAATTAAGAAACAAATTAGGCTATTATTAGTGTAGGTTTGTTGTGGATTTCATGGGTGGTGGATGTTAGCTATAAATCATATACAGTAATGTATTTAAGGTTGTTTTTCAAGTAATAATTATATTTAGACCATATAAAATTGTGGGTTGGCGTTCTTAAATGAACATCGGTTTAACCGGCCAATTCATTATCCGGCCGCGGCCTGGTCCCGAGGTGGCCGGTTAAGAGGGAGTCTACTGTATGTCTAAAAATATCAAAGACACTAATCTTCTTAACTTTGAGCAGAATTGCATCAAAGATGGCAACATTGATTTGGGTTCCTTTTGTGCTAACAAAGCCACGTTGGTTTGGGTTCAACAAATTAATACCAAAGTGCAGCACCCTTTGGCCTGGCGAGTGAGCAGAGCAAACAAGCATTGTCTGAGTAAGGAAGTTAAGGACACTTAATAACTTTACTGAGCATAAGCTCAGTCCTGGAGTACAACAATTTTAAGATACAGAAGAAAAATGTAAAAAAATGGAAGGGGGGAAGCAGAATCATGAACTATGAAGGTTTATGTAATTAAATATTCAAGAAATATCGGGAATAAGAAAAGTAGATGGAAATAAAATGCAAACAAAAGACAGAGCAAAAACATTTTGAATAGTTCTTTAGTTATGGTAAAAAACCTACTATATGGTGGACCTAGAGGACATATAGCACTTAGTACACCAAGGAATGTACTTCTACCATTTTGTGATAAAGTCAAATCAAAATTTGAAAGCATCATTTAATTTTTTGTCATAAGTCCTGTGGAAGAGCCCACGGCCTGGTGCTCAACAATGGTGGTGGCATTGGGAACATTAGACTCTGTGTGGATCTAGCAAACTTAACATGAATGGAAGGAGGCAAAAGTTCTTAATACCAGAGGTTTAAGAAACACTTGGTCATATTATTGATTCTCTGGTGTTTTCCAAACTAGATACCAATTCAAATTCTGGCGAATTAAATTGGACCCTGAGTCTGAAAAATTAAATAAACAATTGGCAAGACAACTGCAATGGAATTACCTGAAATGAGATTTAAAAAACGTGTATTAACTTTGATTTTTGATGATTCCCATAGGCTTCATAGGCTTACTATTGCAAAAACCATATAATAGTAAATATTATGGATAAACTACTTATAAACTAATACAGTAGAACTTCAATAGTTCGACACTTTGTGGACTTTGAGAGTGTCTAAGTAATGAAATGTCAAACTATAGGGAGTATATGGAAAATTTTAACACACGGAGTAAATAAATCATGAGTTTCATTTAGGAACCACTAAAATTTAATGAAACAATAACTTGATTGAACTTTGACGTAATCAACATTCAAATCATTTTTGCTAACTGGTTAAGATTTACAAATTTTTCAATCTCCAATATGAACACTATCATTCGTTACTGACATATTAGGTTATTAAAGAGAGTGTCAAAATATAAGGAGTGTCGAACTATTGAGATTCTAACTATAGAGGTTCAACTGTACTGTTAGATAACTTTTCCCATTGCTAAAGAAGTGGATAAATGTAAGTTTTTGTGGCCATTCAAACTTATAAAACATCTCATTTGTAAATAATAATCATAAAGATTACCAGTCATTTTTTATGGGCTATTAGCTAATTTTACTTTCATATTTCTACGTACAAAATCAATTTAAATTTATGATTTTAGTATCATTTGATCTCTGTATTCATCCTAGAATTTGTAAATAAAATTGACATTAAAAAATTGTTTTTTGAAATTTTATTTTTTTATGTATATCTATCTACTATATATTTGTCAAATACCACTCACTCACGTATCAGAGAATCTCCAAAACTATAAGGCCTAGAGGGTTAAAACTTGGCATGGACGTTCATCTTTGCTCTAAAACGCTCACTAAGAAACGGTTTTGCAAAATTCCATCAGGGCTCCGCCCCACAGGACTTCAAAATTTCGTTACAATGTTATTCTTATGGGAGATTTTTAATATAAATCAAGGCAACAACGAATCTCCAAAACTATAGAGCATGCAGGATTTAAATTTTGTATAGACGTTCTATTTTACCCATTGGTGCTCACTAAGAAACGGTTTTATGAAATTCCTGCAGGACTCCGCCCCACACGACTTCAAAATTTCGTTACAATGTTATTCTTATGGAGCACTTAAAATACGAACCTAGGAAACAACGAATCTCCAAAACTATACTACCTACAGGGTTGAAATTTGGGATGGAAGTTCCTCTTTGCCTATAGGTGCTCACTAAGAAAAGGTTTTGCGAAATTCCTGCAGGACTCCGCCCCACACCACTTCAAAATTTCGTTACAATGTTATTCTTATGGAGAACTTAAAATACGAACCTAGGAAACAACGAATCTCCAAAACTATAGGACCTACAGGGTTGAAATTTGGGATGAAGGTTCCTCTTTGCCTATAGGTGCTCACTAAGAAACGGTTTTGCGAAATTCCTTCAGGGCTCCGCCCCACACGACTTCAAAGATTTGATGTAATTACTGTTGAAGATTCAAAGCTATCAGCTGTTAGTGAAATAATAAATTTAAGAGGCGACATAGCCATACGACAATGTTTTTATCTCTTTGTAAACAATTTAGATCTTGTAAAATGTTTATTGGTTAAGTTAATACAATAAAAGGGGATGACGAACCTTGAACTGTTAGAAACTTACAGTGTTCTCGTGATTGTTCCTGTCTTTTGCCTGCATTATCCTTTGCTATGAAAGGGTCTATCGCAGATTGCCGCAGTATACGAGAAAAAAATCGTCAAACATGCCACTGATAACTGGGACAGGCTGATGCACGTTAATTTCATGACAAGAGAGTGTCTGCCTTATCAAAACAGAGGGAAATATGTAGGCCTATCTACGACGTCGAGCTCTTATATCTATTGAATTTCATTTGAGTTAAAAATTACGGCCGAAATCAACAATGACAATTTGAAGTGTTTATTAATAAAACTATTAACTGGCAATACATGGACAAGCAGTGAATACAAAAAGTTTCAAGTTTACAGGTGAAATAACCCAGGGTCAACAACGAATCTGAAAAAAAAACAAACGGCCTAAGGTATTGATAGTTGGCATGGAAGGTCCACTTTCCCCATAGGTGCTGACTACAAGATGTTTTTGGAAAGCTATTTAGGGCTCCGCCCCACAGGACTTCAATATCCGTTCGGGCCTATGGCTTTAAAAATTTGGCATGGCCGGTTTCGTTGTTCGTAGGTGCTCACCAAGAAACACTTTTGCACGATTCCTTCAATGCTCTGCCCCACATGCTTTTGAAATTGCAATATATTTAATGTTATTCTTACAGCCAATTTAAATACAAATTTAGGAAATGACGCATCTCTTAAAATATAGGGAATGCGGGGTTGAAAATTGAAGCTCTTTGTACATAGGTGCTTAATAAAATCTGTTTACACGTTTCTTTTAGGGACAACACAGAACCTCAAAATTGCGGTACTATAAAGCTCAAGGAGTTGAAATTTGGCAAGGACTCCTTTTTTGATAATAGTTTTTTTAATAAGAAAAGAGTTTTCAAATAATTTTTTTGAAGCTTTAGGGCTCCGCTCCACTGGACTAAAGATTATTCTATGACCTGCTGGATTGAAACTTTACATGGTCGTTCCTCTTTGCTCATCATAGGTACTTACTAAGAAATGATTTTACAAATATAGTTTTTGAAATCCTTTAGGGCTCCACCGCACAGGACTTCAAAATTACTATGATGATTCATCCTTGTGGCCAATTTCAAATGCGAATCAAGGAAACAACGGATCTCAGAAACTATAGGACAATATAGACTTTGTAGTCGGCGTTCCTTTATCTCATCGGTGCGCACTATGGAACAGTTTTGCAAATTTCCATTAGGGTTCCGCCCCACAGAATATAAAAATTACCATAAATCCTACGGGATTGAAATTAATCGTGGATGTTCCTCTTTGCTAATACAGTAGAACCTCTTTAGTACGTCCCTCGATAACACGATTACCTTGATAACAAGTAATATTTTCTAGTCCCCGTGAATTGCCCATAACACTCAATGTTAAAAATACCTCTATAGGACGAATGCCATTCACATAAATACCTCGATAGCACACATTTTACCAGCTGAAATTAGTGCACAATCAACCTCTATAACACGCATTTTAAAATACCGGAACCTCTATAGCACGAACTCGCCCTCGGTGACACGAATCTTTCAGTATATTAACTCCGTAACACGAACATAACCTCTATAGCACGAAGTGTCTCGTTATGGAACCTTTACAACACGAATCGCCTTTCTCATGCATCGTTCCCACAGTTTGGTCAGACATTTTGAAGGAAACAATGTCTTTATGCTCAGTTCTAGGAAAAACTTTCCTACACTTCCTCTCGGAGACACAATTAATTTGTATCCAGTCAGTTGCATGTCTGCTGTTAAAACAAAAATTATTGGTTTTACGTCGTGTTTAGCACAGCTTATATGATACCAGTTTAAGTGCAGTGCTATTGTGTGACATCGTGGTTTTACATATAAGTGTGTAGTGTCAGTAAGTAGAGATTAGAGAATGTCTGCTTCAAATGCCGTTAGTATATTAAAGTGTTTTATGAGAAAAAAGTGTTATGAGTGAGAGTGTGGTTAGGGTCACTACGGAAATCAATAGCGCATTGGACTACGTTCACGTGAGTAACACGAAAAAAAAAATTAATGACTATTTCACTAACTTTCCTTTCTCATGCACAACAACATTGAATCCTGACGTAGGCTTAGACGTAGAGGAAATTGTCTAAGATGAAATCAATAAATCAATTAACTTTCCTGGTACTCAGCTTAATTAATTATACGGTAAATGATTAATTGAACATTTATACCGTATAAACGTTTTTTAATTTCTTGATTTATAACAAATTACTGTATTTATTACATTTTGTATTTTTCTTTAAAAAATGTTATTAGTTGTTTAAAGTTTTTATAATAGGCTATTTTTTCATAACAATAAAATATTATGTTTTATATGTGTGTTTTTTGTATGCCTGATTTCATAAATTTTCAATGGAATATTCCTAGTGAGGCTTCATTAAAATTGCACTTGCTATATGGGGAGTTTTAAAATATACTCTGTTAGGGTGCACCTTGATAAGACGAATTATCAGCAAAACAACCTTGATAGCACGACACTTGATTAGACGAACACCTTGATAAGACGTCAGTTTTGTGTGACCCCTTGAGAGTCGTCTTATCAAGGTTCTACTGTAGGTACTCCCTAATAAAAAGCTTTGTAAATATAGTTTTTGAACTTCTTTAAGGCTCTCACTGGACTTAAAAATTACTCTGGAGCCTATATACGGGGTTGATATGTGACATGAACGTTCCCCTTTACTCAAAGGTGCTCATTAAGCTAAGGTTTTGCATAATTCCTTCAGGGCTCCGCCCACACTACATCAATGTTTTAATGGATTTGAAAAAGATTCAGTTGCTCTTTAAAGAGATTTTATTAGCTAAAAAATAAACTCAATCACGGGCGAAGCCGTGACGGGCAACAGCTAGTATATATATAAGCGAAATCCCACTCACTGACTCATCACGAAATCTCAGGAACTACCAAACGGATTTACTTGAAACTTTGAACATAGGTTCGTCTAGCCTCATAGGTGCTCACTAAGAAACGATTTGGCAAAATTCCTTCAGGGCTCCGCCCCACACGTCTAAAAAGTTACCAATGTTATTCTTATGGAAGCAACATTTTTGTATTGGAACATATGATTACATTAAAGAAATATTAATTTTATAAACAGCTGTTCTCATTTAAAGTACTGAGGGAAGATTGGTAGTAAAAAACTAAAGGAAATTATAGAATTGTGGCAAGTGAGCTTAGCAAACAAGCTAAACCTGACGGGGGGTTATTACTGACATCACGAAATCTCAGGAACTACCAAACAGATTTACTTGAAACTTTGAACATAGGTTCGTCTTGCCTCTTAAATGCTCACTAAGAAATGATTTTGCAAAATGAATTCGGAGCTCCGCCCCACAGGCTTTCGAAATCTCAATATAGTGCTATCCTTGTGGCCAAATTTAAATACAAATTAAGAAACCTGTGGGGTTGAAATTTGGAGTGATCACTTTTCTCTTAGATGCTCAATAAAAAATGCTTTGAACATCCCCTTTAGAGCTCCGCCCCACATAAGCTCACAATTACTGTATAGCCTACGTGTTTAAATTTGTCATGGACGCTTCTCTTTGCTCATAGATACTTATTAAGAAACTCTTTTGCAAATATAGTTTTTGAAGCACTTTAGGGCTCCGCCCACTGGACATCAGAATTACTTTAGGGCCTCCGGGGTTGAAATTTGACATAAACGTTTCTTTTTGCTCATGGGTGCTTCATAAGAAATGGTTTTTGCAAATATAGTTTTCGAAGTGCTTTAGGGCTCCGCCCCACAGGACTTTAAAATTACTTTAGGGCCTCCGGTGTTGAAATTTGACATGCACACTTTTCTTGGCTCATAGATACTTATTATGAAACTGTTTTGCAAATATAGTTTTGAAAGCACTTTAGGGCTCCGCCCCACTGGACCCCAGAATTACTTTTGTTCCTCTGGGGTTGAAATTTAACATAGCCGTCTCTTTTTGCTCGTGGGTGCTCCCTAAGAAACAATGTTGCAAAAATAGTTTTCAAAGTGCTTTAGGACTCCACCCCACAGGACTTCAAAATTACTTTTGGGCCTCCGCGGTTTAAATTTGAATCAGACATTCCTCTTTGCTTATAGTTACTTACTAAGAAACGGTTTTGCAAATATCGTTTTTGAAATTCTTTAGGGCTCTGACCCACAGGTCTTGAAAATTACTCTAGGGCCCATGTTCTGTTTGCTCATAGGTGCTCACTAAGAAATAATTTTGCAAATTTTCTTTATAGCTCCCCATAGAACCTAAAAATTATAATAGATCCTATGGGGTACAAATTTTACGTGGATGTTCCGTTTTGCTGACGGGTGCTTACTACGAAATGGTTTTGTACGAATAGTTTTGAAGTTCTTTAGGGCTCCACCCCACATGACTTCAAAGTTAGTCCAGGGTCAACGGGTTTAAAATTTTAAATGTACGTTCCTCTTTGCTCATATGGGATAAATAAGAAACAATTTTGCACATTTCCTTTAGGGCTCCTCCCCACAAATTCTCCAAACCACCATAGATCCCATGGTTGAAATTAAACTAAAACGTTCCGTTTTGCTAATAGGTGTTAACTAAGAAAAGGTTTTGCAAATATAGTTTTTTATGTTCTTTAGGGCTCCCACATGACTTCAAAATGACTGTAGGGCCTATGGGGTTGAAATTTGACATGGTCGTTCCTATTTGCTCTAGGTTCTCAGAGCCTTTTCTATTTAAGAAACATTTTCTCACTAAGAACAGGTTTTGCGAAATTCCTTCAGAGCTCCATTCAAACTACTTCATTGTTTAAATTTTATTTTCTTAAGGAAGTAGATTTCGTTGCTCTTTAAAAAGATTTTATTACCTATAAAAAAAATTTAATCACGGGCGAAGCCGTGACGGGCAACAGCTAGTATTTATTATAAGTTTTACTTTTTAGCAAATTTTACTATAAGGAATACGCTATTACGGTAAGACCTAAGCCTGGGACCATGTTACTTTTTCCTTTTTGAGGTCCCTAGTTAAAAAAGCACAGTTAGTTTGTTAGTTTAGCCAAAAGCACCGTTAATATATATATATATATATATATATATATATATATATATATATATATATATATATCAAGATAAAAAGGTTACATACCTTGACGTCTGCAATTCCTTAGTGAAACTGAGTTAACTATAGTTTCGGCTATCACGTAGTCATTTTCAAAACAAAATACAAAGAACGTTTATTCCCATTGTGTTCAGCGTTTGGTTTCTTGCGTTTATTCAGTGACATGCGCCGGCCGGCAAACTTCTTAATGTTATGTGTTGTGTTCAGTGTAATTTTATTTATTTGACGAAATTCGCAAGAATGGAATAAACGTTCTTTGTATTTAGTTTTGAAAATGGCTACGTGATAGCCTAAACTATAGTTAACTAAGTCTCACTAATGAATTGCAGACGTCAAGTTATGTAACTTTTTTTATATTGACAACCAATTCCGGAAGGCTTCAACATGAATAAAAAAAAATATATATACTGTATATATTTTTTCTTAGTAACCAAACGTGTTACTAAGAAAAAATCGCCCTGGAGAAATGATGAAGTGAAAAATTTAACCAAAATAAAAAATAGATTTAGAAAAAAGTACATTAAGACAAGGAATGAATCTGATTGGACGGAGTATAAAGGAGTTAGAAATAGACTAAATAGTGCAATATGGAGAGCAAAAAAAGAATTTTTTGCAGAAAAGCTGGCAGACTGTAAAGATACGAGAGCTTTCTGGAAATGTATAAAGCAGAGTGATATAGTTGGAAAAAATAATATGTCTGAACTCCCAAAAACGTTTAAGGTCAGTGATATGAATGATTACTTTGTTAGAATGGGATCATTTGTTGACATAGATGATGAAGTGATAAATATATACAACCGAGAAAGGAAATATGGAATAAAAGATTTATTTAGGTTCAATAAGGTTTCAGAACAAGATGTTAAATCGGCAATGAATGAGATTACCTCCAGAGCAGTCGGAGAAGATGACATAAGTATATTAATGATAAAAGCCGTAAGTCCTTATGCTATAGGTGCTATAACACGTTTAATGAATGAATCACTACAAACAGGTAGGTTCCCTGAAACATGGAAGAAAAGTATTGTTCGACCTATTCCTAAAAAGACCAATCCTTCAAATTTTAATGATATTAGACCGATTTCAGTCTTGCCGGCCATTTCTAAAGTACTTGAGAAACTAGTTATACGCCAAATCTTAGAGTTTATATACAAAGAAAACTTGCTTCCAAAACTACAGTCAGGATTTAGAAAAAATCACAGTACATGCACTGCATTAGTCAATATGTTTGCAGATTTGTTTGGGGCGAGGGATCAGGGCAGGTGTAGCTCTATTATCATGCTTGACTATTCGCAGGCTTTTGACTCCATAAGCCACACTTTACTCCTCGCCAAACTGAAACATTTTGGTTTTCAGGATAGCGCAATCGCTTGGTTCCAGTCGTACTTAGAGGAAAGACTACAGGTGACTAGAGTTGGTGCCGATGTTTCTCCATCCCTTAAAAAAGTTAGGGGAGTGCCACAGGGGACTTGTCTTGGGCCCATCTTATTCACCCTCTACACTGCCGATCTATCGAGCTGCGTGCGCTTCTCCAATGTGCACGCCTATGCTGATGATTGTCAGTTGCACATATCTTACGACATAAATTCAATGGACCAAGCGATTAGAAGAGTGAACTCTGATTTGGCAGCTATTAGTGAGTGGTCGATGAAACATGGTCTCAAGTTGAATATTGATAAATGCACAGTTCTCCACATTGCCCCGCCCACTATTCTCCAAAGAATCCTTGATGGAGACGTGCAAGTTAAACTTGATGACATAGACTTGAGGGTGAGCAACACTGCTAAGACTTTGGGCGTCATTCTTGACAGTGGTCTCACTTTCACTGATCACATCACTCACGTTTCTCAGCTGGCTTTGGGTAGACTTCGGGGTCTTTACAGATGCCGGTCAATTATACCTCAGACAGCCAAATTGAAGCTGGTTCAGTCTATTGTCCTTTCAGTGCTTTACTATTGCTTCCCTGCATACGGAAACGGCATATCCAATGAAGAAATGTGCAGAATCCAAAGGCTACAGAATACCGCTGTGCGATACATCTACGGCCTTCGGAAACGAGAACACATATCTGCCTTTGCGAGTGCTGCCGGACTTATGCCATCAGCAGTCGTATGCCGTATGCAAACATGCTCTCTTGTTCATAGGGTATTGGTTTCAAATGAGCCAATTTACCTGCTAGAGAGGCTTGTTACCCGTGATCGGATGTCTCAGCGCCACACCCGACAGGACAAAAAACTTCACTTCCCAAAAGTGAAGTTGGAAATTGGGCGTAGAAGTTTTGCATATTTTGGGCCTAATTTATATAATGACCTCCCCTGGGACCTCAAAGAGTTGGGAGTCCATGCCTTTAAAAAAAGATTAAAGGTCTTTTTTACTTAAATGTAAATCTTCTGTATTATTGTAAATATTGTTTGTATATATTAGTTTAATTTTAGTTAATTTTAGATGACAAGAGTTATTCTGTAAAACAGTATATGTACTGAGAACCGCTCAAAAATAAAGGCATTTTTATTATTTATTTATTTATTATTTATATATATATATACTATATACTATATATATATATATACCTATATATATTTACCTTTTTTTCATATGATCCCTTGCTCCGTCAGCTGGATCAGTCACATCAACATAAAAAACACACACAAGGTAGGCTATATCATTTTTAAAGAACACGAAAAAACAAAATATAATTTTCCTCCACCTACTATATAAAGCCGTATTTTACTCCTTGGAATAGAGTACTAAAGTAATAGTTTTTATCCCATGTGACTTGAATACTTATATATATATATATATCAAGGTGTCTACTGAAAAGTAAAAACAAAAATAGTGACTTTTCTGTGACTTTTGGGGGTGAAAAATGTTAAAGATTAGTGACTTATGTGTTTTATTTAGAAAATTTTGAGGGTAAATATATAAAGGTGCAAAACTTTTGCTCACAATGACATTATTTACCAAAAATCCATGACTTTTCTGGAATTTGAAGAAAAAAGAAGTGACTTTTTTGTGACTTCCGTGACCACCAACTAAAATCTGTGACTTATGGTGTCCGGTCACTGAAGAATATGTATATAAATATATATTACAAAAAATATATATTATATTAATATATCTATGTGTCCGTGAACACGATAACTTTTGAACAGAACCTCCGATTTTGAAGAAATTTGATACAGGTGTTTAAGGCAGCATATACTTGATTGAGTTTGCAAACCAGAATGATCGGTCAACTTTTATGGAGTTTTATGGGGTTTCAAAAGGGTCATAGAGGGATTTTTTGCTTTTTTAACCTTAATATTTTAAATTTCACAACTTTAACTGAAATCATTTAAAAGAGCTCAAAAAAACTAACAATGTAGTATTTTGAATTTTTTTACTTAGCTGGTTATGTATATAATAAAAAACGATTTTGCCATGTTATTCTTATGAGAAACCAGCAAAACCCTCCTATCTCACTTATTGACATAGATTGAAAAAGTTTGGTTTGTATGTTCACTAGGAAGGGTATCTTATATAGTAAAAGAGTGTATTTAAGGGTCTAGAGAGAAAACTATTAGCATAATAGTTATTTGTGCTTCTAGGGACTAAAGTACAATTTTTTCTCCCTGAAGGGAAACTGTTGTCAATTTCCCTAAGGGAGAAAAGTACTTTAGTCCCTTGATGCACATAACATTTGTCCTCCACCTACACGAAAAACATTTAGGCCTAATAGGCCTACCGTATATAATTTACCTTTACCTTCATATGATCCCTTGCTCCGTCAGCTGGATCAGTCACATCAACATAAAAAACACACACAAGGTAGGCTATATCATTTTTAAAGAACACGAAAAAACAAAATATAATTTTCCTCCACCTACTATCTAAAGCCGTATTTTACTCCTTGGAATAGAGTACTAAAGTAATAGTTTTTATCCCATGTGACTTGAATACTTAATTATTCTATCTAGGGAAAACTCAACTTTTTTTTGTACCACGGGGCTAAAGTTAGTTACATAATCTCTCTTTTAATGAATAACATTAAAAGAGAGATTAAAAAGAACATGAGCCACAGTCAGCTGTTACTTGTATTTGTTTCGTTACTCATTGTTAACTAATAGCAGCTGTAGCTGCTGCTCACCTGCTGACCATTCTGTCAGCAGTGAACCACATTCTAATATAGCTTATCTCCCAATAACCTATATTAGACTGTGAGTGAGCAGTGTACGTGTTTGTTTACATTTCGCTTGGGAGGCTATTAACCAAAGAAGTCCAAAACATAAGTGTAAAACTTTTGACTAGGCTTAAATTCTATTTAGTTTTTTCCTTTTTTTTAAAAAATGATATAGCCTAACTTGAGTGTTTTTTATGTTGATGTGACTGATCCAGCTTCACGGAGCAAGGGATCATATGAAGGTAAAGTTAAATTATATACGATAGGCCTATTAGGCCTAAATGTTATTCGTGTAGGTGGAGGAAAAATGTTGTGTGCATCATAGGACTAAAGTACTTTTTTCCTCAGGGAAATTGTCGTTTCCCTTCAGGGAGAAAACATTGTACTTTAGTCCCTAGAAGCACAAATAACTATTAAGCCTAGTCAAAAGTTTTACACTTATGTTTTGGACTTCTTAGGTTAATAGTCTACCCAAGCGAAATGTAAACAAACAGAAACACATCCGCTGCTCAATGCTGACAGAATGGCCAGCAGTGAGCAGCAGTTCACTAATAGCAGCTACAGCTGTTATTAGTCAACAATGAGTAACAAAACAAATGCAAATAACAGCTGACTGTGGCTCATGTTCTTTTTAATCTCTCTTTTAATGTTTTTCTTATGTAACTAACTTTAGCCCCGTGGTACGAAAAAACTTGAGTTTTCCCTAGGTAGAAAAATTAAGTATTCAAGTCACATGGGATAGAAATTAGTACTTTACTACTCTATTCCAAGGAGTAAAAATAAGGCTTTATATAGTAGGTGGAGGAGAAAAGGTTTAAATTACCTGTGCTCTGTAAGTGATCCTGATTTGGTTTCTTGCGACCTAGGTTTCGAACCTCAAAGGTTCTTTATCAAGCAAAGAACATCAATCTTTATTAATCCACTTAATCCAACTTGGAGGAAGCTTCGTCATGATTTTAACATAAAGCTTCCTCCAAGTTGGATTAATCAAGATTGATGTTCTTTGCAAGATAGTGAACCTTTGAGGTTCAAAACCTAGGTTGCACAAACAACTAAATCTGGATCACTGACAGAGCACTGGTAATTTAAACCTTTTTAAGCTAATATATATAGTGATACAGAGGCTAATTTATCATCAGAAAACTATTGAACGGATCGTGACGATTTTGGTATCCAATGGATTTCTTATGGCCCCTAAATGATAAGAAAAATATACTATCCCTCGGAAAATGCATTAAATAACTCCGTTGAATTGAAAACTAAACCTTATTTAGAATTATCTAAGACGTTATTTTATCGATATGTTTACTGTTCCAGGTGATCCATTTCCTACACTAAAATTTAACAACATTGCTGATTTTACAAAATAGTAATCAAGTAAAATAAAATAATAAACTAATAAAATAATAAAATAAAAGTAAATAAACAAGTAAAATAGCAGTTTGAGTAATCAAGGCAGACAACTACAATTCAATGATCATTGACAGATATGACAAATAAAAGCAAAAACACCAAGATTTCAATTATTTTGAAAGCAATAAAATACACATTTAACTGCTGACTATTAAATAAAATGTTGCTTACTATATAAAGGGAGATACTTTTTATGGATGATTGCATTTACTGTATGTAAACTTACGACTTATAAATCAATTAATATGTTGATACGTATGTTTAGACATCTTAACCAAGAACTAATGAACTTTTAATAAAGAAATAAACAAAAATATTATCTTATGATTGTAAAATACTTATTACCATATATTTTTACCCATTTATTTTTCTTATAAATAACTTAGACTTTTAACTTCTTTAAATGTTCTTGCAGGATTATGCTCCTTTATTTTTAACAATTAGTTAACTATGCTCAATGATAACTACAGAAGGAAGTAAAAAAGGTGAAGGTACAGGAGATAAAACTGTGAAGAAATTTTTATATTTTATAACTGTTCACATTGCTAAAGGAATGGCAAAACTTAGTTTTTAATTTATGTCGTTAGGGTTTCTATAAATTTTGAGACCACTGAGACTTATAAAACATCACACTTCTTTAGACAATTATCATAAAAGTTACCAGTCATTTATGAGGCTGTTAGCTGGTTACTTATATTAGCAAAAAAAACCCATGTGGCGGAGCAAACTTGCGTACTCACTCCCATGGTGTTTATGGGGAAATAAACAAATATCCAAATTCTGTTAGAAATTCGCTGAATGTGAAGGTCTGCTGTGACGGGGTATTTATTTTAATTTCAGACTTTGATTATCTAATTAGCACTTTTTTGACAATTTTATTGTGAACATAATGTTGAAAGAATTATTAAACTATCACCTAAAATTTTCTTTCTATAAAAATTAGGGTAAAAGTCTACAAATTCTGTAAAATGAATTGCTGACCGCGGGCAATGAGTACAGAACCAAATCCGTAGGGACATCCTTGTGGGGAAGGGAGAACGCCTCCACGAAACACAGGTAGCACCTCCAACATGTAATTCTTATTAAGAATTATGCTGATCAGTTGGATGGAATCAGATGGATGAACTCAGAAACCAGAATAATTTTGCAGATTTTTTGATTTTTTGTAAACAAATACGCTCATTTTGACATCTAGACGGTTGAAAGAGCGTTGGAGAAGTAATCCTAGCATCAGTGCTTTATTTTCCTCTGGATTTTAGGGCAAAACTAAAATTTTTAAGACGGGATTTACCTTCTTATTTGATTTGGTATACATTACTGAGCGTACTGCAGGCAGTGCATTAATTTCTTCCTCAATGGTTAATAGGCAAGCATGTTTGTTTCTTTGTCCTCAGCTTGTGCATACCGTAGGAAAAATATGCGCATGCCGTCAGAAAGGTGTGTCCTGTAGCTGAGCAGTATCTTATATACTAAAATATAGCATTTAAGGGTCTAGAGAGAAAACTAATGAACGGTTCACAACGTGATCTTTTTGGTGTCAATGGATGTGGTCCCTATATGGTAGGAAAAACATGGTATCCCTTGGAAAGTGCCTTATAATTCCGTAAAATGAAAATTAAACCTTATTTAGACCAATCTAAGACATTATTTTGTTGATTTGTTTACTGTTCCAGGTACTCCATATCCTACACTGAAATTTGATTCCACTACTAATTTACAAAATGTTTTTGTAAACAAAACAGACAACTTCAATCCTATCATCATTGACGGATAACAAATAAAAGCAAGGACACTGAGGTTGCAGTTATTTTTAAGCCGGTACAGTAGACTCCCTCTTAACCGGCCACCTCGGGACCAGGCCGCGGCCGGATAATGAATTGGCCGGTTAAACCGATGTTCATTTAAGAACGCCATCCCACAATTTTATATGACCTAAATATAATTATTACTTGAAAAACAACCTTAAATACATTACTGTATATGATTTATAACTAACATCCACCACCCATGAAATCCATAAAAAACCTACACTAATAATAATTCGTTTCTTTATTGTGGTCTACAGGATAGTAGGTCCAAACGCATTGACTTCCGGTGGCAGTCACTTCCGTCCAGGACGTTATAGTTTAATTGGTTTGAGAACGTCAATATGAAATAAAGTTGAATTGAATGATAAATTAGATAAGAAAACTTAGTTTCCGGCGAAACGCGGCCGGTTAAGGCGATGTTGAGATAAAAAATGGCCGGTTAAAAAGATGTTATTTTGTGTCAGGGTAGGCCGGTTAAAGCGGAGACCGGTTAAAAGGTGGCCGGTTAAGAGGGAGTCTACTGTATAACAAATTTTTAACAGCTGGTGTTTAAATAAAATTTTGTTTGCTGTACTATAAGAGTAGTTTTTATAATAATACTATAATACTAATAAGTTGTATGTAACCTACCATATGTTGTTTCATAAGTTTTGGGACCATTCAAACTTATAAAACATCACATTCATGAATAAACATCGTAAAAATTACCCGTCATTCTTGACGGGCTGTTTGCAAGTACCAATGTAATTCACATCGGCTCCCAGGACAACACCCTGTACTACAGGGTTTCAAAGTTTCAATTTTGACCAGAGAGCGATTCCTACTTTTAAGCAATATGATTTCTTAAACAAATGATATATTTTGATTTTTTATTAAGATTTTTCAATAAGTATACAACAGAATGCAGCACTCAATACTGATTAATTAATAGTACATTGTCAATGCGGGGGGGGGGGGGGAGGCATCTTAACAAAAAATTAATTAATTTCTATTTTAGGTACAGAGCGCATTGGTATTTCAAGAAAGCCGACATATCGGGCCTACATATTTCCTCCCACCACCAGTCATGTGACTACATACGTCCGATCTCCAGCACAATTTTACCTAAGATAACATCGTGAAAACGTAACATCCCTCATTTTCCATCTCTTAAGAATTTGATCATACGTTATTCGACAAGGCTTATATATTGTAAAAATAAAGATAAAATAAGGAACAAAATTATATTAAAACTGTAAAGTAAAAAAATATTTTGTTATTTTTTATTACAAGATCAAGTAAAAAAATTCTTAAATTTATAGTCTTGTTTACACTTATCATCAGCTGTTTACATAAAATTATATTTCATCTATCTATATCTAGTACCAGGTTAACCGAGCCTTGCTCGTTGGTTTTGATTCAATTTTAATATTTTCACCAACAACCATACCTCTTCACAGTTAACAGCTGTTTCAAAAGGTCTGCTTAACATTAATGTTCCTTTATTTTTGTTTACATTTAGTTGTTATTTCGTTACCAAAATAGCAACCCATAAGACCAATGTTAAAAATTACAATTTTTAAACTTAAATTTAGATCAAATTTGATTTTTCCTGGGATTGAGACTGTTTCTAAACTTATTTTTGGGCCGAAACACTCTTTAATGCAAAGTTTAAGCAAAATCTAACAGCTAGATTTCAAGATCTTGGAACACACATCCCTTCAGAGATTCCTCGTTTTATAGTATATAGGATAAAAGGCAAAGCCCTCACTCACTCACTCACTGACTCACTCATCACTAATTCTCCAACTTCCCGATTAGCTAGAGTGCTGAAATTTGGTATACTCATTCTTTAGGCTCAAAATAGGAAAGTCTGACTATTTTCATATTAATATTCACAAAGGACTACGCCCTAGACGTCCTCAAAGTTACCATGTTATTCTTATGGAAGCAACATTTTTGTATTCTAACATATGATTATGGAAATTGAATTAGGTTTGTTTACATCTGCCACATGATAATTCATGCAAGAAAATTCTTATAAGCATAGAAGTAACCAGGTTTGAGATATAATGTTTATTTATGTTTGACATTGTCAAGATTATAGTAATGTACTATTACTTTTAGTCTGGTGCACTTTGGTTG
This sequence comes from Neoaliturus tenellus, assembly GCA_030545055.2. Taxonomy (NCBI): domain Eukaryota; kingdom Metazoa; phylum Arthropoda; class Insecta; order Hemiptera; family Cicadellidae; genus Neoaliturus; species Neoaliturus tenellus. The sequence continues at coordinate 92,090,300 of CM061531.1, read as the reverse complement.
TATTAAGTGCATTTACTTTATTTCGTATTTTATTACTATATACTTTTTCCTGTTCATAGGTACTAACAAACTGTTTTGCAAATATAGTTTTTGAAGCACTTAACACTTTTGTTGCTAAGGACGTCTTAAGACGTCCAAGATCCACTCGCGGTTAGCGCAGGACGTCCTAGGACGTCCTCATGTAAGCCAGTATATTCTGCGCTTTCATCGTAGGGAGTTGAAACTACATCAGCCCTCGGGGGACATGCTGTAGGTTGACGTCATCATTATAGCTTGCACTTCCTACGCGTCTAGTTGGTGGCGCTCGTGGCGGCAAGCCGGCGAACCTTCTAGTGTAAACAGAGCAGTCCGCCACATGCTCCCATTGTGTTGTCTGTTGCGTGTGCAGTTTCTATGATTGTTAGTGTGTTTTTATGCATCACGTGTGATAATGTAAATCATTACTCATTGAAACATGGCTTCTACATCTGGCACGTCACATGTGCGAGGAGAGAGTGAAGAGGAGAATGAATATTCAGATACAACTGGCTCAGATGAATCAGAGACTGACGATGAAGGCCCTTTTTATGGAAATGACTACAAACCAAACTGGCAACCTCAAACATGGGGACTTAGAGAAATTCCCTTTTCTAAGGATCCTGGACTTTGTGTTCCACCCCCAGGTCTAAATTGTCCTGTTGACTATTTCTTTTTGCTTCTTGATGACGTGTTTCTAGAGCATGTTGTGCGAGCTACTAACACCTATGCTCTTGATTTTTTTGTGGTCCCGGTACTACACCTGCCTCGCGTATTCATCGTTGGAAGGACCTTACAGTGCCAAAACTAAAGGTTTTCCTATCATTATTAATACATCAGGGGAATATAAAAATAAATAGGCTGCAGGATTATTGGAAATGTGATGATTTATATGACTTAGGATTTTTCAAAAAACACATGTCTAGGGACAGGTTTATGATTATTTATAGGTGTCGACACTTTTCGTTTCATGACGAAGAAAACCAAAACAATCGCCTACACAAAGTGCAGCATCTCCTTGATTATTTTAACAAATGAGGCAATTGTATTACCCCTCAAAAGAACTTAGTATTGACGAGGGTATGATGCTTTGGAGGGGCAGACTAGTATTTCGCCAATACGTGAAGGGCAAACACCACAAATATGGAATGAAGTTCTACTCACTTTGTGAGAGCCAAGGGCTTACTCTTCAACTAATTATTTATGGTGGGTCAGATGACCAATCAGTCGGTGGAGTAGGGCATGCAGCTAAGGTTGTCATGAAACTCATGCAGCCTTATCTTGGAAATGGCCACTCAGTCTTTATGGACAATTATTACACTAGTTTCAGTTTGGCTTCACAATTGCTGGCAAACAAAACCTATTGTACAGGAACAGTAAGGGCAGACAGAAAATTTGTTCCTCAAGTGATAAAGGATGCAAAACTGAAGAAAGGTGAAACTACACAAGTTTATGCTGAAGGAGTGTGCTTGGCAAAGTGGAAGGGCAAAAGAAATGTTACTTACCTATCAACTGAACATGACAATACCATGGCAGTAAGTAACAACAGACATGGTCAACCCAGAAGTAAGCCTTTGCCCATCGTTCAGTATAAGTTTACATGAAAGGTGTGGATAGAGTCGATCAGATGATGGCCTACTACCCTTCAGAACGAAAAACGGTCAGATGATATAAGAAAGTCTTTGTACATCTTATTCAAGTGATAATAGTGAACAGGTTGGCTTTGTACAATGCCACAAATGTTGACAAAAAAGAGCAGTTGTACAACTACAGATCAATGGTCATAAGAGCATTGCTCCCACCAAATGTGCAAAACCAAATAGTTAGTACAAAGAAAAGACCAAACCACATCTTATCAAAAACAGAGAATCGCGTGGCAGATGGCCGAAGGAAGAAAAGAAAATGTAGACAATGCACTAAAGAAAAGAAAAGAACTGAGACTGTGCACTACTGCCCTGGTTACCCTGAGCAACCTCCATTATGTGCAGTAAGGTGTTTTGACCTGTATCACGGCAGCTTGTAGACTAAAATACAATATGGGTGGGTGGTTGGGGATGTAAATAATGTAAATAACAGTACTGGATTTATATCATTTCAGTAACATTTGGATTTTAGTGTGTTGTTAGTTGTAAGACGTCTAAAGACGTCTATTCATTTTTCTTTTTTTCACGAGTGAATGATGCAAGTGTTACATAATCGGACTTATAAGTGACTACAAAGAATAAAACTTGAGAAAATACAAAAAATAAACTAGTGATCAACAACAAAATGTTATGAGTCCACCCAATGAGGCTGAAGACGTCTTTAGACGTCCTAACCTATGACGTCATCCTGCAGAAATAGCTGAAAACAAGTTTTTTTCATCGTATCTGAACTTCAATTACCATAAGGTATGTAAATTGACAGTTAAATTATTTAGCCATATAGCAGTGCTTAAATAGACTTTTAGCAGTCAATGTGTTAAGGGCTCCGCCACACTGGATTTCAAAATTACTTTAGGGCATTTGCGGGGTTGAAATTTTTGACATGGACGTTCCTCTTTGCTCATGGGTGCTCACTAAGAAGCTGTTTTACCATTATAGTTTTCGAATCTAAGAAACGTTTTGCAAATATAGTTTTGAAGATCTTTAGGTCTGCACCCCACTGGACTTTCAAATTACTCTAGGGCCCACGGGGTTGAAATATGATGGAGGATTCCCTTTGCTCATGGGTAATCACTAAGAAAAGGGTTTGCAAATATAGTTTTTAAAGCACTTTAGGGCTCTACCCCACTGGATTTCATTAAATTACATTAGGGCCTTCACGGGGTTGAAATTTGACATGGACATTCCTTTTTGCTCAAGGTGCTTACTAAGAAACGGTTTTGCAAATATAGTTTTCGAAGTTCTTTAGGGCTCTGCCCAACAGGACTTCAAAAACATTTTAGGGCCTCCGGGGTTGAAATTTTACATGGACCTTAGCTTAAGAATTTCAAAAAGTGTATATTTTGAAATTCTTTAGGGCTTCGTCCCACAAGTCTTGAAAATTACTTTGGGCCCGCAAGGTTGAAAGTTGACATGGACGTTACTCTTTGTTCATTGTTCCTCACTAAGAAATAATTTAGCAAATTTACTTTAGGGCTCCACCCCAAAGAACATCAAAATTACCATATATGTGCTAAGGGATTAAAATCTAACGTGGATGGTCCGTTTTGCAAATAGGTGCTCACTTAGAAACGGCTCTGCAAATATAGTTATCGAAGTTCTTTTCTGCCCCATAGGACTTCAAATTTATTCCAGGGGCTTCCCCCTACAAATCCTCAAAATTACCATAAATCATACGGTGTTGAAATTTAACGTTTATGTTCCGTTTTGCTAATAGGTGTTTACTAAGAAACAGTTTTATAAATATAGTTTTTTATGTTCTTTAGGGCTCGGCCCTACATGATTTTAAAATGACTGTAGGGCCTACGGGGTTGAAATTTGACATGGTTGTTCTTTTTTGCTCAATGGTTCTCATTAAGAAAATGTTTTTCAAAATTCCTTCAGAGCTCAACACACAGTAATTTGTTGTTTCAATGTCATTCTTAAGGAAGAAGATTTTGTTGCTCTTTTAAAGATTTTATTACCTAAAAAATAAATTCAGTCACGGGCAAAGCCGTGACAGGAAACAGCTAGTTGCAAATAAATGTAAAATATAATTTGTTTCATCAAAAATGAAAATTTATGAAAAATTTTAACCCAACCGTAAGAATTCACAAAAAATTACATTCTGTATTTATTTGGATCTAGATTTTTATTAAACTTTGTACGCTGGTTCTATTACCTTTTATGTCACTAGTAGACAGTTTAGAAACCTCGCAACCGAACCGCGGGATTATGCTACAATACACAAAATAGCACAAGACTTTTATGTTTTTAGACACTAACGAATTTTTACAAAACTTTGTACACCGGTTCGTTTTAGAAAATTTTCATGGACGTTCCTCTTTGCTAATAGGTGTTCACGAATTAACAATTTTACAAATATAGCTTTTTATGTTGTTAAGAGTTCTGTCCCACAGTACTTCAAAACTACTCTAGGGCGTACGGGTTTGAAATTTAACATGGACGTTCGACTTTGCTAATGAGGGCTCACTAAAATAAGTTTTGCAAATATAGCTTTTGAAGTCTTTTAGGGCTCCAGACGCCCACTACGACTTCACTATGACGATTAATTTTACTTTCTATTAAATAAATTCAGTAACGGCCGAAGCCGTGATGCGCAACAGCTAGTTGTTGAATAAAGATCAATATGGATTCACAAAATGTAAACGTAGGCCATGGTTAACTTTGTTACAAAGGCAATCTCCTCCGCACTGGAAGAAAAGTGTAAAACCATTAGAATTTTTGATATTTACAAAAAGCATTTGACTGCTTGGATTACAAGATACTTTTAGAAAGTTTAGAAAGGCTCTGCATGCTCCGAGTCTGCCACAAGAATGGATAAAATCTTTGTTACAATTTAGAACTCAAGAAGTAAATATTGAAAATATGCAGTGAGGTAGTATTGATACAAGTTTTGGGATTCCCCAAGGCTCTGGACCAGTGTTATTTATATTATATACAAACAGTCTATAAAGACCTTCAGAATTTTCACATAACTATGGACGTGGATGACATAGCTATACCGTTAAAAATAATTCTTTTTAAAATTTAGAAATTGAGTGTTGTAAAATTATAAATATTTTTATCAATATCTAAACAACAATAACTTGTACACACATCAAAATAAAAGTAACTGTGTATTTTTTCAGGTCAAAGAACCATCCAATTTTAACCAACAATTTTTATGAATGATTTTGAATTTCCATTCCTTCCGAAAGTAAATACCTAGGAGTAATATTCCATCAAACAGCCTGTTTGTAGGGTAAGGCCCTACATGCGGCTACGTAGCTAAATGCGGCGGACAGGGCTGCTCCAACATATGAACGGAAAGGTTTAAGACTAGATAAGTAACAGCCTATGTATTAACTAGAGTCCCACAAATCTGAACCACTATAATCTGAACAAGGTGTTTTGAAAATAAATAGTAAAACTCAGTGAAAAAAGTAATTATTTTAAGGAAGGAAATTAAAACTAATAATAAACAATTAATCCAAATAATTTTAGTTAACAGTTTGCCTATTTTTTTTAAGTTTGGAATTAAAAATGGTTTACTTTGTGATTAGTTTAAATCTATACTTATTTATTACGCTAAGGGTTTTTTATATGTAGAGAACTCCTACAATTTTCAACCGATTTTCAACTTTTTGGTGTCATTGGATAGGGCTTGGTCTGTAGTTGTTTCCGCCAAAAAATTATGAAAATCAGACTTAGAATAAGGGTCTATACACAAATTCAATTTGCAATTTTCTCATTAGAATAACATTGGGATTGGGTTGAGCATTTAAAACATCTGTTAATGTAGAGCTGTAAATACGTGTAGTTGTTGGTGATTACTGATAGGATATTCACAATATTGGATTGGTCGGATGTCGTTGATATAGAACTAAATGTAACTTTTGTATTGTATCCAAATAAACTGCTCGATTTCGAGCAACACATAGACTAGTCTAACCAAATACACTATTCTAAGAGTGTTCGTTCATTGTTTGTACAGTGGAAGCATTTTGATATACTATACAAGGTTGTATAGTAAATTTTGTTGTACTTGTTCTCCAACAGCAATAGACTTAAATAGATAGCATGTGGGACCCAAATTCAATTAGTTGACATTCGGAATTATTAAATTGTGTTATATCTTATATAAAATATCATGAATTATATGGTTAAATGCCTCAGGCAGATCAAAGAACACAGCTTCTGTGCTGAAAGGTCCATACAAGCAACATGACACCCAATTTATGAAGTCAGTGACAGATATTCTGCCCCTCAAGAAAGAATGTTGATGATTAATTTTTTTAGATTTTAAGATTTATATGGTTTTCTTAACTTACACCTTTTTGGGACTTCATGATTTTTATGATTTCAGATTAGCAGGACTCTTGTGACTATACTACAATTTAGAATTAAATATCCCACTTCTTCACTTTTTGCCAGATCTAAATGTTGGTCTTCGGATACAATTCCTTCTCTCTTGATCATTATTAGACTATCGTCCACATCAGCATCACTTAGTTCACTTGTTAATTGCTCTTGTGAAGTTTTAATGTCTGCTTCACTATCCAAAGTGGTTGTCGGTTCTAATTTCTATATTAAAAATACAAAACAAATAAAAGTCAACTTTACATCAAATTCAATAGACATTATGTGACCTGTTCTTAAACTTAACATGTTCGCTACTACACAGTTGACATAGAAGCCACCCGGTCACTGAGACAGATCGCAATGCTCTATAAGAATGCCGTCTGCTGTGGACAAGGTATGTATTCAGTGTCACCACCCCACGGTCTGGACAAAAAGTTAATATTAAGTGTGGCTCATATAATAAAGGCATATCTTTAATGAAATATAATTTATTTTACTATAAATCTTACTGTGTGACAACTATGGAACAAGTGACTCAAATATCGAGTGGGATTTCAAATAAACTATATACTAGGATGGATGGTCATATTTGACATGAGAATGATTTAGCTCTACATTAGGTTCCGGTTATGAACTGGTGGTGAGACTGTCGGTTGCAAGTCAGCTGTTGTTATTCTAGAGTACCAATATTACAACACTGTATTTACCATATTTGTTACGAAACCCCTGTGACCAAGCTTATGGTATATGTGGTATTTTCCTTAAATACAACTACGAAAGTCTCAAGGCTCTGAAATAGACCAGTATTTTACATTTTGACAATTTAGTTGCTTAGAATCACTCGCATGTTTCTTAACCATCGGGCTATTTTGATAAAACTTTCTAGCTCATGTCAGTCAATGGGCTACTTATACCGTACCGGTCAATTCATATATGAGCCAGCTGGGGTATATTTTAAGAGTAATTTCCGCAAGGCCGTAGCGAATATGTTAAATAAGTCATAATAATAAAACCCAAATCAGATCTGCAAAGGAGGTACTCTGCAAATTCCCAATACCTGTCATTTCTTAAAAAATAAAATAAATAAAAAATATGGTAGTGTAAATGGATGGTAAATTGGAGTTATGTATAAATATTCTACACAAGAAAATATAAAATATTTCAAGACTTACTTTAAATTTTTATTTAAATAAAAAGGCCCAAAATTGTTTTGAGGAACAGTAACAAAGTCATTGCTAAGGCTAAGAAGTTGTCATAATATCTGGGATGTATTTGGCTGTCTGCTACGACAAATTCTTCTTCTCTCATAATCATCAATATTCAGGACTCATGGGGGTTGATGGCATGGGAATATCCCTAGCTGAGGAACGTTAATTTACATTGGGTTGGTAGGCCAGTCAGAGGGTGGAGCGGAATGCTTGTTGTTATTGGTGGATAAAGAGACCCAGGCCGAACCATTAAGCACATCTCCCCCTTAACAGGCATTTTGTGCAAACCCCCGGAAGGCCGGGATATTGAAGGAAGAGAAAGGGTAAGAAACGGGAGGCAAACAGCCGCTTGACAATTCAGACGGCCAACCTCTGTTCTCCTATGACAACTGATTTTTAGAATGCTTGTTTGAGCCTGAAAATCAGTTGTCACAGGAGTACAGGAGTTGGCCCTCTGAATGGTCAATTGGCTGTCTAGTGTCTGACGTCTCATTCCTCAAAGTTTCCTCATCTTCAATATCCTGTCCTTCTTGGGATTTGTGCAAAATGCCTATTAAGGGTAGACATGCTGAAAGGTTCAGTAGGAGTCTCCTTATCCAACATTTACAACATGGAATTAGAATCCAACAATTGTTCATTTATGGGCACCCGGACTTGTTACTATTTTCATTATTATTTTTTTATTTACTTATTTAAGATGTATGAAAATCATATACCCAGTCTAAGGGTTCTGACAAAAATTTACGATACTATGTAAAAAAAAACCTTTTTAACTCTCTTTTGAATAAAAGGGATAAAATTATATAATTTCCTAGAGGTTACTCAAGGAAAATATTCAGGAAGGCTAATGTGCTAAATCATTCTATTACTGTATGTGCAGAATGTGCTCACCAATGTTTTGAGCAGTGGTTCTTGAGTAGGCGCTCCGGGGCTCAGGCCCATCATTTGTGTCACAGGGTCGACCAATGTCCCCGGCAAAAACTTCACAGCTGTGTCATTTGCGCCCAACACTGTAAAAGTCATTCATCTATCTATTAAAAGAGAGATTCATCCAAAAAAATTTTGTGAGCAATACAGGGTGATTAATGTAAGTGTACCAGAAGTTTTATAAAAAAAAAAAAATGGTTAAATAAAAAAAGTAAAGGGCAACTAACTGGTTTTATAAATCTCATCATAGATTTCTGCCCATAAGTTTTTTTCTGATGTCATCAGCACCACCCGAGAGCTCTGAAACCCGTGAGTTGTACTTAATATCTATAGATTAGTTTCATACTGTAATTTTCAAATTTTGATTATATCCACAATTTTTTTTATATAACAGCAAACTTAAAATTGTGAAAATCCCCATTAGTTTGCCATTCATCAATTCAAACATCATTCTACCTTTTACGCCTTGAAGTGATGGGTCGGTTGCAAAATTTATCGGTTCGGTTTCAGTTTGGTTTTTCACTGGCACCGGTTGTCGGTTTTTTGGTTTATTTCAGATGTAAACATGAAACAACTTAAGGTTACCATCTCAAACTCCAAAACCCAATTTAAATTGTTAATGTTCAGGCAAAAAATGACAGCCTATTAATTTGTTTTATCTACCGACAACCCTTTCGTATTTAATGTTAAGGCCATAAAACTATAACGGTTACACCTCATAATTGTTAAATTCTTTTTAATCGATGGCACGGGCCACATACAATTCGGCTTAGAGAGTCAAAGAAAACATGCAAATTCACAAACTTCAAAACAGGTAGAAAAAAGGGGCCCTCAAAATATACAAATTCACCAAAATCAGGAATGTGGCTGTTCGGAGCCATTCAATGGACCTTGTTTTTCTCGCATAAACAAGGGAGCAATATTCCTATATATCTCTCTTTTCCTGCCGCATTTAATACTTACCTTAATATAAAACTATTAAGCTACAAAGAATACAAAGATAAGACTATTAAACTTTTACATTTACATACAAATATGTGATTGAAGAGGTATTATTATTAAATTTATCTCTCGAGAGGGATTAAGAGGAGTAAAAGTAGAGAGATTGATTGTATTTTTTAACTAATGATGAACGCTTTCCGAAGGTCTGATATTCTTTTATTGTCTTCATTAGTTTTAGACAGTTGGAAGGTTTCCTCTCCTCTTGGTGCTGGTTGTCTCAAGGATACGATTGATTCTTTTCCATCTTTGTATCTTTTTCATACTTGGGAATGCCACCAAGCACTTCAATTCTCTTCTACAACAAACTTATATTTGTTGTTTCACTTTTTGTCTTCTTAAAAATTCTCTTACCGATGATTGCAAATTTGGAATTGAACTTCCACAGCTGGATCTTCTGAGGTGTCTGAACATCCGTTCATGAGGGGTACAGTTTGTTGATAAGCGCAGAAGAGATCTTATAAAATGTAGGGCCTCATAAATCACACGTTCTCATTGTTTTATTTTCCTTTGCCTTGATTTCAAACCTAAAGTTTACTTTAGGTAAACTTAGGTCAAACTTAAATTATTTTACTTTAGTAAAATAATTTATAGCAAAATGTTTTGAATTTAAAAAAATGTATGTCAAAATTAAACATGAATTGAACAATGTAAAAACTACTTGGATTTTGATAAATGAAGAACGGGGTGAACATGACAGTTGAGATTGTTTCAATATTACTCTTTGAACTCCTAATTAGCAAAAAGTAGATAGCCCAATAAATGTTTCTGAAATGTTTAGTGAACATTTAACAAAATTTGTAGCAACTGTTACTGTACTAGAAATTTTCAAAGAAAAGGCTTAATTTTGCAAAGAAGATATAATACCAATTACGACAACGCAATTTGAGCTCATGACTGTTAATGTGAAGCAAATTCATGTGGTATTTAAAAAAGTCTGTATGTACTGCTGTTTTGAGTTTCATCCAGCATTTTTTTTTCTTTTAAATAGAAAAAAATTGCCGCAATATTTTTAGACTTGATAATAGTTTTTAATAGTACTTCACATTCCACATTATTGTAAATAACTCGCCTGCGGCTCGATGGGGGCTCCGCCCCCATGCCCCCCTTAGGGGTTGTCCGAAATTCGTAAATTACTAAAAAGTCGAGTTGAAGCAGGTTAGTTCCACCAAAAAACTGGTCCACCAAGACAGTAAGAAAGCCGGCTAGTAAGCACTACATATTATTAACAATAATAAATAACCCCCGTCGCAGCAGACCTGCGTACTCAGCAAATTTCCAAAGGAATTTAAGATTTCGTATTTTCCCCATAGTTACCATAGGAATGTTTATGTTGGTTTATTGCCATGGGATGTTGTTAAAAAATGTTTGTTGTCAGGTAGAGTGATGGTTGAGTAAGGTATAAATCTAATTATATCAATATTCGGCACTTTTTAATATTCCCAATAAACCCCATGGGGGTGAGTATGTAGGTTTGCCGCCACATGGGTGTTCTAATCAAATATCAGTTAAACCCTACCTTGTGAATGTACATACTAAAAGTTATTAAGTTATGTCAATAAATATGCGAGACGGACTCATGAAAATAGACCTGGTCTTACACCTTCATACCAAATTTCATCAAAATCGGACAGTACTACGGACATTCACATAAATGAAAATTAACGAATTGTTTTTTTTTTCTGGGGACCTCAAAATGAAAAAGTAAAGTGGTCCCGGGCTTAGGTCTCACCATGGCTACTACCGTAATAGCGTATTCTCTATAGGGAAATTCGCTAAAAGCTTTGAAAATCGCCAATAGCTAGTTTTTGGGACCACTCCCTCGTTCCTCTTAATTCGTAAATTGAGAGAGTTGTAAAATCATAATCAACCACACAAATATTCTAGGTATTATGCTGGATGGAGGCTCTACCCCCTTGCCCCATAATTAGTTGCCCCTATTCATATATTTCTGTAAAAATCGCAAGCACTGAACAGGCTAGTTGAGGCCTTCGCTTCCATACCCCCTTGTTGTGTTCACCGTATTAGTTTGTAGTTTACCAAGTCTCAAACGTTTAAGATTTCCCCATAATATTTTAAATTTAAATTATTATGGATTTAAAAAGCAACTATACTGTAGTAAACGAATTGTCGGGGGATTTGAAGCAATGCCTTGCCTCACCCTCCTAGCACAAAAAGGATGAAATAAACTTAATAAAATATATGACAATGTAGAATGAATAACCTAAATAAAATATTTCAAAAGATCAATGAGGAAATAAATAATTTTACAGAAACAAAAACAGGTAAACATGAAAAAACCGTTTGGTACCCGCCAAAGACCCCTATTATTCACACACAAAAATATTCGTTAGGAAATAAAAATGGACGTTATGAAATAATAACTTATTATATAGTTATTCTAGTCACTTCCCTTAAATTCCGTTGAAGTTTCAGGGATATTTTACAAGTTCAGTCAATGCAAAATTCGTACCTCAAATACAATATAACTGTAGTTGGCTCTACTAACAAGTTATATGAAATTCAGTGCTAATAAAAGTTGCAAATCTGTCTTAAAACAACGATTTGAGATACGATAAAAAGTGAAAGGTCTAAAAGTTAGATTTATGTCACTAATTCACAAACAATCTATACTTTAACAGTATATGTAAAGTAACAGAGAAATCCGTTCATATTCAACAGATAAGAGAGAAACACATAAATTTAGCTGGCAATAATTATAATTTTATTAAGTTCAATTTTTCCGAGTGGTTAACTTTTAAATATAGTGAATTTCCTTCAATATCACTGTCAAGCTAAATAAATACAAAAATTCAAGCTTATGGGGAAGCAAGATGCAAAATCAGCTACATATTAAAATCAGCTAAAGTTAATGGAATGTTTTGCAGTAGATCTATAAAAACAATAAAAAACCTTTAGATCAGGAAAAAGGTTCCCTACTTCAAGCGCTGTTCAAAGTTTTAAGAGTATTAAACTTCTAAATATAGTGGATTTTGTGTTAGTTAATACTAAACTTCAAGATCTCAATACAATATTACTGTAGTTACTGACTAAAGTATGGCAAATATTAACTAAACATAGCCAATTTACCTCAGATAGTCGGAAACCAAAGTTTTTAGTAAGTAAGTTAGGAACAAACAATGTAAAACATCACTAAGTAACAAGCAATGTAAAACAATCAGTTGCCTAACAATCAATTTTAAAACAATCAGTTCCACCTAACAGGTAAAATAAAAAGACATAATATTGGCAATCATCACAGTTATTGTTTATGTTTGATACTTTTATTGGTATCGGTGCTGTCCAAGATGTGTGCGTGCACAATTTTAAGCATCTAAAAAGTATTACTGTACTTATGAAAAAAATTACGTCTATATACATGTGGTAAACCCCTCACATAAATAAATAAGTAAACTTCAAAAACATACTGGAGGGTTAAGGATCAACAAAACGTTAAATTAAACACACAATATTAACTGGCATTAATTATGAATTACTACTTTAAGCTCTATGTATCGGCTTAGGTATATTAGAAACAAAGTTGTAGTAAAATGAAATATGTTCGCTAAGATATTTGATGGGCGCAACCGTTTTTCTGGCTAGGGCAGAACAACCAAATTAATTTCACATTTCTTGTAGAACTACGTGGTCGCTACATCTAAAATTAAGAAAAACCAACTGTAAACAATGACTTGTCAAATGAGATGCAGCAATATGTTGAAATATTAGTTTTCAATATTACCTAAATTGGGTACTATAACGTTATTCCATAAATTTGCCTTGGGAAAACTGGGCAAGGCACGATGACAATCACAACTATATATATGTATATAAAACTTGATTTAATTTCATATTGGGCTGGATCCCTGGGATCCTTACGTTAACTAAAAACTTAGTAGAGCCTAGTTAAATTTGTTCAATAATATAAGTACGAGAACTAAACCTGTTAAGTGATCTACGTTACCGCGGATGTACTACATTACCCCTTAATCTGCCTTACCGACACTACGAATTTCTGATACCCCAATGAGTTACACATGCGGGAGTATATAATTTAGACTCGCCTACGGCTCGATGGGGGCTCCGCCCCCATGCCCCCTCAGGGGTTGCCCAGAAATTCGTTAATTGTTGTTTAAGTCGCATATAATGAACAGAATACATATAAATATAAGAGTTTGTAAATGAGCAAAATAGCAAAATAAATGAGTTTGTCATTTATTTATAACATAAATTAACTCTCATGACTGCAGAAATAACCTAAATTTGAACTTATGCAACTAACTCAATCTAAGGAATAAAAATATATTCGCCTACGGCTCGTTTTCAGAGACTCTTTCCCCAAACCCCCACCCTAATTCCCCCGAATTCTATAAAGGTTAATGGAGTTGTGAATAAATTTATTATGTAGGTATTGTATAAGTATTTACTTAAAATTATAAAATACGTATAAATAAATATATGAAAAAATTAAATGGATTAACTGCATAAAAATGTGCAGTAGATCATCGAAAACAATGAAAAATTCCATTAAAACAAAATAATTGGAAATCTTAACAAAGTGGATAAAACTTGCCAAAAACCCCTTTTATTTACAAAAATACTATTCAGTTACTATCCTTCAATTACTTGTGTTGAAATTCCAGGGAATAACATAACGATCCAGTAATATTGAACATACAATGATAAATACATAATGTAATATTTGCATTCATTACAATTCCTTCATTTCAGTTTTTAATGGTGTTAAACTTTTAAATTTATCTTATTTCCAAGAAAATTACTGTTAAGGCAAATAAAAAACTCCAAGCTTCTAAATACAATAATACAGTAGTTACTAACAAAAGTATGTTAAATAATGGTTAAAATATTAAAATTACCATACACATCAAAGGACGTATGTTTTAGCCGTAGGACCAGGTCAGTAAATAACAATCAAAGTAAAACAATCAGTTGCTTGATATAGCAATTGGTTCCGACTCACAGTCAAAAGAAGAATACGTGATATTGAAAATCATCATGATAATTTTTAAGTTTGATAATTTAATTGATATTGGTACTGTGCAAGATATGTCTATGTGCAAAGTGAAGGTTCTGAGTAAAATATTATAGTTGTTGTAAAATTACGTCTACATGGGGTAAAATTCCCCGCAAAAATAAATAAACATTTAATTATGTTTAATTGTGTGGACTGGGGGGCAAAAATTCATGGAACCAAACTTGTAGTAACTTGAAAGATGTTCGCGAGGATTGCCTCAAATGTTATAAATAAATGCTAGAGTAGAAAAAAATAATGTCATATTTATTTTGGGTAAAAATGTTTGGTCGCTAAATTTTGAAATCAGATAGTTTTCTGGGGCAGGAAATAAAAAAACTTTTTATTTTAAATGAAAATACTGTACTGCCACCTTTTTAAATTAAACATTAACTTAGTACGCACCAAAAGATCAATCAATTGTGTAATCTGCTAGTTTAGTTAAAATTTTTGTTAAATTGTAAAATTTAAATTAGCATGCTATCAGGTAAAGTCAATAATGTACTTCCTAATGAGTTCGTTAGAAATTAAGTGCCATCCCAAATAAAGAACCAATTTTTGGGAGGACTATCGTGCAAATATGATACTGACTTACCGGGTGTCCCATACCAACCTTGCACCTCTTTTATGATTGTACAAAAAAAAAATTGTGCCGTTGTATGTAAACATATTTTGCTCTGTTGATTGACACTGATTTCGATACAGAGGGGACCAGACGTAATTTTGAAGCAACTTTAAAATTTAATATTTTAAACCCTAATCATACTGATTTAGAATAATAAATAGCATGACATTATTTTTTTTAACTGGGGAAAATTTAACATATATTATGTCTGAACATTTTACATATAACAGAACTTACCAAACATGTAAATGTCTAAGAACCTCATCTAAAATAATATACCATCATAAAACATCAATTATCACGTGATTAGTTTTACTAAACATTTAAATACATGTTCATTAATCTCCGTCATGTTGTAAATGTATTAAAAAACATTTTGGACCAAACTGACAATTTTAGTTGGAAACGTATTCAAAAGAGTAAGACATTTTTGTGCCGAGACATTTTTGCTTAACCTAAAATGCTCAGAGAAGAATGAGGAAAATCTAAATTTCAACCTCAAATATTCAATAAACTACTAAAATTACGCGTACAAGATCAAATTGTAAAGTTTTCTTAAAAACCGTGTAAAACTAAAAAAAAAATATTTAAAGTGAGGGTTTGTATTTGACATCAGTGACTTCCGGTCTGGAGAGGTAATTTCAGATACACCCTGTACATTGAAATTACTCTCGGCGGATAGACCGCTTTACCTATAAAGGCACAATTGGTTAATGTTATAAAATTTCTTAAAAAGGGTGTTTCGGTAATCCGCGACTCCCAGTATGTTGGCAATTTTCTCAATAATACAGGTCGGTAAGTTTAGTTCTCGCTTGGGAATCACTCTGTAGTAAGTGATATATAGGAGATCTACTTTACCGACATTTGACGAATTTCTGATACCCCGATGAGTGAGTTACACATTCGGGAGTATATAATTTAGACTCGCCTACGGCTCGATGGGGGCTCCGCCCCCATGCCCCCTTATGGGGTTTCCCCGAATTCCAGAAAAGTACGAATTTATAGTTGTCATATAGTCATAGATATAACGAATGAAAATATAAATCTGAAAATGCTAGATCTCAAAGTATATGATTCCATAATACCTAGTGTTAACGGGGATAATGTAAATATACTTTATGTAAACTACTATTAGTCTAAAATAAAATTGAGATATGTGTAATAATAATTTATTATATGAATATTATGCTTACTATCATAAAAGTTGAATGTGATAAATGTGGGATATGATAGTGGTAATAAAGGAGTATTCTGTAAAAAGGGTAAGTGAAATAAAAAATTATAAATTTTCATTGAAAAGGTTGTAATTAAGGTGTTGAAAAGTAAAAAATGTAATTTTTGTAAAGGTATAGTTTGGGTTAAGGTGGTTTTAATAGAGGGCTTTTGTTTATGTAATTGAAGTTTTAATTCAAAGAATTATAGCTGCAGTTGTCGTAAATATATTTCGTTGAAGTAGTAGTGACAATGTTTCTCTGTTAGTTAGCCAGCGCTTAAGAGTTGCAATCTGGCGTATCCAGTTCCGCCACGGGGAGGCCGAGAAACGCAGGAACCATATTTACACATATTTACAAATAAATAAAAACACACCGGGCAGTTTGATATGCAGTTACCCTAGCCTCTGCAATAAATTTCAAAATCTCAAAACAAAAATCACATCGGGGAGGTTGGTGAAGCCCCCCGCTCTAATGCCCCTCTCCCTTCGCCTCTGCTGACAAAAATTTGTAATTAGTGTCAAACAAAAAAAATAATAAAATAAACAGGGACTTTTGATAGGCAGGCCCCCTTTCGTACTGCCATAATAAAATGTCAAAATCCAGCGGGGAATTTTGATGAAGCAGGCCCCCTGGCTTACTGCTCAGTCAAATAAGGATTTAACGAAGGAGTTCGTCATATACAATGTTCTTTGCATATGCGACTCCTTCGCGGATTCTATCGGGATTTACCAGAACAGCGATGTTGTCTGGATGTCGAACTCTACTGAGTAAGACGTACAACTGACCATGCGTGAAGCAGTCCGTCCGAAGATCAACACCAACTGACTCTATTGTTTGACCTTGGCTCTTGTGCCCTGTCATACAATAGGCCAACATCAATGGAAATTGACGTCGGCGAACTCTTAACGGCGATCCCTCGACAAAGGGAAACGTGAATTGTATTCGGGGGATACAAATAGGTTCCCTTTGTCCAGGAAGTCGGACTGTGACCAAACGGTTGCTGATCGCAGTCACAATGACTTTTGTGCCGTTAACGAGTCCTTCAGCGATGTTGAGGTTCCGCATAACGAGGCACACGGAACCGATCTTCAGACGGAGGACATGGTCAGGGACGCCTTTCCCAGTAGCCTGGTTCAGAAGTTGGACATCGACATCCAGACCATCATCGCCTTCTTTGTCCGAAGAGTCAGCGCTCCTCAGCTCGTAAACGCGACCGTCCAAGGAGTTTAATACTATGTTGTTGACCTCCTTGACGTTCACGATTATTGTCGAGAGGATCGCCCTCTTCGCACAAAGATCTGGAACCAAAAGGTCGTTCGAAGGAAAGACAAAATTGATAAAATCATTCAGAGACGTGAAATATCTTATCCCTGTTAAAGGTATGAGTCGTTCGCAATCCCTACCATCGCCAAAAGGACTGGAACTAATTGTCCCGTTGCCCACCTCTAGAAGAAATTCGGAATAAGCAAAGGAACCGCTAGTCCTATGCGGTGTTGTCAAGGAGAATATTTTAAAATGTCGCCACAGATGTGACGCCCGAAGCGAGACACAGGCAACGTCGGTAGGGGTACGAGCCTTGTCAACGACGGGCGCAATCTGACGGAAGTCTCCCGAGCAGAGAATGATCTTACCTCCAAATGGCACATTCGAGTTCATTAGATCCCTGAGAGACCTGTCAATGATCTCAAAGATGAACCTATGTGCCATTGGAGCCTCATCAAAAACGATAAGCTGGGCAGCTCTGATGAGCTCTGCTCGCTGAGACCCGTTAGTGATGCTCCAAAAGCCAGTACCATCCCCAAGTTCGAGAGGAATCCTGAACATACTATGGACAGTTGTACCCCCCGGCATGTTTCCAGCAGCATTTCCGGAGCTGGCAACGGCAAGAGCAACTTTGCGACATCCTCTAACATAGGCGAGAATTACTCTGATGAGCGAGGTTTTCCCATATCCCCCAGGTCCATCCAGGAAAATTAATTTTGAAGACCTAACTTCTTGACTATTATGAAGCAGTGAACAAACATGGTCAAAAACTAGTTTCTGGTCTTCAGACAGTTTTGGAACCCACTCTTCGACAATTGACCGCTGATGATTATCACCGAAATTGAGGAGTTCTCTCCCCAACTCCGTTGTGTCGTCACGAACATCAGGAAGGCCGTGATCCGTCAAACATGAGCCTTGACGTCGAAGTTTACGATCAATTTCAATAAGAGCGAGTTTTACAGCCAGATCCGAATCGTGCGGGTTGCGTTCTAAGTGGTCCTCGCAAAGGTAGTCTCGGAAAGCATCCCACAAGAGAGCTGCGGGAGCCCCCATGTTGCACAGGATCACAAAGAATGAACGGAGCCTTGGGCCAACCATAAATTGTGCCGCTTCACGCAAGGCATAGTGGTACTCCTCCTCATCTTCAACCAAGCCGAGTTTACGTGCAACCTCCTGGAACGTGTGGCAATCACTTCCACCACGAGACAAAAGATCACCATACCCACGGCAAGGAATGAACATTAGGAGAATACGAAGATAATATTGTTCACTTCGGCTGGGGGAGACCCAAAATAGGCGACAAACTTTTTCACCACGCTGGCGCGCAGTGATAAAGTGAATTCCGTCTGGGTGGTCAAATACCTCCCCTTTACTGGGACGTTTAGTGTGAACAATAAAATTTTCATAGAAAGATTGATATGTGACATAATCTAAAGCAGGAATTTGAGGGCGATCGAAGTACACAATTAACTTCGAGCTTGCTCTGGCGGTGGCATCTGCCAGTTGGTTGGGACGAAAGCAAACTGAGTGTTTCCCGTCCAAGTGAACGGGGAGACACTCAACGGTTGGTTCTGACTCAGAAATAGGAAATTTCAAGAGCCGCCAGCATGCATCACTAGCACCGACCATTCTCTTCGTCACGTAATGTAGTACTTCATCATCTTGCTTGCTGAAGGGAGTAACAGTGACGTTTTGTAAAGACCCTCCCTTCATTAGATATTTGAAGAGATATTTTATTACGCGACGGGTAGAAGACAGCTCAATGTTAATGTGTGCCTCATACTTAAGTAACAAAGCGGGGTTATATGGAACAACCCATCCGTCATGGACACCAACTAGTCTTTTACGAGACGTTATGGAACCCTTATTGTTGTAGTCCCGCTTATATTGGACGAATCCTCTATCGTCAACGTGTGTTGTTTCGCAAGAGGGCTTAGGGAAGAACTTGGTGCAGTAGCCCTTTGCAGAGTCCCAGCAAGGAAAGTCGGTTCTATGATCAGTGCCACATGGACCGTGTACCATGTGTCTCAAAACCAACTCCCTTAACCGGCCACTGGCTTCTTCTTCCGAGGGAATATCTGCTCTGATTAGTGAGTCGATTTCGGCTGCTTGGACTGGTCCGTCTCCGTCAATCTTAAATACGATATGAGCATGAGGAAGGCCCCTCATCTGCATTTCGATGACGTAGACGAAATAGACCGCACGTCCGAACATGGCCCCACTTCTCAGATCTCGGAGAAGTTCCAGAAGTTTAATCCGGAAGACTCTGCAAGCGGTGCTAGGGTCACTGCGACCACCCCCACGGGGACAAGCCTTCTTGTTTTCCTCCCAAGTCGCGCTGTATGTAAAAGTTAGAAAGAAAGTTGGGGAGCCCAGACGACAAACAAGAGCCATTGCGTGTTCATAATGAACTTTCATGTATCTGGGACCCCCTGTAAATGAACTTGGGAGGTAAACTTTTCCAGCTTGTGCCCCACCCTCGCCCTGGACAGTTTCGTCATTGGCTATGTCTTCCAAGACCTGCCTGCCAGGGCGGCCAACACGT
This sequence comes from Neoaliturus tenellus, assembly GCA_030545055.2. Taxonomy (NCBI): domain Eukaryota; kingdom Metazoa; phylum Arthropoda; class Insecta; order Hemiptera; family Cicadellidae; genus Neoaliturus; species Neoaliturus tenellus. Next base: position 92,070,485 of record CM061531.1, on the reverse strand, counting down.
TGAACATCGAGGAGTTCATCGAAAGGCCCTATCCGCAAGGCATTGGAAGTTTGTTTGGTCTGTGAGAACTTAATAAAACGAAGCTTCTCTTCCTCGTACCTCGCATACATCTCAACCTGCCAGGCTTGAGAAAGACGGCCGATATGAGAGAAGCGAGGTTCGGAAAGGAGAAGACAACGTATGTAGTTGAACTGCGTGAGTTTTTTCCCACGATTGTCAAGTATACCAATATGCCAACCCAATGTACCTTGCGGATAAAGCAGAGGATATTGGAAGGGTTCCATTAATGGACTAAGGAGATCAATAGAAGTTGGGCTGTCGGAGCCTAATTTCCATATTGTCAATTTTCTTGGTTCCCTGACAGTTTCCTCAGTGCTTAGAACAGCGTGAACCTCAACTCCCGTTTGTTTGTCACCAAGAGTGGGCCCATGAGTCGCCCGAGAGGTCAATTGGAAATCTAAATGCGCATGGATAGACGGCTCATTGCCTAATCGGCGGAAGTCATTAACGAATGGATTGGATCTGTAAATAAATCGAGTAATAGAATCTATAATTTCTCCATCAAGTCCCCTACCCATTGCGATGTTACGTCGTTCTTCGCCGTCATCTAAGTACAATCGAGAACGGTTAACAAACTGAAAATCACCTAACTCAGTTTTGAACTTCTGGCCAGGAGCGTTCAAGTCATGTACTTGATGGTACATACGACCTTCAATTTTGAAAAACGAAAGACCACGTGGATGCCGGTATCCACCAGGCACTTCAAGGGCGCAAAAAGCGAAGAGGTCATTGTACGCCCGCGCTCGTTCAAGAAATCGATGGTCAAGGTAGAATGGTTCTTGAAGGGGGGACAAATGTAGAACATTATAAGCTCCCTCTCCACAACACCACTTTTTCCTATCTAGTTCCTCCTCAAATAAACGTGCGTGACACAAAGGACACTGATAAACATCATTTGTCCACTGACTGGTTTTACGCAATTTGTAAGGAACAATATTGTCGAGCACATCTCCTTGCCAAGACGCCATTGGGCCATTTTTGGAAATGAGACGAACAAGTGAGGGAGGCACATGTCTCAGTTCAGAGCAAAGCGGTTTTTTGAGACGGAAAATTTGGACCCTCTGACGCGAAGCTTCGGGATGACGCTGGCTATAACGCTCAACAGCCGCTCAATGTACTTCGGGGTGTTGTTGAGTATAACGCTCAACAGCCGCTCGATGTACCTCGGGGTGTTGTTGAGTATAACGCTCAACAGCCGCTCGATGTACCTCGGGGTGTTGTTGAGTATAACGCTCAACAGCCGCTCGATGTACTTGGGGGTGTTGTTGAGTATAACGCTCAACAGCCGCTCTGATGACCTCAGGGTGCTGTTGATTGTATTTGCGAGCATTTTCTCGAAGCTTTTCGCGGTGTCTCTCTGTATACCTCTTTTTGGCCTCTCTCACTTGTTCTTCACGAGTTGTCGTAAGAACCTTTGGGCGTCCACGTTTAGATTTCCTCGGTCTCCCCCGTCCTCTAGGGGCAGGCACAGCCGTCTGTTTTGTCGGAGAAAAAGCTTCAAGTTGTGAAATAGGCAACTGGACGTCACATTCAGGATCAAGTTGATGAGGGGGAATAGACCTAGCAAATTTAATCTGAGTGACGCAAAATTCAGAATTACTTACATCTGGAGCAGCGTTGTTCAGTAACAAACCAGCAAGAGCAGCATAAGTATCACACACAAAAAGACGTGCCAAGTTTATATCTGGATTCAATAAGTTATGCTGTCGCTGATTATCTACTGCATGGGAATCGAATAAATAAAGACGATCATGTGAACGCCAAAAGGCCACACATTTAAGTAGTCCGGTAAAAAGAAACCCACCATCAGTTGAATCATGGGACAAAATACCTCTCAAGATGGAAGTTAAGGATTCAACAACTGTAATATATTCATCAGGAAGGCGGGGGTACAGCCCGTTAGAAATAAAAGAAATTTCAGCAATGACGATGGATTCTCCCTTCAGACTGAAATTTCTTACAAGATCTTCTGGAAATATATAACGGTTAACTATTCCGTTCACGTGACGTGACTGCCGGTACACGCTGTCACCAGTCAACAACACCTCATCGATAGTAGATGAGGAGAAATTCCCACCCAAATAATGCCAACCTAGTGCACATGTAGCGTTGGCCACACACTGGGCGTTGTTGCTAAAGGCATCGAAGCGTGCATGACCCTGGTGAAACGAGCCAGCGGCAACACATGAAAATGACATGGTTAAACGTGCACGTTAAGTGTATAATAACGAAATTTAACACTAAACGGAACGAATGTTAACTATAGGTGTACTTAAACAAAGTGATATAGTTAGATACGAGAACTAAAATGAAAGTCGGCAAAGTAGATCACAGTTCACAGCGCCAGTGGACAGATAGGGAAATACGTAGAATATCACACCAAACGAGAAATATAAGTAATTTAATTAATTTTTTTATACTTAAACATGTAAATATTGTGTTCTAACATTATTCCTTCTGTTTCCGTATTTAAACCTACAAGTATGCAAAATTTTAACTTCCTATCTCACTCGGAAGTTGATTATTTATTAATATCCCATATAAGTCAGTCAGTCAGTCAGTCAGTTACACATAGGGCTGTATAGTTTATTAGATGCAACAATTATGAGTCAAAGGCAGGACCTTCTAATGATTTCCGTCTTACCTCCAAAACTGGAAATTTATTTTTTCAACAATTTGTAGAGGTTGTTCATTTTCAAAATTCCAAAAGAACCAAATTTACAGTCTTTATGAAATAAAGAATAACTTTAAAGTTTGGAGTCCCCCCCAGGGACCTATACTTGGCCATTTGCTTTTACTATGCTATCTGAAGGGGCTTACTGGGAAAATCATTAATGAGACTGAATGACAGTGTCTCTTAGCTGATGATGCAAATGTAATTACAGTTGTGGATACACAGAATTCATTGGAAATTTTATTTTATTAATATTATTCTTATTCTTTTATTAATATTGGAAATATATCACAATGCTTTCAAGAACAAAATTTGCTTGGAAACCTTGATAAAACTACATAGCCCACATTCAGTTTGTCAAAAAAAAAAAAAAAAAAAAAAAAAAAACCAATCCAAACAAGAAGCCCAAATTTTTACAAATTATACAGAATCATTCAATGTATCATGTTCAGAGTATTTTTGGTAATCTAGAGACTATAAAACAATGTCAATGACTCGTCTGTACGCAAAAATCCAAGAAAATTATGTCAATGACTCGTCTGTACGCAAAAATCCAAGAAAATTATACTTTGATAAAAAATACATCATCTTCAAGGGGTGCACAGAACAAACCAACTTTCGTCCCCGTGGTGGCACACCCAATTGTAGTTTCTTACAAAATAGCTTTAACTACTAAAACTACTGACTGTACAAGTGGATAGACTCTTTATTTGGGTTATTTTTATACTTTTTATTTGAACTATATTTCAAAGTTAGATACGACTAGCGGAATACCTGTGCTTCGCAACGTAAACTTTCAAATTGGTTGAAACTTTTAATAAATTAGTTTTTAAGTGCTAGAAAATAAAATTATCATAAAATAAATCACATTAAATAAACAATAAATTAATTTAGTTTTTATATTTCATTTTACAATAAGTATTAAAAATGCATTAAAAAGTTTGTTCGTTATTCATACTATTTTTGTTTATTTACAGAATTTCTTGGTATATAATATTTTTTTGTTTTCCCCGAAGGTGCTAGCATCACCAGACTTGTGGCTGAGCTGACTCTTGTACATGCAACATAAAATTGTCCATGAGAAAAACGATCCTCTCTTAAGTTTAGTCCTGCGATCTTAAGTGACTGTCCCTGCGCTTTGTTGATGGTGAGTGAAAGCACACTGTCAAAGGGAATTGCAACCTTTTTAATACCCCCGTCGCAGCAGACCTGCATACTCAGCGAATTTCCAAACGATCTTGAGATATTGTATTTTCCCCATAAACACCATAGGAATGGGTATGTAGGTTTGCTGCCTTGGGATATTGTTAGAAAATGTTAGTTTTATTAGGAAATGTAATAGTTACGTTAGGCGAATGTCAAACTGTATCCATATTCGGCACTTTTTAATTTTCCCCATAAACCCCATAGGGGTGAGTATGTAGGTTTGCCGCCATATGGGTGTTGTAGGCAAATATCAGTTAAATCCTACCTAGTGCATGTACATACCAAATATTATCAAGTTATGTTGTTCTTTTCATTTTCCCTATAAACCCCATAGGGGTGAGTACGTAGGTTTGCCGCTATGTGGGTGTTGTAAGCAAATATCAGTTGAACCCTACCAAGTGAATATACATACCGAATTGTATCAAGTACATTCCAATAAATAAGGGAGATACAGGGTTTTGTTGATTTCCCATAAGATTGACATGGAAAACCTATTTTTGGCTTTTCTCCATAACCTGTTAAGCCAAGTTAAAAATTCAAAATACTAAATTGTTTGTTTTTTCAAGCTCTTTTAAATGGTTTTAGTTAAAATTGTTGAATTTTGAAAATTATGCTTCAAAAATGCAAAAAAAACCCATTTTTGACCCTTTTGAAACCTCATAAAACCCCGTTCCCATAACCCAATCATGCTGGTTCGCGAACTCATGAAAATAGACCTAGTCTTACAGCTTCATACCAAATTTGATCAAAATCGGAGGTCCCCTTCAAAAGTTATCAGTACCACGGACACATAGATATATAGATATATATATATGAAAATGAACGAACGGTGTTTTTTGATTCTGGGGACCTCAAAATGAAAAAGTAACATGGTCCCGGGCTTAGGTCTTACCATGGCTAAATGTACCATGGCTGGTCATTTGTCGCTACTACTGTAATAGCGTATTCCCTATAGGGAAATTTGCTAATATTCCCTATAGGGAAATTTGCTAATATTCTCTATAGGGAAATTTGCTAATATTCCCTATAGGGAAATTTGCTAAAATCAAACGGTTAGTCCGTAGGAACCAGGGAAATTTGTGGTATAAAAACTGATTCCCATTGGTTATCTGGCACATCTGGCACATCTAGCACATCTGCCACACATCTCCGCACATCTGGTGATCACTATGGCTTTAAGATAAGATTGATATTTGAATTGAAAATGTAAATTTGTATATTATATTTTTGACTTTGGCAATGCAATGGATCATTGTCTACTGCAATAAAAGGATTATTATTATCATTATTATTATTGAGAAGTAGTCGCAGTTCCTCACAACATGTTCAACAATCGCTTCGCGCACAGTTAGTGTGTGTATGTGTGTAATTATGAATGAGAATGAAGTGAATAAACACGCATCATCTCCTCTGATGTAAATGATATTGTGTGAAACGAACTCGCCATTAACATTTAAAACCTTAGTGTCCATACTTTGAAACGGTTTAAACAACTACAAAAATACTAACAAAACTATATCATAAGTTCTAAAAAATTAAAATACAATAAAACTGTTCAATTCTACTTTCTTCAACACTAATCACGAATATTAGAAGTTGATAAAACTTAAATGCCACAATAAATTAGGTTAATTAGGTTAGGCTTTAGGAATTAGGTTAATGACACTGTATACATTGCTGACACACAACTATATGACGTTTATATGGTCCGAAATAACCTTAGTAAACTTAATTTTTATTCTAACAGCTGGTGATTAAATAAATTGCAGACAACTACTGTCATTTCAAATAGTTCTCATCTGCGATTGTGAAGAAAAACCCCAAAACAAATTATTCTTTCTATACAAACTCCATGCTAACTTTAACCTTCTGTGGGGCGGGGCCCATTGGGAATTTTGTAAAACCGCTTCTTATTGTCTGCCTATGCTATGAGAGGAATATGTACGCAAAATCTCATGCTTCTAGGTGCTATGTTTTGGCCTGTGCTTTGATTGCAATTTAGCATTTATATATAGAGATAGCAACATAACCTTGGTCACCAACTGACTTTTTACATGTGACTTCTGACATTTGTCATCTACACTTGGCATGGTCAGCTGGTCGTTCATTGATCTGTAGTGTTCTTTTTTCTTTTTGACTAGATCTGTCAGTTTCAATCATTACTACTTTTATTTTTATTATTATTACTTCATGAAATTTTTTTTGTTCTTAGTAGTCCATGCAAAATCTATATTTCTAGTATTTGCAATATTTTTCTTACAAATTTGTAAAATAGCAAATTGATTTTGAGTAGTATCACAGTGCGCATGAAATTATTTTAAATCCTTACTCTATGGCCGACGCATAGATGTTGGTAAAAAAAAAAAAAAAAAAAAAAAAAAAAAACCCCTCAAGTACCACTTAGACAGCCTTCAATAAATCTACTATTTGGGAAATTTAATAACGGCTCATTAGTTTTCATACCGTATGTTGAAAGTTTGAAGTCAATGTGAGACTTCCTGTGAAAGTTTCTCTCCTCTTTGATCCATTCATCCAATTGTATTTAGATCACTACTGATCCAGATCCAAAGAACTTCTTTTTCGGACGAAAAATCATTGAAAAATTGCGAGTGGGTAGATGGTGGGAATTCCTTTGACAAGTAAATACAATCTTGAACCTCGCTCGGGTCATTTACCTAGCCACCGCACTTAGGGGTTGCACATGAATTCCTGAGTTTGACGAATTTGTATTATTAGATCAAATGTTAGTAAGTAAAATTTACCACTGTTGTGCAAAGAGAATTTAGTGTAGCAATAGTGTAGAGAGAATAGTGTAACAAGATAAGACCAAAATACAGATCTATAGGTCTGTTTTATTATGGCACCTAAGGGATTAGGAGACCCTTAAAAATACACGCACACATGCAACCAACCCGCCAAACAGGTAAATGATTCACTCACTGGTGCGACCAGTAAAGAGCTAATTGCATAAAACGACTTATTTGACCAACATTAATGATTTGTAATCTGTGATTAATTTCAAAGATAATGCCACTAAACACAACATGATCATGATAATATTTATGGAAAATAATATTCAGACATTATTGAACATTAAAACCCCCATCGCAGCAGATCTGCGTACTCAGCGAATTTCCAAGGTAATTTCAAATTATTTATTGTCCCCACAAAAACATCGTAGGATCGAGTATGTAGGTTTGCTGCCATGGGATGTTGTTAGAAAATCAAAGTTAATCAATAATTGGTGAATGTAAACACAAAATTGTATCTAGCTCTGGCAATTTTTTATTTTCCCCATACAACCCATGGGGGTGAGTAAGTAAGGGTTTTCTTGATTTCCCATAAAAAATAACATATAAAACACATTTATGGATTTTCCCCGTAACCAGTTACGCTAGGATAAAAATTTAAAATACCAAAGTGTTTGTTTTTAAGCTTTTTTGAATGGTTTCAGTTAAAATTGATGAATTTTGAAAATTGAGGTCCAAAAATGCCAAAAAACCATTTTTGACCCCTTTGAAATCCCATAAAACCCCGTTCCCATAACCCGGCAATGCTGGTTCGCAAACTCATGACAATAGACCTGGTCTTACACCTTCATACCAAATTTCATTGAAATCGGAGGTCCCCTTCAAAAGTTATCAGTACCACGGACACACACACACACACACACACACACACACACACACACACACACACACACACACACACACACACACACACACACACACACACACACACACACACACACACACACACACATACATATATACTAATGAAAATGAACGGTGTTTTTGGCTTCTGGGGACCTCAAAATGAAAAAGTAAAGTGGTCCCGGGCTTAGGTCTTGCCATGGCTACTACCGTAATAGCGTATTCCCTAAAGGGAAATTCGCTAAAATTTATTAATTTGAAACATTTAGTTGTTTAGTATTGGCGCTATCACTTGCATACCAATCGGCAAGCATCGGGGGTGTTGGGTCTAAGCCCTGGTCCAAGCCCTTGTGGGTGTGTGCATGGTTGAGGGGCCACTAATACTTTAGGTGCCATGGTATACAGCACGACATTAGTAGCTAAATGTAGGAAAGCATTATCTTCCATACAGGTCTCAATTGAGGGCTTGATCTGCAAATCACTGTTGTCGACTGAAGGAGGGTGGACAAAGGTTGGTTTGGTGTCAGCCGATAGTGGTTGCTGAACGATAATCTGTCCAAGGGGTCTCTGCAACCAGGACATAAAACATTAGGGCTTAAAAGGTATATATTCCACCTGATTTTCAGTCCTTGGACAAAAAAGAAACTTTTTTGGTACAATTGAGAGAACAAAAAGCAGGCTGATTTCGTGCAGAATGATAAAAAAAAAATATAAGTCACAGTCAAATTGTAAGAACTAAAGCTAAAAGATTTATCTTTCCCTACACATTTCACATTTTTATTTCACAACATGTTTCCTTTATTTCAGATTAGTATTGTTAAAATTGTAAAGAATAACCATGAGTATTGTTTTTGAAACATCCATTTTTTTATTGCAATGACATGCAACTTTAAGTCATTTCCAAAGTGCTCCTTGTATTCAACTAAATAGTTTATAATTTAATAACAAAATTCATATGATTTTATACATTTGTTAAATGGTCCAGATTAGTAATTTTTATTTCAGAACATATTACTCTTATTTTTTACTAAGACTGTATTTTATTTCAGAGTCATATAATTGTTTAAAATTAAATAACTCTTATTTAGTTTAAGTAAAAAGATTATGATTAAAAGACACAATTATTAAATTACATAATTGTTGCAAGGATAGTTCAATGCAACTGATTAAATAGTATATTTCGTTACAAGAGTCGAAAATGGGGTTTTGCCGGCCTTGAGATCGTGTTTCAAGTTTGAGACAAAGTCGAGAACTTGAAACGATTGAGAGCAGGCAAAACATTTTTGGCCGAGTTACGAACGATATTTTTCATCACACTATCACATTTCACAATTTAATAAATTCAAAACGAGCGAAAAAATATATTTTTTTCATAACAAACTAAACATAACCTTAACTAAGCTAGCAAGATGTACTGCTTGTGTTTCTAGTTGCTAGGCAACCACTTCACATCAGCTAAGGCCACCAAAACTAAAATACTTTTACAGTAGGTGACAACTCGGCTGATTCTAAGGCAAAAACACCATTTTCCCATGTTCGTCAAATATTATATATTATATTATATGACAGTTGCAATCAGCGGGACTACCAACTACGTCACTGTTTTTTTACTTGTTGTTGTTGCCACGTACCGTATTATATTTTTATTATATTAGATTTATTTGTTACCGTGTCCATTACCGCCCTAGACCGGAAAATTTTGCTGGCCTAGGCCGAGAAAACAGATGTTTCAATGGTAGAAGTGAGGGTCGAAAATAGGTATTGATGAAGTGTGATGAAAAAGCACATATTAAAAGATAGAATAATCTCTTTCGTTTAGTGAAAAATCAGGAAAAGGTTGATTTTATGAATAATACATAGAATAGCAAGAATATCTAATTTTAGATTGACATAAAACGTAATGTTTGTCATACAACAAAAATTTGTCATTTTTATTACTCACAAAAAGACACAGGGCAGGGAAAATGTAAAATATGTTTAAACTAAAAATAATACAAGAGAAAAAACTCACTCCGAGGGGGATCTGAAGAGGGTCAACTGTATCAGCTGATGTTGATGGAAGTACAAATGTTTCTTCGGTCTTGGTGGCCTTTAAAATAAAAAATAAAACAACTCTTTCACTTACTTTACTTAAAATAATGTATGTAAAAAAGCTCTAACATGGCTCTTGATTAAAGTTACCCAAATCACTGATAATAAAATTACCCTACATTGTAATCAGTGGCAGCTTTAGGGGGAGCCGCCATGCCCCCACTCCTCCCCCCAGTAACCTTTTGCTAGTGAAATTTTTGTGAGTTTAGAATAAAAAATTGCTTAGTCTCAAAAATTATACATTTTTGTGAAAGTTAAGCCATATTTCAGTGTATGGCTTTAAACTGGATTGAGTGAGATTTAAAAACTATATTATGTTATGGTTTGGAAGCTTTGGAAGCTTCTGCACTGCTTGGCAGAGGCCACTGCGATACAGACAACACGAAAAGACAGACAGTATTATTGAGTATTGTGAATGTCATGATTGTTGGGAACAGTTCTTTATTCATGTTTTTTATTTATTTATTTATTATTATTATTATTTTTATTTTTTATTTTTTTGAGCTATGAATTAGTAAATAAAAATTATTTCAAAATGTTTTTCTTAACAGTAGAGTTCCGTTAATCCCAGATAATTGGGACTAAATCTGTTAGGTTTAGTGAATTAACAGATTAGGTGGATATTGTGTAAATATATTACAGGTCTCTACTGAAATCTGATTTTAGAATTCCGGTATATTTCCAGTATTAATCATGAACTATTTATCCAAACATGGATAAATAATGATATTTCACTCATACTAAACAAATTTAATATTTTTGTACAAAGATAAAACACTTTTGATTAAAATTAATAAGTACTTTCCGACAATAACATTTGGGATCCTCGCGTTTGGCCCAAAAGGCGTTTGGTACCCAGTTTGGAATTTTTAATGCGAAATTCCGTATGAGCCAATAGGAGCCCGAGCTGTTGACTGGTCGAACGCCATTGGCTAAGAGCTAAATACGCGAATATAATGTTACTCAAAACTGGAAACACGGATCTCTGTTGCCAACCATCGTTCTTTCTAAAAAACAAATTACTCAACTAGTATTTTCTGTTCATGTTAATAAACGAACTCGAAAACTGACATTTTAAAATATAGATATTTAATTAGCAATTGCTACTTAAAATGTGTTATACTCTCACATTTTAGATTATCAGTGTTGCTTTAGTTTTTATGGAATGCCAGGTTACTCCGTAAATTAACTTACATTATAAAGAAAAGAGATTTTTCTATCATTTAAGATTATATTGTTGAAATTAATTAGAAATAATCAATATATTATTTATCTCACAAATAATATCCCCCAATTAATCCCCAATTGAGGTCAATAAATAAGCAAATTTGTATCCAGTTACGTATCGGCAACTGAATACGACGTGAAGTAGGCGTACGAGTAAGAGTTATGTATTATTAATATTTTATCCGTTGAAATTATTATGTTACATTTTCAGTACTATTTTAAATGACATATTTGGTAAATGAACACATTTTTGTTGATGGAAAAAGAAAATTATACAAGTTCAAAGAATTATTTGATGATATTTCTGTACCATTACACATATATTATTGCTTTTAAATATGTGTCTACAAAAGAGCAAAAATTGATTAATGCTCCCAATTATGAATCCATATTTCAATATACCGGTAAATTGTAAGTTATATTTAGGCTTGGTCTGAAACCAAATCTATTTATTTCAATATATAGCATTTATTTAAACTTCTGATTAATGTTACAAATAAGTTGTAGATAATTTGAGTAGTTTTCAGAGTAAATAAAAAATCGTAATAAATTAACACTAGATAAAATGTCATTGAAAAATTGTAGGCTTGCTAAGATTTGTCGCAACACTTTAAGTTAAATCTATTAATTTAATATAACATCTTCTGATGTTTAACTTATGTGTGGTGATAATTAATAAAGACGATGACATTCGGAAAAAAGTTGAAAAATGTCATTGGGTGGATCACATAAGAGTTTATAGTCCATCTGACTACGCAAGAAGGGGACTATATTCCTACATGTTTAGGCCCACAAGTTATGTGATTGTTGTGACAACCAAATGTAAATTAAATTATGCAGATTATTATGTACGTCGTAGACTGTATGTATTTTTTTTATCAGTGTAAAATCTGGAATAGATTAGTAGCCTACTTTTTATAACACCTGATAAGTTAGTTGCTTACCTTAATTAGGCCCTAATGAATTCTCTTGACGTAGGTTGCTTACTTGAAGAATATAATAAAGAATTTGTAACAGTTTGATATGAAAAGTAATTAATATCCAATTGTCATTAATTGACAAATTTTAAATTGACTACGCCCTACAAGTTAAAATACACCATGTGAGTTGTTTATTTATTATTTATTATTATTTTATTTAGTTCACAATGTTAGGCCCTAACATAAATTTTCTAAACGATACTGTTATATTGTGTTATATAAGTCGTATGTGTTATAATGTGATGAGAAATGGCCATTTTTAAGTCATAATGAAGGTTGGTATGTATATGGAGAAAAACAAGAGTGTTTCTGTGTCGCCGCTAAAATTCCATGGGCATTGAATGTTGCTAGCGGTATAATTGTCGCCATTAACTCTCTGTTTTTTATTCTTAATTTACAGATTGACTTGTGCAAATAGCATGTACCAACTGCTTGACCTTTCCCATACATTGTAAAATGTCTTTTGGAATAAATGCTTTTGACTTGACTTGACTTGACATACCTTTGACACATATTTGAAGCGGTAAATAACATTTATTATACTTGTACATGCCATGGAGGATGGTGTACACCCAGTTAAAATGATATATATGTTGATATTTTAGAGGCCAGGTAATAAGACCATTTAAGTCCCCGTTGGATTTTTCTGAAATTTGATTGTTTTCAGCCATAGGGTAGGGGTATGTATAAAATTTTGTACTTTCATTCTTGCATTTCATCAATACAAATTTCCATTTAATTCAAAAAGACTATTTATGTATGTGTTTAAAGTAATTAGCATAGGCCTAGTCACAGGTATGGCGATGTAACCGTCATAGATTTTAAGCCGCAACAGTTTACATACCTATATTCACTTTTAAAGCGTGTAAATATGGTAATGGAGTTACATTATGTGATTTTTTCTAAACTATTAATGGTGTATGGCTGGAAACATATTAATTTTAAACCCTCTGACCGTTATTGGGGTTAAATAGTTTGAAAATGTTAGATTTATGGAGCAATTTTCAGCGTATTTATAAGAAACACATTCCCCGTTGTAAATTTATGACAATATCGGTAATAGCTATTTAAATGCACCTATACAGTTGCATATAGATACCAGGAAGGTATTATGTGATACTAAAAAATTGCATTATACCCGTTATATTTATACCCATTATTTAAAAAAAAATTGACATCGCACAAAATTTTGAATATGTTATCCACGAAAAAGGCATATTTATGTTAGAAAAGTTACAACATAACCTAACCTCAAATTAAACCGGCCTACATGTGGCTGCATGCCGGCTATTGGAGTTTAAATGTGGAATTTACAAGTCACTCACGCTCAAGTCGCTCACGTGAGTGACGTAGTAAATCGGGATAAATCGTAAATATATAGAATTATATACTTTTTGATTGTTGCTAATGATAAAACACATATTTTTTACTAAGATAGCAATTTTATTTTAGGTTATGTGTTTTTTTTTATAGGTAGTGGTTTACGGCAACACAGGAATTTGCGTGAACGACTTGTATTTTTGTGTGCCTTTTGCATTAGAAAACAACTTTTTATGGGGAAAATATAACAATTCAGCTTAGCTGCTTTTGCTTTGAGATCAGTTTAATATGTTCAATTTATTAGGCCAAAAATTTATTTTATATAAAGAAGTTAGTTTCTTTTCCAGGAAATTAAAACATTTTGTGAAACCGATCCATAAATATACATTACCAGTACTTAAAAAATTATTAGCCTACGTGTTTCTTTAAAATTCCCAACTGAAACTATTAAGACTAAGAATCAGACTAATAAAATTGGTGCAATTAAACTAACAATACAACTCATATAAGTAAAACATCAATAAACAAATCATTTATTTGTATGTTTTGTAACAAAATTCAGTTTAAAGCTGAGTAAAATGGCTTAAATTAACTCAATTGCCGTATTACTGTGAGTAAATAAAATAAAAACTCCAATTAAATTAACTGCTGTACCTTATTTAAATTTAATACATATCCATATGTGTTTAAATATCAATTACGTATGCTATAATAATAATAATAATGGTTAAGATTAATTAAACATTGCATTGAGTTATTTCGTGTTTTGTCACTGTTGTTTAAAGTTGGCACACCTGGCCAGGAAACATACGGGCTGTAGTCTCGATTGGGGAGTCAATTGCTACTCGCCTCTGATTGGTTGGGCGTGTGTTCGAGGCTACTGGGTACCAAACGCCTTTTCGGCCAAATGGCTTGCCCCCTAACATTTGTTTAATATTTTTTTAGTACTTTTTATGAGGGTCTGAAACTCCCCCTATAGCCCTCGGTTTCTCCCCTATAGCCCTCGGTTTCTCTCACTTTATTTTAAATTTATTTAATAAAAAAATAATAATAAAAGTAAAGTTAACTCCAAAAAAATAATAAAATAGTATAATACTTAAAAGTAAAAAAAAGATTACAATTGAAGAAAGAAATTGAAATTTTGAGAGAAGTACAAAAGTAAATCAGTATTTAACAAGTTCGCGGCGGCATGGGAGTGATCGCTCAAACTCGGAACCCTAATGCCATCCTGATGGGTGCGATCGCTCCCAAGCTGCAATGCTTTACAACGTGATTTATTTTTAAGCCAGGATCTGAACTAGAAATCTGATACTTTTCACAGCACTGCTCAATAGTATAATGTATTTCGGTACCACGTGGGTTTTCAATGGGCAGTGCTGCTGCTACGGCGGGGTGACGAAATTATTACTTCTAGGATGGCGACGAGGTTCGAGCAAAAACCTCGCCGCCGCGAACGTATTAAACCATGATCGAAACCAGTCAAGTATTTTTAGTATCAGTATACAGCATTTCAGCTCCTGTGCATCGTGGGTGTAAGTAATAGGTAATAAGTAGGTACTAAGTAATAGGGTTATCATACTTTGCGTTGTGATACAATTACTCTCCAAATTGGCGTATTGCAATTTTGTTTTTGACGTTTTAAATTACTTTGGGTTTTTTTCTTGTTTCTAATTAGAGTTAATCAACACATTACACTAAATTATCAAATGTAACCCATTTTACATCTCTATGTAACAATAAGTGATGCCAACAGAACATGTTCGGAATAAGAGGATTTTTGGACTAGTGGGGTTCGGATTAGCAGGACTCTGCTGCAGTATAACGTAGAAAAAGACACAGCTGTGATCAGTAAAATTAATAGATAATGTAGAACTACTTTTTTATTACTATACTGTATATTTAGACCTACAACATCACGAGTTCCAATTGTTCACGTCCATGGGATGTTAATCATAAATAATGATCTAATCACAGTGGAATAATCACTCCCAGTGGAGTATATATGGCCCCATAATCTGATTTCTTGTGTGATCACTAAAATTTCCATCTTTATGAAAACAAACCAAGATGAGTATAACATATAGAATTAACATAATCAGAATCAGAATCAGAATCTTTATTGGTCTAAGAACACGTTACAAAATTTGTGCATGAGACCTTGTCATGGTTTAAAATATTAATTATGCAAAAGAAAAAAAAATAACCTAAGTCAATAATGGTAGACTTATTAAAAACACGTCAATATTAAATCCAACAACAAATAAATAATTAATATAAACATACTTGATTAAAACATGAATAATAATAAATTCGCATAAATAAATTAACATATATTATAACATACATAGTACATATAGTATAACATATATTCAGCCATCTATGCATGCATGTGATATGAAATGGTGTATTTTTGCCGTTGGAATGTAATAAATAAATAAATAAATAAATATAGAACAGCATAGTATAGGATAGGATTGTATGGAATTGCAGCAAAAACAAAAGAATTATTAAACTTTACAGTAGAACGTTGATAATTCAAAAAAAATCCGGACCACCAATAATACAGTTTTGTACTTAGGGGCCTATCTAGCTAAAAATAAAACATCGTATACCGTTTGCTAATATGCTATGCTATTTACTGGAGGGTGAGCAATATAGTCCAGCACCTAATGGGGGTTGAGTATGCACGGAAAGTGTAACGCATTTTGACTTTTGATTGTTGTTGGGGGCACATTGGAGATGACAAAAACCGATGTTGTCGCCCTCCCAGCAGGTGCACAACTTGGGGGGAGGGGGGCAAACATGGCGGGGCGCTATGCGTTAAAACGCAGATATCTCGGAAACAGTAAAAGATAGAACATCGGTTAAAACGTCGTTTTAATGTAAAAAATGTGGCCAACAATAAAGGTCATTAGGTCCGAAGTCGTATCTTGACTAATAAACGAGTTATAAAATAAAACATGGAATTATGACATATTTAGATAGCTTTTTTTAACTAAATGCGAATTAATTTGTGAGTGTTGTTACGAAAAGTAAGCAAATATTTTTGCTGATCATTGTACTAAGGACTGCTGGGATGCCGAAAACGTAAGTCGCCACTTTATAAGGTGGTCGACAACTTTGGGGGAGGGGGACAAAGATGGCGGAACGCGCTATGGGCGCTACGCGTTAAAACGGCTGTATCTCGATAACAATACGAGATAAAACATTGGTCAAAACGTCGTTTTTATCACAAAAATATGCCCAACAAAAAAGGTTATTAGGTACATAGTCGTATCTTCAATAATAAAAAAGTTATAAAAAATATGTTTCAAAAGATCAATATCATACAGCAATCTTTTTACGAAAATTCCAAAAATGTTTGCTGGATATTAGTTTGATTTAACAAGTACTTGGACAAATTTTAGTTTGGTGCATTTTCATAACCCTTAAAAGTAAAATATTACATAAACATGGGTTTTAATACGTAAAACAGAGCATCCACTCCGCCCAATACTCGGTTTTGCGCTGTAACCGAATATAAAACCACTATAAATAAACTTTTAATTAAAATATAATAGGTTGAAAAAATGTTATTAGGAAAAAAACTAGTATTTGCTATATAATTTGAGTATTTTAACATTTTTTTTTTATTTATTTAATTTGAAAAAAATAATTTTAATTATTAATAATCAAAACCTTCAAACAACAATTCGTATTGTGTGTTATTGGGTTTTTTGTGTTTTATACACTGTATCCGCATCACATAGCATTGATTTGAAAATATTACAAGTTTATATTGAAAAATTAAATGATAAATTATAAAAAATATATAATGATATATAATGATAAATTATATGAATTATATTCCGTTACAGTGCAACACCGAGTATTGGGCGGAGTGGATGCTCTCAGTTTTACGTATTAATACCCATATTTATGTAATATTTTACTTATAATGGTTATGAATATGCACTTAACTAAAATTTGTTTGAGTACTTGCTGTATGATATTGATCTTTTGAAACATATTTTTTATAACTTTTTTATTATTGAAGATACGACTATGTACCTAATAACCTTTTTTGTTGGGCATATTTTTGTGATAAAAACGACGTTTTGACCAATGTTTTATCTCGTATTGTTATCGAGATAAGCCGTTTTAACGCGTAGCGCCCATAGCGCGTTCCGCCATCTTTGTCCCCCTCCCCCAAAGTTGTCGACCACCTTATAAAGTGGCGACTTACATTTTCGGCATCCCAGCAGTCCATAGTACAATGATCAGCAAAAATATTTGCTTATTTTTCGTAACAACACTCACAAATTAATTCGCATTTTGTTAAAAAAAGCTATCTAAATATGTCATAATTCCATGTTTTATTTTATAACTCGTTTATTAGTCAAGATACGACTTCGGACCTAATGACCTTTTTTGTTGGGCATATTTTTGTGATAAAAACGACGTTTTGACCAATGTTTTATCTCGTATTGTTATCGAGATACAGCCGTTTTAACGCGTAGCGCCCATAGCGCGTTCCGCCATCTTTGTCCCCCTCCCCCAAAGTTGTCGACCACCTTATAAAGTGGCGACTTACGTTTTCGGCATCCCAGCAGTCCATAGTACAATGATCAGCAAAAATATTTGCTTATTTTTCGTAACAACACTCACAAATTAATTCGCATTTTGTTAAAAAAAGCTATCTAAATATGTCATAATTCCATGTTTTATTTTATAACTCGTTTAATAGTCAGGATACGACTATGTACCTAATAACCTTTTTTGTTGGGCAAATTTTTGTGATAAAAACGACGTTTTGACCAATGTTTTATCTCGTATTGTTATCGAGATACAGCCGTTTTAACGCGTAGCGCCCATAGCGCGTTCCGCCATCTTTGTCCCCCTCCCCCAAAGTTGTCGACCACCTTATAAAGTGGCGACTTACGTTTTCGGCATCCCAGCAGTCCATAGTACAATGATCAGCAAAAATATTTGCTTACTTTTCGTAACAACACTCACAAATTAATTCGCATTTTGTTAAAAAAAGCTATCTAAATATGTCATAATTCCATGTTTTATTTTATAACTCGTTTAATAGTCAAGATACGACTATGTACCTAATAAACTTTTTTGTTGGGCATATTTTTGTGATAAAAACGACGTTTTGACCAATGTTTTATCTCGTATTGTTATCGAGATACAGCCGTTTTAACGCGTAGCGCCCATAGCGCGTTCCGCCATCTTTGTCCCCCTCCCCCAAAGTTGTCGACCACCTTATAAAGTGGCGACTTACGTTTTCGGCATCCCAGCAGTCCTAAGTACAATGATCAGCAAAAATATTTGCTTACTTTTCATAACAACAGTCACAAATTAATTCGCATTTTGTTAAAAAAAAGCTATCTCAATATGGCATAATTCCATGTTTTATTTTATAACTCGTTTATTAGTCAAGATACGACTTCGGACCTAATGACCTTTATTGTTGGCCACATTTTTTACATTAAAACGACGTTTTAACCGATGTTCTATCTTTTACTGTTTCCGAGATATCTGCGTTTTAACGCATAGCGCCCCCCGCCATGTTTGCCCCCCTCCCCCCAAGTTGTGCACCTGCTGGGAGGGCGACAACATCGGTTTTTGTCATCTCCAATGTGCCCCCAACAACAATCAAAAGTCAAAATGCGTTACACTTTCCGTGCATACTCAACCCCCTTTAGGTGCTGGACTAATAGGGGAAAAGTGTGTAGTAAGGGTTAGCGGAATGGTTGCAAAAGGGGGAAGGACCATGTTCAAGGTCACATGACCAAGTCTACACCCTGCTATATGGCAACTGTCCCAACATCCGCCAGTCAAAGATCCGCCAGTCAGGGTACACTGACCCTGAGCGGCAGCTACTCTACGCCCATGAGCGGTACTCTGTGCGTGCATTATAGGCCTAACGCACACAGTTACACAAATTTATTGACACAAATTGTCACATAAAACCACAACAAGTAATAACAGGTGGCAGGCGTTTCTTTTACAAGTTAAGTAACAGTTAAGGATTTAGCTGCAAAAATTAACCACTACCACAGTAGTAGTTAAGCCGCGCTCTTCAGGACCCAACATGGGCTCTTATGGGGGAATAAATTACAAAATAATTTTCTGGTACCTTAGACTTATAACCTCACCTTAGAGGTCATTTCTAACCTAACAAGCCTTATAGTCCACCATTAATTAAATTTTTATGAATAAAATTTATACATGGCGAGGTCAGGATTCGAACCCGGCCCGCTGGCGCGTGAGGTGCGAGCTTTACCTCCGAGCCACCGAGGTACTTGTTTGATGGTGGCGGAAATGTGTCTGATAACACGGTGTTTGCGGTGGCGCGTTGCATTGTACTGTAGTAAATGCATTCTTCTCTTTATTTCCATCTTGTTTATTTTAATATGGATTATTGGGTTAGGACTGCTGTTTTGGCGGGAAATTCCCAAACTTTTGACCATGTGTTCTAACCTCACTTTTACCATGTGTTTGACCACGTGAGTCAAAATGGCGGCTGGCGGGAAATTCCCAAATTTTTGACCATGTGTTTTAATTTCACTTTTACCACGTGTTTGACCTCAAAACTAAAACGATTGTTAACAGTCAACTGATGTGGAGGTATAATATATTTAACAAACTAATGAAAAGAATGAAATAGCGCTATCAACAAAGTATTCGTTAACCTCTGTAACCTTTGATAGCTCCAATCGCTAAACAACGGGAAAACTGTCTGCCCTTTATGACCTCAGATAAAGATAACTATGGATAATTGTGCAAAGCGTTTGTCAGTTTATCCAGTTGAACTTTCCTGGTATACTGTACGTTCCGCAACCAACTTGCGCCTACAGTCCGTTCATGTTTCTATTGGACACTTTCGGTTTTTGTATCTCCCCCATTTATACTTCCACAGGGTTGTAACTTGGTATAGGGGTGTACATACAGCATATAATTTTTATTAACTACCCTCTGGGGGTGAACTACCCCTGGAACAACCCCTAACTTAAAAAGTGCAAAATATCATCATAATCGTTTGAGACCCTTAATTCTAGCGTTATTAACATTGAATCGCATGAAAATACCCAGTTTTTCGATCGGGGCTCAATTCAACCCTTAACTGTTTTACACCTATTGCTCAGGTGTTTGAAGGCTGAGGTAAACCAGATTCGGGTTGTAGGTATGTGTACTCTACGTAACTCTTTCAACCAAGTTTAACCATCATCCCTTATATTTTCTTAAATCAACCCCTATAGGTTTTCTCCCATAACATGCTTACCATTAGAGCAAAAATTCTGAAACATGGTGTGTAGTTAAATACTAGTGTCTAGTATTTTATACTAATAATTTATAGTATTTTAATCTGATTCCGGCCTCCAAGGTCAATGTTACATAATAAATCACGTTAGAATTAAGCGTGGGAACCATCTCTGACTGGTTTAAAAAGGCGACCCGGGATCAAACCAAGTGAAAATTTTGCAAACACTATCTTGACTTACGTAGTCAAACACATTGTAAAAGTGGGGTTAGAGTTAAGATATTTTTATTTACCAGAGCACAGTGGCTCATACTTAGAGTTTTCTCTACTAGATCAACAAATGTGTTGTTTGCCATCAGTCTTCTTCACTGCAATTTTAAAACACCATATGGTACATTTAACTTTTGAAACAACCCCATCGGACTGCAGCACCTGTGTAGTTTGCCAGATTACTCTTTACCAGAGTGGAGTAATGTTGTTCTATTATACTTTATGGTACATAAAAATTGGACTGGGACGGTGGCAACGTCCTGTAATTCAGCTACTTGGAGGTCATGAATTGTGGATAGTTAAAAGCGATGGCTTGTGGATGCGATATTCTCTGGTGGGGATTAACGTCCACACTTTTGATGGTCATCCATAAAGTGACTCAAGTAGTCAAACACATGGTAAAAGTGAGGTTAAGCCATCATCTTGATTCACGAGGTCAAACACATGGTAAAGGTAGGTTAGAACACATGATCGAACCTTACCGTATAGTTTAATGATTTTTCAGAGTGTTGCTGTATGCAGAGCATACAGTATGTTGTTTGATGATCTTCCACCAGAGTGTACTGTTTTTGTTACATCAAAAAATTTTGTAGTCATGGAAGTTTTATGTTTCTACACTTTGTAGAATGGCTGTTGCTGAGGTTCGTTAGTTTAATTTTTCCCCACCAGAGTACAACACTACCAGAAAGTTGGATTGTATCACGTGTACGTAAGCATGTGTTGAATGAATTCCCCCAATTACCCGGCAATTTCCATGTAAATTCTCGGCAGTGTTACCAACTTATGTTATTTACTAAAAACATAGTCTATAAGGTATGTTATATACTACAAAGTAAATACTATAGCGTATTGGTACTGTTGCCAACTTACAAAATATCTGCATTGCTAAAGAACTCTAACCTCTCTTTTACCACATGTTTGACCACGTGAGTCAAGATGATGGGAAATTTCCTAACTTTTGTTCACATGTTCTAACCTCACTTTTACCACGTGTTTGACCACGTGAATGAAGATGATGTTTTAACCTCACTTTTACCACGTGATTCAAAATGGCATTTAGCGGGAAATTTTCTAACTTTTGACCACGTGTTCTAACCTCACTTTTACCACTTGTTTGACCACATGAGTCAAGATGACATCTGGCGGGAAATTTCCAAACTTTTGTCCATGTGTTCTAACCTACCTTTACCAAGTGTTTGACCTCGTGAATCAAGATGATGGCTTAACCTCACTTTTACCATGTGTTTGACTACTTGAGTCAAGATAGCGTTTGCAAAATTTTCATTGTGCTGGGTTTAAAACCTGGGCAATAGCCCCACTATGGTGTGACATTTGTTATGTTTCCCATCATCGAACCTTACCGTATAGTTTAATGATTTTTCAGAGTGTAGCTGTATGCAGAGCATACAGTATGTTGTTTGACGATCTTCCACCAGAGTGTACTGTTTTTGCTAAATCAAAAAATTTTGTAGTCATGGAAGTTTTATGTTTCTACACTTGTTGACAGAGCTGAGGAACGTTAGTTTAATTTTCCCAATCAGAGTGCAACACTACTAGAAAGTTGGCCAACTGCAACCAAGTACATTATTAGTAATGTGTATATAATATATGGTGGTACTATTTATGATTATTTAGTGGCATACACCAATATGGTAGCCCCTATGACAGCTCTACATGGGTTGATTGCCGCGTTTTCCATTTCGGGACCAAGCAACGCAATAGGCTACACAGCTGTGATTGGTAATTTTGAGATGTGGCTAGTTTACTGTTATCCCACTAGAGTGTACTGCGCGTACGAATACGGCCTTACCTGTTGCTTTGTCACCAGAGTGTATCACGTGTACGTAATCATGTGTTGAATGAATTCCCCCAATTACCCGGCAATTTCCATGTAAATTCTCTGCAGTGTTACCAACTTATGTTATTTACTAAAAACATAGTCTATAAGGTATGTTATATACTACAAAGTATATACTATAGCGTATTGGTACTGTTGCCAACTTACAAAATATCTGCATTGCTAAAGAACTCTAACCTCTCTTTTACCACATGTTTGACCACGTGAGTCAAGATGATGGGAAATTTCCTAACTTTTGTTCACATGTTCTAACCTCACTTTTACCACGTGTTTGACCACGTGAATCAAGATGATGTTTTAACCTCACTTTTAACACGTGATTCAAAATGGCATTTAGCGGGAAATTTTCTAACTTTTGACCACGTAGAGTGTACTGGGCGTACGAATACGGCCTTACCTATTGTTTTGCCACTAAAGAGTAGCACGTGTACGTAAGCATGTGTTGAATGAATTCCCCCAATTACCCTGCAATTTCCATGTAAAATCCATTAGGTAGTTCCTAAGATCTCGTGATGAGTCAGTGAGTGGGATTTCGCTTATATATATATATAATAATTAAGATTTCTATAGTTAGACTGCATTAGTTTTATATGTATCACTATTTTAAGACAGGGACCTCACATAGTGAGTATTTTAACCCCAATATGAATGAGTGATGAGTGAAGGATGATTGTGGCGCGACCTTATAGTCTTGTTACTGACTAAGGCCGACATTCTCCTTAGGCAGGACTGTTATTTTTAGCCCAACAGCCAATGGTATCTAGGGACCTATATTTTACCGTGGGATCCGAACCACAATTTAAACCTCATATATACAGATTGGTCTAACTATAAGGATGGTCTTTATGGATGACCATCAAAAGTGTGGACGTTAATCCCCACCAGAGAATATCGCATCCACAAGCCATCGCTTTTAACAATCCACAATTCATGACCTCCAAGTAGCTGAATTACAGGACGTTGCCACCGTCCCAGTCCAATTTTTATGTACCATAAAGTATAATAGAACAACATTACTCCACTCTGGTAAAGAGTAATCTGGCAAACTACACAGGTGCTGCAGTCCGATGGGGTTGTTTCAAAAGTTAAATGTACCATATGGTATTTTAAAATTGCAGTGAAGAAGACTGATGGCAAACAACACATTTGTTGATCTAGTAGAGAAAACTCTAAGTATGAGCCACTGTGCTCTAGTAAATAAAAATATCTTAACTCTAACCCCACTTTTACAATGTGTTTGACTACGTAAGTCAAGATAGTGTTTGCAAAATTTTCACTTGGTTTGATCCCGGGTCGCCTTTTTAAACCAGTCAGAGATGGTTCCCACGCTTAATTCTAACGTGATTTATTATGTAACATTGACCTTGGAGGCCGGAATGAGATTGTATAAAATACTAGACACTAGTATCTAACTACACACCATGTTTCAGAATTTTTGCTCTAATGGTAAGCATGTTATGGGAGAAAACCTATAGGGGTTGATTTAAGAAAATATAAGGGATGATGGTTAAACTTGGTTGAAAGAGTTACGTAGAGTACACATACCTACAACCCGAATCTGGTTTACCTCAGCCTTCAAACACCTGAGCAATAGGTGTAAAACAGTTAAGGGTTGAAATGAGCCCCGATCGAAAAACTGGGTATTTTCATGCGATTCAATGTTAATAACGCTAGAATTAAGGGTCTCAAACGATTATGATGATATTTTGCACTTTTTAAGTTAGGGGTTGTTCCAGGGGTAGTTCACACCCAGAGGGTAGTTTATAAAAATTATATGCTGTATGTACACCCCTATACCAAGTTACAACCCTGTGGAAGTATAAATGGGGGAGATACAAAAACCGAAAGTGTCCAATAGAAACATGAACGGACTGTAGGCGCAAGTTGGTTGCGGAACGTACAGTATACCAGGAAAGTTCAACTGGATAAACTGACAAACGCTTTGCACACTTATCCATAGTTATCTTTATCTGAGGTCATAAAGGGCAGACAGTTTTCCTGTTGTTTAGCGATTGCCGCTATCAAAGGTTACAGAGGTTAACGAATACTTTGTTGATAGCGCTAGTTTTAGTTTACGATCGTTTTAGTTTTGAGGTCAAACACGTGGTAAAAGTGAAATTAAAACACATGGTCAAAAATTTGGGAATTTCCCGCCAGCCGCCATTTTGACTCACGTGGTCAAACACATGGTAAAAGTGAGGTTAGAACACATGGTCAAAAGTTTGGGAATTTCCCGCCAAAACAGCAGCCCTAACCCAATAATCCATATTAAAATAAACAAGATGGAAATAAAGAGAAGAATGCATTTACTACAGTACAATGCAACGCGCCACCGCAAACACCGTGTTATCAGACACATTTCCGCCACCATCAAACAAGTACCTCGGTGGCTCGGAGGTAAAGCTCGCACCTCACGCGCCAGCGGGCCGGGTTCGAATCCTGACCTCGCCATGTATAAATTTTATTCATAAAAATTTAATTAATGGTGGACTATAAGGCTTGTTAGGTTAGAAATTACCTATAAGGTGAGGTTATAAGTCTAAGGTACCAGAAAATTATTTTGTAATTTATTCCCCCATAAGAGCCCATGTTGGGTCCTGAAGAGCGCGGCTTAACTACTCACAGTTCAAAAACCCTTTACCCATTTTTTTTTTATTAATCTCAAATAATATCTGATGTTTTTACACATCATGTTGCTATAAATAAAATACGATACAATACAGTAGGCCTACTTGAACAAAAAACAATGTTTATTTCATTTCATTTCAAGAACATTTACCATGAAAGAGGAAACATACAATTTTAACGAGCTTTTCAATTAAGCAAGCAGCTGACCATTTTTATGGTAATTTCTTTAATCCGAATTTGATAATTTGAAAGGAATCTGGTCCCAATTAATCCAGATTATTAGAGTTCCACTTATAATTTAATTACTAATTTGATGTACTTACCAAGTTACTACATGATTCGGTGACATTGACAAAACTATCTGACTCAAGATCTAATTTAGTAGCAACAGGTGTGTCTGTTGTCAAAACTATTTGGTTGCTCACCACTCTACACTTTTCTGATTTTAGTTCTTCAACTGGTATTTTCAAATCTTCTGTCTGTTCACAGCCCACAACGGAATTTTCAGAGGAATTCTGTTCCTGAAATAGAAAAAAGCAATTCGTTACTAATTAGGTAGTAGTCTCAAATTCTACTAATAAGAGGGATAATAAATTACCTTAAAAGTAAGTTTTAGCTGAATTGATATTAAAAGATTCCAATCGGTGGAACATTGCACTGGCATATATAGGGTGGGTGAAGTTTATACTGCGGCACCCACGGAAGTTCCAGGCGGGCCTGGGGCCTTAAATGCATTTTTTCAAACAGCAAGAAAATATTTATTGCTGTTTTAAA
Organism: Neoaliturus tenellus; assembly: GCA_030545055.2. Classification (NCBI taxonomy): domain Eukaryota; kingdom Metazoa; phylum Arthropoda; class Insecta; order Hemiptera; family Cicadellidae; genus Neoaliturus; species Neoaliturus tenellus. The sequence goes on along the minus strand of CM061531.1, from coordinate 92,044,492 downwards.
TATAGTGAACAAATTTAAAATTAAAATAAATGCCAAATTACATTAGGCCTATTTTGTATTTGTTTTTATTTGTCACATTCAAATTTGTTTTGTTACACATAAACCACTAGTTTACAGTGTTCTGCGGCTGTTAGGTTAGGTAATGTGCTGTTTAATGTGTATACAGCCGACATTCCAGACACTCGCTCCTCAAAGTTCGTTTGCGCAGATGATATCTGGCTTATCAGCACAAGGAATTCCAAATTGCTGAGGAAACACTAAAAAATGACCTCACGACCCTCGGTGAATACTTTAAAGCCTGGAAGCTAAGTCCAAACCCAACAAAAAACGAGGTTTCTTGCTTCCACTTGAACAATAGAATGACCCACCAAAAGCTTAAAATTATATTTGACGGTGTTGAGCTAAAGCACAATGAAAACCCACAGTACCTAGGGGTCACTTTAGATCGCTCCCTGACATTCAAAAGCCACCTATAAAAGGCAGCAGCCAAGGTGAGAACCAGGACTAACATTGTCCATCACCTTGCTGGCTCCACATGGGGAGCTAACGCACAAGTTCTGAGAACCACTGCTCTGTCCCTAGTTTACTCAACTGCTGAGTACTGTGCTCCCATGTGGTTGAACAGTGTACATGTCAGGGATATCGACATCCAGCTAAATAGGGCTATGAGAGCCATTAGTGGTACACTCATGGCAACCCCCCGTCCCCTGGCTCCCGCTCCTGTGTAATATCGCTCCACCTGAAACCAGACGTAGGGATGCACTCATTAGGGAATATACTAAGATCTTATCTGCTCCACACCTACCCATCCATGATTACCTACCCCAGGAGACAGGCAGATTGAGGTCTTGAAGACCACCACTGCGGACAGCATCCCAGTTGACGGACACAAACTTTTCAATCCATACCGACTGGACTTCCTCCTGGGACTCTTTCCAAGGTCGGAATCACTTTTTGATTGCTGACCCAACCTTAGCAGTAAGTGGTATGGATCTTCCTCGGAAGCAGTGGACTGTTCTCAATCGATTCCGCACTGGTGTGGGAAGATGTAATTATTGGAAATACAAATGGGGAATGACAGAAGACCAGTCATGCAGCTGTGGAGAGGAGTTCCAGACTATGACTCACATAGTCAATGAGTGCCCTTTGAGTGCTTTCCCGGAAGGGCTGATGGGCCTTCATTGTGCAAGTGAAGCTGGGCTGCAATGGCTTAGCGCCCTGGATTTAGCTTTATAGAGAGATCATTAATGTTTATTTTAGTTTTATTTTAAATGTGTTGACGCAAGTGCTTTGCACTGCAGAACATCTTTTATTTATTTTATTATTATTATCTTTAAGATGGCGGCTGGCTATGACAGTCAAACGATGCATGTATATTTATTTCATTCTTTTGGCAACACGTTTTATTGGAACATATTAATGAATTTAGGAATATTAATTCTATAAACAACTGTTCTCATTTAATGGGGACGATTGGTAATAATAATAAAAATAAAAAACTTGGGAATGTGTAGACTTGGCGTTGAGTGAGCGTAGCGTACGAGATAAACCTGACGGCAAGTGAGAGGAGCGAACGAGCTAAACCTTCCTCAGGTTGGCATTGTAAAGTATGCCGGGTAAGCAAGCTATTTTATTTTTTAAAATATCAAACCCATAACCTTTTGTCTTCATGTTAAATTATTAAAATTTACAAGGAAGAATATTTTTAATAGAACATCTAAGGGGTCCAACAATTATTAAATATTTTTTTAAGTAAGTTACAGTATGTTAATGGTAAATGATGCATGGTATATTATGTTATTGCTCAAATGTCTGAAATACAGTCCATTGTTCAAAACAAGCGCCCTTATAGCAATGAAACAACACTCCGGCCATCTGGACAGCTATAATAGACTAAGGTCTGGTCATTGACAGGAACATCTTTCCACCGCTCCATTTTCACATTGAATGACTTTTGACATATTTGGCAATAACGTACTTAACCTAACTGCCATTCTTTAGCTTTAAATGATGGTGAGAAGGAAAATAATCCAATTCCGGTTTTGCTACAATCCCAGTCACAAGCTGCACTTGCAAGTGTAGCTTTTTCAAAACTGTCTATGGTCGAATCAAAACTGCACTCAACCAATGTATACAGAACCAAATAAGTAGGGACATCCCATGTTAAAAAATTTTAGTTTTGCCCCCGAAAACCAGAAGAAAATAAAGCGCTGATGCTAGGATTACTTCTCCTTTCTGTCACGGGAAGCGCTCTTTCTACCACTCAAATGTCAAAATCAGCATATTTATTTACAACAAATCAAAACAATAACAAACTTCTGTAAAGTTACTCTTGTCATCTGTTTCCATTCAACCAATCAGCATAATCCTTACCATCTTGGTGGTGCTATCTGTTTTTCGGGGGAGGCGTTCTCACTTCCCCATAAGGATGTCCCTACTTATTCGGTTCTGTATACATTGACTCAACTATGACAGAGTAGACATGGTAGTACCCTTCATTGAATAAGGACTGACTTTGGACACAGACCTTGAAGAAATTATTGATGAATTTAAGAAATTGGTTCTTTTCGCTTAGCGAATGACATTATGAATTCTTAAATGGTCATAACAACTAAAAGTACTAAAGTAGAGTCTTTTCCCGGACTTCGATAACTCAGAATTCTGGATAATTGGGAAGCCTGGCAGGGCTGAAAGTGCACAGGATTTCAAGGTGCTAAGCGCCATGGCATCAGCCCAAGCACCATGTAGTGCTTTTTTCTTAAGAGCACGCCATTTAGGGTAACAGGATCTCCAGAACCTGGTTGTAGTTTTTTATCAAAGGAACATAAGTTACCATACAGTAATTAGTGATAGTTTGGTACCTGAAAGCAATACTAGTATAGGCCTAAGTAGTGATAAGTTGAGAGGTGATAAATATATGGCTTAATCATTTAAATATACAAGGTGGGGTAACCTCAAAAATTAATGGATTACAAATAGATTTGGAAAATTCTGATATTGGTGTAGGGGAGAGTAGGGTAATCATGCGCAGCGGGTAATGGTGCACATCGTAGTTTTTAATGAATGAAATAAGTTAAAAAGCTCCAGTGTGTGCTGCAGTCTAGCGGGGGACTCAACAACCAATGCGCGACCTCGTGGTTTTCGCCACTGAAATTTTTGAGGTTATGAGAGGCCAAAATCTAAAAGTTGTGTGTTTCATGTTATTTTTGCGCCTGAGAAAATAGTAAGGTTCGGGCAGATCTTTAGATAACCTAATACTTACTTAGTATTAAAATTAATGGTAGTCTTTGCTTTATCGTTTGAAACACTTAATTTATTTTTTCATCCCTTCTTAAGATAGTGAGAAAATAAAATACTTTCGAATGCAACATCGGGTAATGGTGCGCGGCAGTGCGCACGATTTCCCCCCAAGTAGTTATAGGTAAGAAAATAAACGGTATCAGATGACTGACACATACTTTCTCCCAACAATATAAAAACATGTGTTAAAAGCTTTAAACATAAATGTCTAGATGACTCTGTCGGATAGCTACCAGCTGAGCAGCGCGAGCTTGACCCTACGCGCATCTGTGACTTTTAACAACGTACTGCGTTTACCGCTAAACGAAAAATTGTATTTTCTCCTCAACCACTTGACGTAGAGCAATAATTTAAAGTTCTGGATTATTTAGTTTTTTGAGCTTGATTTAATGGTGATAAGTAAAATTTATTTTGAGACAACAGCTATTTTGAAAATAAAAAAAATTGATTTTTTTAAACACTTTTTACTCCATAACTTTTGAACGCGCATTTTCTCGGAGATGCGGGTGGTGTCATTTTATCCACCATTTTAAGCTTAATAAACCACAAAATTTTAATCAAAATCGTTAGAGCCGTTTTTGAGAAATTTGGATTTTTTACGATTTTTGAGGGTTTTGGGGGGTAAAATACCCTTAAAAATCAAAAATTCAAAAAAATGAAAAAAACGCCTGGAATTATCGTGGATTTGGACCTATATACCAAATTTCATTAAAATCGGACCATTAGGGCATTCTCTAGCTCTGTTTACATCCTGACACACATACACACACACACACACACACACACACACACACACAGACATCACTCCGAAAACCACTTTTTTGGACTCAGGGGGAACCATAATGGATAAATCCACCAACAACTCAAATTCGAAAATTTTGACGAAAACAATACTTTCTCCATATACTATGGTATAGGGGGAGAAAGTAAAAATTACTTCTTCTTTTTACATTCTTGTTTACAGATGCTCTTAAACTGTTCGTCCTGGAGTCATGCAGACACCTCAGGTGCAGACACAGCAGAAAATTAGCCTACGTGTGCTAATTTTGCATTAACCCTTGAAAAATTTTGTAATTTTTAATCAAAACTTTTGTTAAGTGTATTGTAAAGCTCAAAGAAAGTATTGTTTAGCTTTAAGACATTCAATATGTTATATTGATATTGAATTTATATTGATGAAACAGATTTATTCTAAATATTTTAACCCATAAGTCCCACCATTACCCACCCCCATGCGCACAATCACTTGATGGGTAGGGAAATCGTGCGCAAGTGCATATTCTTATATAATGTTGTATATTTAATTAATGTTAATATATATGATAATGATAATTTTTTATAAGAAACTACATTAAATACCAAAGAGTTTGACACAAGTATTGGTAATTTTTGCCCGCATATTTTCTGGGAAGAATTTGTTCCCTTAGGTACGCACCATTACCCTTCTTTCCCCTATTGTGTTGAAACAAACACTGGCTGGATGTAGATACAATCTATTTTTCAGATAAATAAAGGTAAATTTTAATGTTCTCAGTTTTTTTCTGTAGAACACAAGGTATTCATGGAGGTACCTGTATGAATGTTAATGTTATGTACATGCCTGTATGTTAATGCTCAGGAATAGCATTAATTATATTGATAGAACAGATTTCTGTCTTTATTTCTAGTAAAGTGTTTTAGGGTTCATGTGTTGAGTTACCAGATTTTAATTTAGTTGTATTCTCTCTGTTTCGTGAATCTGATGTAACTAATTTTAAATGTTTTATGACTAGCTTATAATCCCTTTTTAAATTAATCTGTAAAAAGTTAAAGAATAAAACTGTGGTAATTGCTGCCGATTTTAATATAAGTAGACATCTTGGGGACTTGTTAAGTGTCAATAAAAAATGTCTTTTTTGAATTTAACTAGACTTTATGGTTTCTAGGAAAAATTTCAGGAGCCTACTCGAAAACATTGACATCTAAGACATGCATTGACAATATACTTGTAAATAAAAAAGATGTTGGTCACGACCCATTATCATTAAATTTAGACTTAGGTTTTTCTGACCATAGGGCTTTGTTTACTACTTAAGTCGAGAATAGTATAGTACATCAAGCTAAAAACAATTGTTAGAAAAAAAATATTTTCTTAAAAAAATACTACACAATTTCTTAATGAACTGAGTAAGATTTCCTGGAATTTATCTGAGGACTAGGTGTTGCCCGTCACAGCTTCACCCGTCATTGAATTTATTTTAAAGGTAATAAAATCTTTTTAAAGAGCAACGAAATCTAATTCCTAAAGAATGACATTGAAACAATGAAGTGGTGTAAATGGAGCTCTAAAGGAATTTCACAAAACCTGTTCTTAGGGAGAAAAGGTTTCTTAAATAGAGGAGGTCCTGAAAACCTATGGGCAAATAGGAACAACCATGTCAAATTTCAACCCTATAGGCCCTACAGTAATTTCGAAGTCATGTGGGTCAGAGCCCTAAAGAACATCATAAACTATATTTGCAAAACTGTATCTTAGTGAATACCTATTAGCAAAACGGAACGATTACATTAAATTTCAACCCGTAGGCTATGGTGGTTTTGAGCATTTTTGGGGAGGAGCCCTAAAGGAAATTTGCAAAATCGTTTCTTAATGATGGACGTTACCTGTGAGCAAAAAGGAACGTCCACGTCAAATTTCAAACCTGTTGACCCTGGATTAATTTTGAAGTCATGTGGGGTGAAACCCAAAAGAACTTCAAAAACTATATTTACAAAACCATTTGGTAGTGAGTACCTGTTAGCAAAACGGGACATCCACATTAAATTTACACACCTTAGGATCTATGGTAATTTTGTATCCACCCAGATACTTGTTTTGAAATGCAGCAGTTTGATAGCAGCGCATGTTATTGTGTTATGCACTTGTGACATTGTCGTGTTAAAAGATTTATTGAGATGTGTGTTTGCTTGTTTTAAAAAATGTGTGTTTTTCAGACTAAGATTGTAATACAGCAGGTTACTTAGAGAATGTGAGGACACTAGTTCTCGAGTTTGATAAAAAATAAACAAATGAAAATATAGGCTTAAGCATCAGGGAGGGGGCATGGGGGGCATGTGCCCTTCCAACTTTTGGGGAGTTGTATAAGAAAATACAAAATTTAAGAACTAAAATTATTTTTTAAAGTGCTAACATATTCTGCATGCCCCCTCAAAAAAATTTTTGATTGTCATTTGAAATATATATTAACAGTTAGTTAGATTTTTTCATCTGACCTTACCTCTTTGAATACTTGTGCAGCATCATCCCTGAAACAAAAAAGGTAGTGTTGATAGGATTGATTGTGGTAATTAAGAATAAGAATAAGAATTAAGGTAAAATAGTATAAACTATAGCCTTATAATTGAAAATCTATGGTTAGGTGTTACAAAATCTCAAGCATAATGCTTTCAAAACTTCACTATAATCAAAACTGTATTTTATCCTTAGTGCTACATTTTGTTCAAATGAATGAGAACTTATGCAGGGAATAGCAATTTAAAAAATACAAATGGTATTTAAAATGAGATCAGTGTTATAACCTCAAGTGTAATGCGTCAAGCATGACGTGTATGATGCAAGTGTAGTGCGTCAAGTTTGTGAGGTTTCAATGTACTTTATCTTTCTTTATGAATTGTGCAAGTACCCGCATAACTTACCCTCCGACGAACTTTCCAGTTTGGACTAAGAAGTGCAGTGTTACGATCGTCAAATATACACACATACAATTGCTATAGGCCTACATGCGACCAGTTTACCCGAGCACTTTTTTAGGCCTACTATTGATTTTTCACGTGCCAAGATTAAATTATACTCAATTCAATTAACTCTATACAAATGAAGAAAGAAATCTGCTACTTAAGAAAAATATACTTACAGACTGTTTTGTTCTGGCACAAGATTTGTGAGACAATCTGGATCTTCAGTTGAATCACAGATAAATACTTGGTGAAACATGTTGGCAAATATTCTGAAATCACGATAAGAAGAATAAATTTATGACCAAAATAGATTTTAAAAATCACACCAAGCAGTGCACTCAGCAAATTTTCAAAAGAGCTGAATGCAAAGGTTTTTTGAATGATTTTTTACGCTTACAAACCACAAAATACAGTGACCAGCCTACAATGACAATAATGCACTTGAACTAACTGACAAAATCAAATGGATTAAAATTCAACACAGGTGGGTGAGTCAGTGGCGTAAAAGGCGAAACTTCGTTATCCGTCTCCACCGTTATTATCGATGTGGAAATTTCGATATTGCGATTGAAATTGAGCGATGAAAACAATCGAATCAACAACGATACTGAGAACAGATATGTAGGCCTAATCTAACCTAACAGTGTAACTGTAAACCTCCGTCACTTTAATTGACAACGATGTTTATAACAACAAAATCAATGGTGTTTGGAAACATTTAAAATGCATATTCCCTCAATACAATAGCAAAAAAAAAACCTTTCGGATTTGTATTTTGCAGCATTTGTGTGACGCCATTTTAGATCTGACGAAGTCTGCTTCTTCTCATAATTTGAATTTAGATACCCAGCTAACTTACACAACAAACTTGGTTAGTTTATTCTGTGTTGTTCTTTGTTACAGGTTACATTAGCTACTGTACAATTTTTACTTTTTCTGTTGTTGTTTTTTTCAGTTACTTGTTTGAATATATACGGTATTTGTTTTATTGTCAAAAGGTTTATTTCATTATATTAGAACGAGAAACTAAGTCAGGTGATAAAATCGTAATCGTATCGTGTAATTGTATCATCAATATAAGTTAATAGCAATATTATCGCAATATCGAAATTTCCACATCGATAATAACGGTGGAGACGGATAACGAAGTTTCGCCAAGTTGACATTTGTTACCTAGGTAGAAAAAAAATAATCTTTTTATTTTTATCATTCATACTTTCAAAATGGTGTCTGTTAAAAATCTTTAACCTTAAATTGCATAAAAACTACATAGGCCGAGGCCTAGGTCTAGGTAAGGTAGACCTGTTTTTTGGAAAATTTCATTAAAAATCCAATGATGTATCAACTTATCTAGGCTATTCTAACTTATTGTTGGCTGTAATAGGATAGGCCTATTAAAATTTGTGGAGATTAAAATCTTTACAAGATTTGACTACCGGTAAGTTTTACATGGTACATACCTAAAGCTTCGTTTATTGCGTTTTCAATTTCATTTTAGGATTCTAGGCCTATATAATTTAACATAAAAGACTCGTTCCTAAAGAGAACAAGGGCTGAAGAATGACAGCTGAGTTCGCATTGTTTAATATCAGACTAGAGAGTTGGTTATCCTCGGAGCTGTCGGAAAACCAAGGACGGCAGAGGAAAAGTATAACTCTACCGCATAACTATGGCACTACAGTCATCTTGACGGAAAACAACAAAAGAACACACTCCTGATCATGATCTAACCTAACACAAATGACTGACGGAGATGGACTGACTCAATCCACAAATCCAAAATTAAGACGTTGACTGAAGAAACCGCTTGTCGGCTTACTGATTCACTGCTTCCGTTTGGCTTCTATTATTTAAGTCACTTTTAGTCAGTTCACACACTTCAACTTCACATAAGTTACTCAGGCAAGCAACAAGCAGTCATGTTTCTGTCCTTCAATTAACACAAAAGCCGACGACAAAACCAGATTTATTTTATAAGAAGTTTAACCTCAATCTCAATCTCCCCTGTCTCTGTCACGAATTCAGATTTAGACTTTAGACTGTGGTACTTACTGCCCTTTTCAGCCCCTCCTGACAATAGACAATAGACAACAAATAGTTAGTGTTAGTGTTAGTGTCGTCAATAACCAAAACAAAGAGGCGCTGCTGTGGGCAGTGTTGCTACCCTAGGAACTATAGTTTTACCCTGAAAAGAGGATAAATTACCTTAAATTACCCCAAAGCTTGCTTTGTTGCTTTATACAGGGTTAGGCAAAAGTCTGGATACCCCCAGTTATCTTTTTAACGCGTTGCAGTAGGAAAACCAAACTCGGCACATGTTTACAAAATCAAAAACGGCACTTTTTCATCAACTACACAATTTTGCCCCTGCCCCCAAAATGGGGTATTTTGGGGGCAGCCCCAAATTTTCAAATGTAAACCCCTATCGAGTGACCCCTCATTTTAAACGGTTTATCAAGAGAAATTAAATGGCGCAAACCGGAGGTCGATATCTCACCCCTAACCAAAATGGCAGCCATTTCAAAATTTGACATGGGCAAGCAAGTATAAGTATGGACACCCCCAATTAATTTTTTAACACGTTGCAGTAGGAAAACCAAACTCGGCACATGTTTACAACATCAAAAACTGCACTTTTTCATCAACTACACAACTTTGCCCCTGCCCCCAAAATGGGGTATTTTGGTTGCAGCCCCAAATTTTCAAATGTAAACCCCTATCGAGTGACCCCTCATTTTAAACGGTTTATCAAGAGAAATTGAATGGCACAAATCGGATGTCGATATCTCATCTCTAACCAAAATGGCAGCCATTTTAAAATTCGAGAAGGGTAAATTTACATTTGTTAAAATTAAATCGGAAAATAGCTTTTTGGAATTTATAATTTCTTGAATTATTTTAGAATTGAACCTAATAGCAGAAATGAACTAGTAGGTTCAATTCTAAAATAATTCCAGATATTCTCGATTCTAAAAAAGCTATTTTCTGATTTAATGTAAAGTCAATTTACCTTTCTCGAATTTTAAAATGGCTGCCATTTTGGTTAGAGATGAGATATCGACATCCGGTTTGTGCCATTCAATTTCTCTTGATAAACCGTTTAAAATGAGGGGTCACTCAATAGGGGTTTACATTTGAAAATTTGGGGCTGCCCCCAAAATACCCCATTTTGGGGGCAGGGGCAAAGTTGTGTAGTTGATGAAAAAGTGCAGTTTTTGATGTTGTAAACATGTGCCGAGTTTGGTTTTCCTACTGCAACGCGTTAAAAAGTTAACTGGGGGTATCCAGACTTTTGCCTAACCCTGTAGTACAGTACCACACAAGAAGGTGGCCTGTGAAAAATTGCGCATTTTATGATTCTGTATGAGAGAAACTAAAAGTACATGTAACTGTAACCATTGACTATGTACATTACTAGGTACTTGTCACGTAGTGTACAAAGTCAATGCTGTAACTTATGTTGGTTATGAAGTGACAGAGATCTATTTTTGTTTGTTAATGGTTTCAAAATTCATCTGAAGGTAAGTTTAATCAGCTGTTAAATAACAATTCACTTTAAAGATCTTGTAATAAAAGTTGAGCGCCCTCTAGAAATAAATCAATGGCCAGGGGGGCGAAGCCCGAAACGATATGTCCTTTTTAATTAAGATTCGCCCACGCTCTATATCCTAAGCTTCAAAATGACACCTCAATCTTAAAAATCGGTACAGTAAGTCGATGAGAGACAAAAAGGGACGCATTCGCATTGCATTTTTACTTTGAGGGTTTGATTAAAAAATTTGGAAGTTTCGTTTACGAGGCGCCAGAGTCGCTGCCATCGATGTTGTTTATTATTCACATTCAGCTGGATTTACAGTTCTGCAAAACACTTTACCAAAACATAAACATAACTCTCAGTTATAAAATGTTTCATCCTTGGTTGAGAAGAGTGGTAATACTGATTTATTATATCTATCAAATAAATGTCACTTGTATTTCATGTACGCCGCAGAAGATCGCACCACCTTTAATAGGTTTCAAACACGCCTATGCTATGAGAAGTCTCTTCACTTAGTGTATATAGTCAAAGCTAATACTGTTATAAAACACCTAAAACAAGAGAAAGGCAGTTAAATAAATTAAATAACGCTTAAATAAATATAATTAAATTAATTAATTTTTAAAATAGGTGACATTTAAATGCATTTTTGTGTGTAGGCCTACTGGTATAATCCTAATAAGGTACATTTTCTATTTTTTATTATTTAAAAGTTTTATCTTTATGACAGTATTTTAGTCTATTCATCTTATAAACGCCTAGGCTACTCTAAATTCCCTTATCTCTGTAATATAGCTACGGTTACATTAATGTTTTCTTTATTTATTTAATATATGTTAGTTTCATTATTATTATTGGCCTAACTTGGTCCCCATTCTTATAGGCCCTAAGTTTACGCTTACACAAATAAAAAATTATTAATTACCAATATGTTTTTGCAATTTCCTACAGAGGTTACCTCTCTGATTTTGATATTTTTATTTTATTTTTTTTCACCTATAAACTTTTTTTAATAAGTATTAAATACCGTCACTGTGTAATCCTAATACTGTAAAGGTTCCATCCTGTTTTATCTTGCAATTAATTTTGTTATTATAACTTATGGCCTAAGCGTTGTCAGTTTATTCTCTTATTGATTAAGTAAAACCTTACTTATAATTTTCCAGTACCTTACAAATAATACAGATTAATTTTTTATTCGTAAAAATGTTAATTGTAATATACTGGTGGGCTGTGTACTAACATTTTTCGTATTTAATTTTAAAACTTGACTAAGTTTATTTGGTTAAGTTTTTACAGTTTGTGTTTCATGCTTCTCCATAATTTTTCATGTTCTTCAATAAAATGTTGACTATTTTCAACATTTATTTTAATTTTACCATTGACTATGTACAAAGTCAATGATTTTACCCTAAGATTACCCTAAATTTTTCATTGCCCTAAAAATTACCCTTAGACCAGTAAAATACCCTAAAAAAGGGTAATTATACTCTAAAAATGGCAACACTGGCTTGGGGTCGGGAGGTGCCAGGTGGTAATAATTATGGGTTGTTGGGTGGGGGACTCCCGCCCGCCTATTTTTGGCGGGTTCGGGTTGGCGGTTTGGTGCTGGTACTGCTGGGGGTGGCACAACGTACAATAAGAGGTGTAGTTACAAATTGTCATATTACAATGCAATTATTAGACACATCCCGTGGACACGCCTATGTCTAGGCTTGTCCACGGGTGGTGCCGCGGCACCACCACTACATTGAGATTAAGTCAGTGTAAAATGTGATTTTTACGTAGTAGATAGGTACCGGAATACAGCAGATTATATTAAACATTGTTAACACTAGTTGATTTATTCATACTAGAGATCGCCTCCTGATCAAAATTTCAGTTTTTCTGGAAGAAGTTAAAAATCATTTTATAACTGAAACATCTGTTCTTCCTGTTTTTCTAGCAATTGTTTTACAACAGAAAATGTCTCGTGATTCAATCAATTCTCCCTCTCCATAAGATTAACATTGGAATTTTAAAAGCCTGGGGGGCGTAGCCCTGGAGTCCGATGAGAGTTAGAATGAGATTCTGTTGATCTACAAGACTACACCTTTCTAACGGTATGCGCGGATTTCTCCTACGATGCACACCGCACACGAGCTGAGAAAAAAGGAGGAAACAAAACATGCTTGCCTATTAATATATAGATAATAATTATAATTTAGCTAAGTAACTAGCAGCTATACCCAGCGCGCGTTGCTGTGTTCAATTTAAGTTGTTTACAGAAATAAAGCTATTTTAATAGTTGTTCATATAATATATATTAATGTAAACTCGTAAGCACGCCACGTATGACTGGCCGTGCAATAAACAGGCATTTTCCAAATTGAACCCCACAATAGTCAAAGATTATCCTTGTGCCTTATTGATCGTAATTGCAAATGCAAGAGCGCCTATGAGCAAAAAGGCACGTCCATGTCAAATATCAACCATGGAGGCCCTAAATTAATTTGGAAGTCCAGAGGAGTGGAGCCCTAAAGTGCTTAAAAAACTAGACTATATTTGCAAAACCGTTTCTTGGTGAGTACCTATGAGCAAAGAGGCACGTCCATGTCAAATTTTAGCCCTGGCGGCCCTAAAGTAGGCCTAATTTAGAAGTCCAGTGGGGCGGATCCCTAAACAGGTTCAAACACTATATTTGCAAACCAGTTTCTTAGTGAGCACCTATAAAAATGAAGAATCATCCATCAATTTCAATCCCGGTGGATCTAAATTAGTTTTAAAGTCCAGTGGGGCGGAGTCCTAAAAAGCTTCAAAAACTATGTATGCAAAACAGTTTCCTTGGTGAGTACTTATGAGCTAAGCTAAGAGGCACGTCCATGTCAAATTTCAATCCCAAAGACCCTGAAATTCAACAGGATGGGATGGAATTCCTGCAAAAGTCATCAAAGACCTGGCCTTATGCATTGTAAAGCCATTGACTCACTGCATTAATATATCACTGCAAACTGGATACTTCCCTGACAAATTAAAATATGCCCAAGTAATACCCATTTTCAAAAAAGGAGACCCCCAGCAAGTATCAAATTATCGACCTGTAGCTCTTTTACCTGTCCTATCAAAGATTTTTGAGGAAATAGCCCTTTTGCAATTAGTTCCATTTCTTGAATCTAATGAGTTGTTGAGTAGGAATCAGTTTGGTTTTAGGCAGGGGCGGAGCACTTCTGATGCAGTTTCTGACCTCATTTCTGATGCAGTGGAGGCCTTGGACAGATCGCAGAGAACTATCGGTGTTTTCTGTGATTTGTCGAAGGCCTTCGACTGTGTCAGACACAATATCCTCTTTGAAAAACTGAAGTTATATGGCATAACTGGTTCATCTCTTGCCTGGTTTGGAAACTACCTTGCCAACAGATTCCAGCAAGTGGTTGTAACAAATGAATTCAAAGTGAAGCGGTTCTCAGCTTGGAGTCCTTGGTTTATGGTGTGCCTCAGGGGTCAAAAGTAGGGCCTCTTCTATTTATTCTTTATATTAATGATTTGTCTTTTTCAATTCCATCCAAAATTATTCAATTTGCAGATGATACCACTATGTTAGTTAGGGCACCTTCTATCCCACTTGCAGTTAGTATAGGCCTATAGCTTCCAAAGATTTATCAACCATGGAAAAATGGTTCAGCAAATAATGGCCTCCATTTAAACTGTTCCAAAACACATATCCTTCATATTCACAATCCACAATTGAACACAGGAAAAGTCACTCTTAAATAAGACTCAGGAGAACAAATTCAATCAGTAGGAAGTACAAAATTTCTAGGTTTAAATATTAGTGAACATTTGAAGTGGTCTGATCATCAGCATCAACTAAATTCCTCCTTATCCAAAGCTTTGTTTGCACTGAGAGTTGTGTTCAAATCCCAATGAGCAAAAAAATGGGTTTAAAACTGTTTTAAAATAAGTTTCAAACTCGTATTAAAACTGTTATCAATATAAGTACAGTCAACAACGTTTTCGTATTAATACGAGTTAAAAATTGTTCAAAACTCTATTAAAACAATTTTAAAACAGTTTCCAACAATTTTTATGTTCATTGGGAAACTACAGGTCTTAGTGCAGCTCTCATGGTTTACTATTTATATTTCTTGTCCAAGGCTTGCTATGGCATCATCTCTTTTGGTAGTTCACCAATTATCAATAACATTTTCATCCTCCAAAAACGAGCTGTTAGGATTTTGGCGCAAATCAGACCCCGCTCATCTTGTCGCCCTCACTTCATCAGGATGAATCTTCTAACACTCCATGCTGTCTATATATATCACCTATGTATATTTGTAAAAAATAATCATTCAGTTTTTTTATCAGGAAATCATACACATCACTACAACACACGTCATAGAGAATCTCTTCAATTTCCTGTTCACAGAACAGCTCTGTATGAAAAATCCCCATTGTACATGGGGAGAAGGGTCTACAACCACCTCCCTATTCAAATAATACCCCCCGTCGCAGCAAACCTGCGTACTCAGCGAATTTCCAACGGAATTTTGGGTATATTTTCTATTTCCCCATAAAATCCATGGGGATGAGAGGATGTAGGTTTGCCGCCATATGGGTTTTGTTGGTAAATATAAGTTAAACCCTACCTAGTGATTGTACATACCAAATTTTATAAGGCTATGGTGTTCTTTTTATTTTCCCCATAAACCCTATAGGGTTGAGTACGTAGGTTTGCCGCCATATGGGTTTTCTAAGCATATATAAGTTAAACGCTTCCAAATGAATGTACATACCAAATTTTATCAAGATATGTCAATAAATAAGCAAGAAAGAAGGTTTTGTTGATTTCCCATACAAATAACATGGAAAACATACTTTTTGGATTTTCTCCATAACCATTTAAGCTAGGTAAAAAATTCAAAATACTAGATTGTTTGTTTTTTTACGCTCTTTTAAATGATTTAAGTTAAAATTGTTGAATTTTCTAAATAAAAGTAAAAAAAGCCAAAAACCCATTTTTAACCCTTTTGAAACCCCATAAAACCCCGTTCCCATGGTCCGATCATTCTGGTTCGCGAACTCAACCTAGTAGACACTGGCTTACACCCCTGTACCAAATTTCATTAAAATCGGAGGTTCCGTTCAAAAGTTATCGTGTTTTCTCGGACACATATATATATATATATATATAGATATATATACAGTGTGTAAATTAAGTATGGAAATAAATCTGTATTTTTTAAACCAAAATAGATAGAAATATTTGGTTTGTGGCTTTGACTGTTCACCAAGGTTCCGGAATTTTTTGCATCAGAAAAATTTTTTCACCCCCTCAGGGGGGTAGGGGTAGGGGGTAACTTAATTTTTTTAAATAGCAACCCCTATTGAGTGACCCCTCATTTTGAAGGGTTTGTCAAAAGAAATACAATGCCGTAAACCCGAGGTCGGTATCTTACCCCTAACCAGAATGGTGGCCATTTTAAATTTCGAGATGGGCAAACGAAATCCAGTGTGGATACCCATATTTACCTTTTAAATGGGTTACATTGGGTAAGCAGAACTCCAGATACCATTATTAGATTGAAAAGTGGATGTTTTTATCGTATTCAAAATTTTGCCCCAGCCCCCAAAATAGGGGATTTTGGGGGCAGCCCCAAATTTTTAAACGCAAACCCCTATTGAGGGACCCCTCGTTTTTAAGGGTTTGTCAAGACAAAAGCAGTGGCACAAATCTTAGGCCGATATGTCATCCCTAGACGAAATGGCAGGCATTCAAAAACTTGATTGGGTAAAAAAGCGCCCATTTCATTAATTAAAAATGTTGAATGCCTGCCATTTCGTCTAGGGATGACATATCGACCTAAGATTTGTGCCACTGCTTTTGTCTTGACAAACCCTTCAAAACGAGGGGTCACTCAATAGGGGTTTGCGTTTAAAAATTTGGGGCTGCCCCCAAAATCCCCTGTTTTGGGGGCTGGGGCAAAATTTTGAATACGATAAAAACATCCACTTTTCAATCTAATAATGGTATCTGGAGTTCGGCTTACCCAATGTAACCCATGTAAAAGGTAAATATGGGTATCCACACTGGATTTCGTTTGCCCATCTCGAAATTTAAAATGGCCGCCATTCTAGTTAGGAGTAAGATACCGACCTCGGGTTTATGGCATTGTATTTCTTTTGACAAACCCTTCAAAATGAGGGGTCACTCAATAGGGGTTGCTATTTAAAAAAATTAAGTTACCCCTACCCTTCCCCCCCCTGAGGGGGTGAAAAAATTTTCTGATGCAAAAAATTCCGGAACCTTGGTTAACAGTCAATGCCACAAACCAAATATTTATATCTATTTTGGTTCAAGAAATACAGATTTGTTTCCATACTTAATTTACACACTGTATAGATATATATATATATATATATATACATATATATCAATTTGAACGAACGGTGTTTTTGGCTTCTAGGGACCTCAAAATGAAAAAGTATCATGGTCCCGGGCTTAGTTCTTACCGTGACTACTACCGTAATAGCGTATTCCCTATAGGGAAATTCGCTAAAATCTGAAGAAAAAATGACATCATTTAAGAAAATGCTCAAGGACCACTTAACAACATTGTGTCCTTACTCTGTTGAGGATTTTTTTTGAGAAAATTAATTTTGAATCTTAATTTCAATGTTGTATTTATTTTGTTTACAAATCATGTTTTTTTTTTTTTTTTTGTTTTCTTCCAATGTCATTTAAGTTTTAGGATAAGTTAGATTTAAGACTTCTTTTAATTTGGACGTGTCATATGTTTACTTGTAAAAATCACAACTATGTAAATTCTGTGTGACAAATAAAGAATTTCATTTCATTTCATTCCTGAAGTAATTTTGAATGGGTCGGCGCCCTAAAGTACTTAAAAAACTATATTTGTGGGGTGGAGCCCTAACGAGCTTAAAAACTATATTTGCAAAACCGTTTCCTAGTGTTTACCTATGAGCAAAGAGAATCATCCATGTCAAATTTCAACCCTGGAGGCCCTAAAGTAATTTTGAAGTCCAGTGGGGTGGAGACCTAAAGTACTTAAAAAACTATATTTGCAAAACCGTTTCTTAGTGAGCACCTATGAGCAAAGAGAATCGTCCATCAAATTTCAACCCTGGTGGCCCTAAAGTAATATCAAAGTCCAGTGGGGCGGAGTCCCAAAGAGCTCCAAAAAATATATTTGCAAAACTGCTTCTAAGTGAGGGTACTTATGAACAAAGAGGATTGTCCATGTAAAATTTCAACATGTTTAGGCTGTTACAGTAATTAAATTGCGAGCTTCTGTGGGGTGGAGCCCTAAAGACAACATAAACATAAACATTTTACTTCACAGCAGTTACTTCTATGATTATAAGCATTTGCTTGAATTAAACTCTCAATTATTTTAACTAGAGATCGCCCACTCGTCGAAATTCGACCAAAAATCCAGTTGATCTTGAGCCAATTAGATTTCAAATGTTTTATAATGTAAACATCTGTTCTTCCTGATTTACTAGCATTTTTCACTACAACAGCTGTCTAATGATTCAATCAATTATCCTTCTCCCATAACATTAAAACTTTGAAAGCCTGTAGGGCGTAGACCTGGAGTCCGATGTGAATTAGAATGGGATTCTGCTCATCTACAGGACTATACCTTTCTAACAGTATGCGCGGATTTCTCCTACGATGCTCACGAGCTGAGAAAAAAGGAGGAAACGAAACATGCTTGCCTATTAATATATAGATTACAGCAGTTAATTTTATAAACACTATATTTCTAAAACCTGACACTGCACCAATGTATGCCCTCTTGTCAAAGCCCTTTGGACAGATTTGCACAAAACTTCAGACAAACCATCCTTGAATAATGCTTAATAACGCCTAAAAGTTTCATTATATAGTCTGTCGAGCGGTTTCAGAGTCTATAGGCAACATACATATATATTAGCGAATTTCGCTATAGGGAATACGCTATTACGGTAGTAGCCATGGTAAGACCTAAGCCCGGGACCACTTTACTTTTTCATTTTGAGGTCCCCAGAAGCCAAAAACACTATTTGTTCATTATCATATGTATATATATATATATATATATATATATATATATATATATATATATTATATAACCCCAATGAAACCCCATTGTTTTATTGTCATTGTTTATTGTTTTATGGGGTTTCAAAGGTGTCAAAAATGGGTTTTTGGCATTCTTGGACCTTAATTTTTAAAATTCTACAGTTTTAGCTAAAAACATTTAAAAGAGCTTCTAAAAACAAACAATTTAGTATTTTGAATTTTTAACTTGGTTACGGAGAAAAGCTAAAAATAGGTTTCCCATGTTAATCTAATGGGAAATCTACAAAACGCTGTATCTCGCATATTTATTGGAATAACTTGATAAAATTTGGTATGTACATTCACTAGGTAGAGTTTAACTGATATTTGCTTACAACACCCATAAGGCAACAAACCTACATACTCACCCCCATGGGGTTTATGGGGAAAATTTAAATTGTTCAATATTGATACAATTTAATATTTACCTTACCTAACTATTACATTTTCTAACAAAACTAACATTTTCTAACAACATCCAATGGTAGCAAACCTACATACTCATTCCTAAGGTGTGTTGAGCAGATGCTAGATCAATTACAGTACATCTTTCTTATAATTTGTTATCATATTCAGATTACAACTGAATATCCTATAATCTATGATAGATACTTAGTGGCTTGTAAGAGCAAAGGCCCTTAAAAATCAAAATGGTGATCTTGTCTCCATAAATAGGTTTAAATTTATCACCTTCTTGCAGTATTTGCTGCATTTTTTTCAAGCTGTAGTGTGAATTTACACGTTTGGATTTTCTAATAAAATATTTCCTAATCTTGACAAAATGTTTTGGCGGTATGAAATCAGTGATTTACCAATAATTTCCCCTCTATTGCAATACAGTGTTCTATCTATTTATAATACAGTAATTTATTTCGTTGAAAAAAGAAAAATTATTCCACCATTATACTACCACGCGGTAAAAATAGTTTTAACCTTAAACATGTTCATGATGAGTTTGTAACTCAAGTAAATAAAATAGTTCAATACAACATAAGCCCATTAATACTGTGCAATCCTTCACCCTGGAACTCTGTGCCTTTAATTCCCCCACAATTGTCGTGACCCCATGCCTCCCCGTGTCCCCGTTCACGTCTCCTGACCCGTGTTTCCTGTACCCCCTATGCCCCCGGGGCCCGATTACCTCTTGTGCCAACGTACCTCCTTGAACCCCCTTGCTCCTGTGGCCCCCATTGTCCCGTACTCACATGCCCGCAGTTCTTCCCCGTGGCCCCATGCAATATGTTCCTAATACCTCCCCAATGCCTCCCCCTGCCTAACCACCTTCTGTGCCACCAACGTCTCTAGTACCTTTGGTGTTCCCATTTCCATGCCCCCATGCCCATTTTTCCTCCTGGGCCCCCTAGTTAGCTATATCCCCATGCCTCCACCTTGGCTACCATGCCTTCCTAACCCCAGTGCCCCCGACAACCCTCATTGTTCCCCCATGCCCCCGTACCCATGGTACTCCTATTCCCATAGTTCCCAATGAGCACGGACGCCCCTAGTGCTCATTGTGCTTTCCCACCCCAGCACCGCCACGTGATCCCGTGCTCTCATACCCGACGTTCCTCCCCGTGGTCCCCATGTCCATTTACCCCTCTGACCACCGACGCCCCTAGTGCCCCTTGTGCCCCCGCACCCCCACCGCCACACCTCCCAGTGCATCCCCATGCCTCCTGCCCCCTGTACACCAGAGTGCCTCCTATGGCCCGCACCCCCGTACCCTCCATGCTCCTGTGCCCTCATGCTTGCCGTTCCTCCATATACCTCCACCGTGCATTTCATGTCCCCTATATCCAGTGCCACCGACACCCCTTGTGCCCTTCGTGCCCCCATATCCCCGAACCCCCTGTGCTCCCCATGGTCCTGTTCCTCCATCCCCGAAGTCGCTCCCCGTATCTCCGTGCGCTCCTGTACCCTCCACCATGCCCCCTATTTCCCTCATGCCTCCTCGTACCCCCTAGCCCCCTTATTCTCCATGCCATAGATGTCCCTTGTGATTTGATTGTAGTCTATTTTGTCTGTTCTTCAATGAAGTATAGAACATTGATTGATATATTGTTAGTTTTCACACACTACCATTTACATGAAAAGGTCCTTGTCTGTATGGATGAACGGACATTCTTTGTTTCCCTATGACCTACGTAAATAAAGAGGAAGAGAATGGATAAAACCAAAACAAAGTATTCCTCATATGGAGGTTATCCAATGTTAGTAGTTTACATATTCGACATGATTCAGTCAAAATAAACACTCAAAAAAATTATTTAACTCTTCAACTCTAACTACTAAATAGCCAATACATAAAAGCAGTAACTAAACGACATTCACATGATTTAAAGACAGTTAACCATTACATCAACCATGGCACACCTAAGCCAATTTTAACTTTGGTATATTCAGCATAAAAAATCATTCTACTCCTGTTTTCTTAATGACATAGATGGGGTTACGGTCACGAAGATGAAATCTCCTGTGGATCCTTAATCTGTTCACGACTATTAGTTTTCTTCTTTTCTTTTTTTTTAGTGCATTGCCAATTTTGAAAAGTTATAATTATGTGGTTATCTTAACTCAAGATATCTACTCAATAACCAGCTGAGTTTATGATATAAATATACACTGGAACATCTGCTTAATCAGACGTGTAGATCTAAAAATCTTGTTCCCATTGGCAAGACATTACAAACAACCGTAATGTAAATAGTTAGCCCACAAACAAACAGACCGTGTAACATTGGCAAGACATTGTTCCCATTGTTACACGGTCAACACAGATCGTGATATTTGGATCGTGATCCTGGATCACAATTCGGATTGAGTGTGTAAAGTCAAATATTGATGTACGATTCATGGATCACTCATCAATATTTGACTTTACACACACAATCCGTATCGTGATCCAGGATCTCGATTCAAATATCGCAATCCATATTGACCATGTAAAAGCCACCATTAGATTAAAATTGGAACTTCAAGGTCCAATGGGGCGAAGCCCAGGAAACGTTTAATAATTCTGATATTTTTCCTTGCGTCCTTGACCCTCAAGCTTTAAATCCCGCTTAAAGCTTCAAGCTTTAAATATTTTGAGTATATTTAACGTATGTTTTATTGAGTACAGTTTAAAAAGGTGTCAATCAAAACCAAAAACTGAATTAAAAATTTACAAAATTAAATATAAATTTATTGTTTACAATAGTAATGTACAACATTTATAAATTAACATAACAAATATTCAACAACAGTCACAACAATATCTCACAAAAATTAATTAAATAAATGTAATATCTAAGAATATCACTCGGGGGTTTGAACCAGGAGGAGGGGTAGTTCTCAGTTGTTCTGGTAGTCTCGGTACGCCTGATATGCCAGTTCCTGAGCATCGTCTCTAAAGGCTACGGGAGACTGAGAGGGCGCCGCCGCATGACTTTCAAACTGGTAGTTTTCCCTCACCTAGAAAAGAGTTGATTTTAGTTAGGTTAACCTAAACTATTATAGATTTTCACAATGAGCAGGTGTTGCACATAAACGAATTATCATATTTTGAAGTGCATAGGTACCTGCTGCATTGCGCACACTAATTGAAGGTTAAAAGAAAATTTTGTAAATCATCCAATTCTCAGTTTGTTGGTATACACATTAACATTGTCACTTCCTGAGAAGTCAGTTTAAACTTAAACTCAAGTTTAAACCGAAGTTGATCATATTTAATATTGAATTTAACCATCGTTAAGTTAAATGTGTTTGGGAAAAGCGGCCCTATGTGAACGGTACCAACCATCCTCTACCATCCTTTGTTTCCGAATTGACAGTACGCTTTTATAAAAAGTCAGCAAGGAATCAGGACTTAATCCTTTAAACTTTCCCTAATTTTTCATCTTTAATGAATGTTGATAATAAGTTCAACCTTAAAATGTAGCTGGTAATGAGCAATTCTGCTGGTAAACAGTCATAAATATACAGTGTGGTTGAAAAGTCCCGGAACAGTGAAATATATATTTTACCATTATAGATGAAGTAATGAAACTTGGCATACAAATAATAGCCATAAATATCTACTCTTTTAAGCTATTATAACTTTTTTATCCCTTAAGGGGGATGGCCCACGAGGAGTCAGTCCAAATTCTTAAATAGCAGCATAGGTCAAATTTGGTATCAAATTAAAGGTCTTACTTAGCAGAGTACAATGCCGCAAACCAGACTTCAAACGGATGACCGAGACCGAAATGGCAGGCATACAAAGTTTCCATTAAAATCATATGGGTAAAACTTAAAAATGCAATAACTTTCTTAATACTCAACCTTTTGACGTCGGGTTTGTAGATTATTACTCCAAATGCAAAGACGTTTAAAATGGTGTATGATGTGACAAGGGCCAAAGCATATTTCTGTAAGACTTCCAAGAGGGACATCCCTTAAAGGGAGTGTAAATTAAAACTTCTTTGGCCCATGTCACATCATACACCATTTTAAACGTCTTTGCATTTGGAGCAATAAGCCACAAACCCGACGTCAAAAGGTTGAGTATTAAGAAAGTTATTGCATTTTTAAATTTTACCCATATGATTTTAATGGAAACTTTGTATGCCTGCCATTTTGGTCTCGGTCATCCGTTTGAAGTCTGGTTTGCGACATTGTACTCTGCTAAGTAAGACCTTTAATTTGATACCAAATTTGACCTATGCTGCTATTTAAGAATTTGGACTGACTCCTCGTGGGCCATCCCCCTTAAGGGATAAAAAAGTTATAATAGCTTAAAAGAGTAGATATTTATGGCTATTATTTGTATGCCAAGTTTCATTACTTCATCTATAATGGTAAAAAATATATTTCACCGTTCCGGGACTTTTCAACCACACTGTATATATACATAAGTTAAAAAAATGAAAAAAATGGCAAAAAATTCAGATTTGAAAAACCAAATACCCCCATTGCAGCAGACCTTTTGTACTCAGCAAACTTGCAACAAAATATATATTTTTTTATCACCCCAAAAAACAACATGGAAACGAGGATGTAGATTGGCTGCCATGGGGTTGTTGTAAGTAAATATAGGACCTTCCCAGTGATGTACATTCTAAACTGCATCAAATTCTGATATTTTTAATTTTGTCCATAAACCCCATGGGATGAGTATATAGTTACCGCCATATGGGTTTTGGAATTAAATATAAGTTAAAATATATACCTAGTAAATGTACATACCAAATTTGACCAAGTTATGTTAAAAAATAATCGAGATACAGGATTGTGTTGATTTCCCATTAGAATAACATAGAAAACCTATTTATGGATTTTCTCTATAATCCGTTTCAAAAAGTCAAAAATTGAAAATTCAAGTTAAGTTTTAAAAGTTTTTTTTTGTTTTTAAAAGTTCTTTTAAAATGGTTTCAGTTAAAAATGTTGAGTTTTGAAAATTTATGTAAAAAAACACCAAAAACCCATTTTTGACCCTTTTGAAACTGTATAAAACCCCGTTCCCATAACCTGATTACGCTGGTTTGTGAAATCATGAAACTGGACCTGGTCCTACATCTTCATACAAAATTTCATCAAAATCAGAGGTCCCTTTCAAAAGTTATCAGCACCTTATCGGACACATATAGATATATCTGAAATATATGAAAATAGACATATATATGAAAATGAACGAATCTGGGGACCTCAAAATAAAAAAGTAATATGGTCCCGGGCTTAGGTCTTACCATGGCTACTACTGTAATAGCATATGCCCTGTGGGGGATTTTAGGGAAATTCGCTAGAATCTAAAGCCGCTTCCGCGCTGGCCGACCTTGTTTGCCGAGCAAAGTTCTTTAGAACTTTTGTTTGTTCGTTGCTAACCTTTTAGAATGTAAATCATATGGTCAATTATTATTCGTTAGGAATGTTTGTTAACTTTTTTGTGTTCTGTTTGTTGTATGATGTTTGTAAATCATATGGTCAATTATTGTTCGTTAGGAATGTTTGTTAACTTTTTTGTGTTCACCAAACAAGTTTGCCAGGAATGTTCGGCCAGTGCAGACGTGGCTTTACAATAATAACTATTATAATTAATTAAATCTGAATTCAGAGCATAAATATGTTAAAATTTTACACACAAGTTTTTATAAAAAAATGAATAGTTCAGGCTTCATAAGGACTTTTCAACAATTGTAGAATTGGTTAAGAAAAGTTTTTATAAAGAAATATTATAGTATGTAACACATGACCAAGACCTATAATCTGGACTGCCATTTCTCTCAGGTGTTATTTATTGTCTAATTTGCTTAAAATACTTCTATCGATAAATGAACAATATAAAAGTACAAACCGGGTATCTGTCTGATGGGGCTTGGTCCGGTTCCCGTGAGTACGGCGATGGAGCGAAGCCCGGTCCTTCGACCACATAGCTCGGCGGCCGGTGACCGAACTGTGGCTTGCGGTAGAAACTGCTGTGGCCGAAGCTGCCGTAGCTCTGGTGCAAGTCCGGCTTGCACAGCTTGAAGAAACCAATGAGCCCTGGGATGGCAATCGCTAGGAAACCGAGAAGCTTTTTGAAAGATGCCAGTCCAAGGATGAGCGGCAGGAACAGCAGCAGCTTCAACTTGAACAGCTTCAGGATTATCAGCATAGGAATGAACAGCTTCTTGAGTTTATGGCGGGCTGTGAACATAAAAAAAGACAATGTAAGTAAATTTTGTAACATGTGAAATATACCCTGGAGAATTGAGAAACATATTTAAGTAAACATTTTATCGTTTAAATTTGATAGTCCTGTAATCGACTATGTACACTAACGTGAATAGACCTCTCATCCAATGCATTTAGTTTGAGGCAAAAATTTGGAAGTTCGGTGTTCGCCACACCAGAGTCGCTACCATCAATGTTTTTATTATTCAGCTGAATACCAATCTGGGGAATGGCCAATGCCGATGTTAGTCAAATATTTAAACTACAAAAAGCTGCTTTACGGATTATTTACCGGCTAAAGCCACGAGATTCTTGTAAACCAGTTTTCAAAGAACATAAACTCTTAACATTTTGGTCAATATACATTTATATGAAACTTTAAATTTTGTGAAAAAGAATATAAATCTATTCCAAGGTGATGAACAAACTACGTATGGTCTAAATCTTCGGGAAAAATATATATTACCTGTAAATTATCACAGAACATCCTTTTTTGAACATCACCTACTGTATAATGGTAGAAGACTGTTAAATAAATTGCCAAATCAATTTCAAAATCTATTTATAAATGACTTTTACAGTTTCAAAACAAATTTTAGAAAATATCTAATTGAAAATGCAATTTATTCCATGCAAGAATATTTAAACCCAGAATCAATAGAAAATTAAAAGATGACAGTTCAGAAACCTATATAGTTACAGAAGATAATCACTGAAGAATAACTAGTTTTAGATTATAGACTAATTTAGCACATGTAAAAACATTCTTGTAATGCTGATGCAAACTATTTTGTCAAGGCAATAAAATATTTATTTATTTGAATTTACAGTGCTGCAGAAACACTTTAGCAAAACATAAACATAACTTTAAGTATAAAATGTTTCATCCTTGGTTGAGAAGAGTGGTAATACTGATTTGTCTATCATATTAACGTGTACTTCCATGTACGCCGCACGAGATCGCACCACCGTCAATAGGCTTCACACACGTCTATGCTATGAGAAGTCTACTCACGTTAGTGTACATAGTCAATGGTCCTGTATTCCTACCCCAAAAACCAACGTTGGAAGGCATACAAATCTTATCTGTTCCAAACGTCTGAAAAATTATTTCTAGCACTATTAAGATTTGTTTCTAAATGAATCTGTTATGAATCCGTTATACGAAAATAATTGTAGGTATTGCCCTTTTGAAAACCTATATTCTTGAGCGCTTTAGTTCAACATTGAGCTGAACAATATATACAACTGTGAAAAAACAAGATACCTCTTACAAGAACGGTCTTACAAAAACATGGGCGGTTTTAGGATCGTTTTATCACGATCCTAAAACCGAGCTTATTCGGAGGAATGAAACATTTGAACACTAAATTTAAACACCAAAACAAATGGTTTATTTTTACGCCTAGAATCATAACCTTTTTATTTTATCTAATAATAAGTTTAACTCTTTCATATTTTGTGTTTTACAGTTTATTACTATTGTAAAAAAAATCATCACACCCCGTAGTAAATACTCCCATACATAATGATATTAAGAAGACTAAAGTTGCGGATTCCAATTTAAGATATTTGTTAAATGGTACCTATTTAAAACTTCATACAAAAAATTAGATAAAAATAAAGAGACAATTAAATTGTACTGAATGCTGAAAGTAACTAGGACTGACAGTATAGTATGAAAACCCATCTCAAATAAAATACTTGTTTTATTTTAGGTTGAATGTTTTGCTTTAAATTATTATGCTTGATTTGACATTTGAAAAAAACAAATTAATTGTTTCTTCACAGGGTATCCTAATTAATAAAACTGGTATAAACTGTCAATCCCTACTAATAACAACAATGCAAATTTATTACATGTTATTTTTGCTCATTGAAGCAACACATCCGTTAAAAATTTTTGTCTAAATCAAGACCTTTAAAAGTCTAGATCATAAATAATCCTTAAACCTAAAGTTCTGCAAATTTTAGTTGGATGAGGAAACAAGTATTTTGCTTTATGTTTATAGTTTCTTCGTCCATTTAGTATTTTATCGGTGCCATATTTTAAAAGTTGATTTACACAAAAGTTTGTTTTATAAGTTGAGTTTTATGTTTAGTTATACACTGTCATACACATTTATATAATTTGTATTATATACAATTTTCCAATTTTTTGCTCATATAAACTTGAAACATTCTACATTTTAGCTTTGGTTTCTATCCTGTGAGTACTCACAGATTCCAACAATTTTCAATACATTGTACCATTTTGGGGGTACATTTACTGTAATTACAATTGAATTATAATTATAAATATAATTATAAATATAAATGTAATTATAATTGAAGTGAAAAAATTGATCTTATCCTAGTTACTATATACGAGGAGTGTTTGTCGTGATGATGTATTTTCTATCAATCCCAAAATCTAGAGAGTAGATATTGCTTAAACTTTGCATTCAACTCCAAGAAAATTGTTTTTTGTCTAAAATTAAGTTTGCCGTCAAGGCAACTAAATAACAATGAAAGGTAAAAAAGTAAAAGAATGCTAATTTTAGGCATTTTTTTTAAACAGCTGTCACCTATGAAAAGGTGTAGTTGGCGTAGACTTCCAAATCCTGATTACCATTATAATATAAAAAAGTTAATTAAAAACAACGAGCAAGACTTGGTTAATCCGGTACTTCCTAAAAAAGAACCAAAAATTTAATTAGCAAGATAAATAGTAAAAGTATAATCGTAACTTCTTAATTGCTTACAGAGAATATTGTCACTTTTGTTTTCCAATATGTTGATCTCCTCAGAGATTTCATCAATAAACCTTGGAGCATATCTGCCTTCAGCCAGGATTTCATCAGGAACGTTTACCTCGATAGCTGAGGATTTGATGAATCGTTCTACCTGAAACAGTCATCAGTCCAAATTCATATGTGATTTACCTTTGACTATGTACACCAACGTGAATAGACTTATCATAGGCGTGTTTGAAACCTATTGACAATGGTGCAATCTTCTGTGGCGTACATGAAGTACAAAAGACACATCGGAAAGAAGAAGAAAGAAAAAAAGAAGAAAAAAGCAATGAAAAAATAATCGAAAAGACTTGAAAAACGTTTAGAGTATTAAATAAATTAACAATAATCATGTTGAAAAAATCCGGAATTGTGAATTTTTTAATTGTGAAACAGATAAAAAGACTTTATATAAATTCTTCATAAAATGTAAATTCCCATACAATGTAAATTATTGTCAGCAGAATAAAATTTATTATTATCATTATATGATAGGTAAATCAGTATTACCATAGACTATGTAAACTACCGTGAATACGTAGTCACGTTAGTGTATATGGTCAAAGGTATTACCGTTCCTCTCAACCAAGGATGAAACATTATAAAACTGAGGGTTATGTTTACATTGTGGCAAAGTATTTTTGCAGCACTGCAAATCCAGCTGAATAATTACAACATGAATTGGAACACCTGTAGAATGTAGAACACCATGAATCTAGAAAATGACCTGGTACTAAATGAAGAAAAGACACAACAGCTCTTCTTTGGCCCACAGAGAAAAAATGCTCTCGCATTACCCGACATCTCTGCATTTCAAGAGTCTAAATACTGTACCTCGAAATCATCATTGACTGTAACCTCAATTGGAAACCCCATGTAGACCAGCTGTGCAATAAATTTAGCACCGCCCTATATGTTATCAGACGACTCAAACACATTAGCAACACAGAAACTTCAAGAACAGCTTATTTTGCACTATTTGAGTCGCAAATGCGCTATGGGTGATACCAGGGCCGGCGCTAGCACTTTTGCCGCCCTAGGCAAAGGTTGCATTTGATTTTCATGCCCAACCAATAACTTAATAAGTCCAAAACAGCCACAAATTCAACACGATAAGCTATCACTGTCGCGTCGACGAGGGAACAGGTGCTGCCGGTGCGTCGGAGGTGGTGGGAGGGGACGAGGGGAGGGAAGGGAAGGTTTGTAGGGGCGGCACGTTGCACACGGCACTGACCGATGATAAGAGCAAGCGCTCACTCGACTTAGCGCGGCGACGTCGGTGCCGGGGGCGGCAGCGATACATTCAGTTCTATACTAAAAGTAACGCAATGAAAATCCCGGGAAAGTGCCGCCCTAGGCGGTCGCCTAGTTCGCCTAATGGGTGCGCCGGCCCTGGGTGATACCCATATGCTCTGATTATCAATATACACTTGGGAGCACAAAAAATGTATAGATATATTTTTTATAAAAACTGCATCCAAGAGTATGCTTACACACTTCTCTCTACTGTTTTTTTGCAGTATAAAGCTGACCAGCTACTTTATGTATATTGAGCTAAAAAATTGCTAGTTAGGATATATTATATGTATGCTGGAGTTTAGGATACATTTGTTATGTTACACACATAAAAAAAAAAAAACACTGAGATTAATACTTTTTCTTATCTTTTTACCCACCTTTCTCATTATAAACTTGGCGAACTGGTCCCACTCAGAGTCGCTCTCCCTTGGCTCACTCGAGTACTCGAACGGCTCGTGTGTGAGCCTCCGCAACTGAGCGCCGGGCATGCGCACCACTCGAGTGTGTTCACTCAACTCGTATGCGTCTCGCGTGAAGAACTCATCCAGGCTTGACAGTGCTCTTGACTTGAAACATTCTGCTAAATCTCCCTAGGAAAAGAGAGAAGAATAGTAAATAATTAGTACAAAAAAAGGACTGAAGAGTATCTAAATTTACAAGATTTTATTAGTTTAATCTTATGCAGTAAAACACTCTGTGTCTTTTATTTTTTTTTTATTTTACCATGTGATTATAAAAAAGTTTATTGCCCTTAGTTGTTGGTGATGGTGAGTTTATGTTATTGTTTGTTCTGGAATGTGAAAATGTCCTTGGTTCACAAATACCTCAACACATAGGCATTGCATCAGAGGGGCAGGAAGCGCAAGGGGCAATATAGAAGGCTTTCAACTTTTGAAAAATTGTTTTAGGAAATATAAAACTTCAGTTATGATAGTACTTCATACTACTGATTTGTTCTGCGTGTCTGTTCTCAAAAGTCAAACGACATTCCCATCATCATTTTAAATGCAATGTTTAAACACCAAAAATCATGTTTTCTGACAATGGCATTTTTATTATTATGTCAGGAAACAACCCAAACTCTGATCTTATCAAAATCTAAAGTCAAACTGTTCGTTGTTAGATAATATCATTAACAAACTACATAGAGGTTGTCTAATCTTATTAGTTAATTTATTGAAAAGTAGTACAGTAGAACCTCTATAGTTCAACTCTCGATAGTTCCTTATAGTTCTACGTGTCCTTATAGTTGTACGCGTCTTTATAATTCTACATGGTATGTGACAACTTAACAATGTCATTAACGACCGATAGTGTCCATGTGGAGACTGCCAAAGGTAAATATGTAAACAAAGTGGCGAATGATTTAAATGTTAGTTATGTTAAATTTCAATCAATTTATGGTTTCATTAAGACTTAAGACATTAAGACTAGGTGTGTTACCTAAATTCAACCTAAAATCCCTGGGCCCAGGGTCCAAGGCCCCCTGTTTTGGGGGCCACAGGCTTTAAACGTAATAATATTTTATATTTTACCAAAAAAATACCCCCGTTGTGGCAGACCTGCGTACTCAGAGAATTTCAAAATTAGTAATATTAATTTTGACCAGATAAACCTGTAAACCAAATAAATATCATTACATGCTCATAAATAGGGAAATAAATGTCTATTCTCCTTATGATAAATATAGGGAAAGAATATGCATGTATGCTGCCATGGGGAACACTAAAAGTAGGTTTGTAGCATAATTCAAATTTATTTGAACCATATGAAGCCATATACTACGTTTCATCAATATCTGTCAATTCCTAAAGAAGTTTGCCTATTCTCCATGTGATTAACATGGGAAAAGAGTATGCAGGTTTGCTGTCATGATAAGCACAAAAAACAATATTTTTTATCATAAATGGATAAAACTCAACCAAATGAAGCTGTATATCAAGTTTCATCCAAAAATATTGGTTAATAAGTGAAATATTAACACATCCTTATCCTCCATAAGAATAATATTGTAGCCCCAAAATACAATGTATTGTCTTTAGACTTTTTAATATCTTGGTAACCAATGGAGATAGAGCCAAGCTTCAAAATACCAAATTGTGTGTTTTTTGAGCTATTATTTTTGGTCTCTCGGCACCTAGAAGCAAAAAAGTAACACGGTCCTGGGCTTAGGTTTTACCATGGTAAGGTCTTTTCACCCATTGTATCAAAGGTATACAGTACTTTAAAAAAAATTAAATTACTAAAATATACATCTGGCAACTGTTGATATAACTAAAATTCAAGATACGACAATTTTTCTTTGTTACCTATAGCTTGACATAGGAATAGTTTGAGTAACAGAAATTCTATTAGTTTCTGTTAAGTTCGACTTACAAAGGTACTGTACATATACATGTACCCCACGTAGCAAAAAAAGCTTGATTCGAACTTGATTCAAGCTTGATTTTTGAGGCTTGAAGGTTTGATTCAAACCTTACCAATCGAGCCTGATAACTTGATTCAAACTTGATTCAAGGCTCTTAGTCACCGTGATGTGAAATCGATTTCAACTTGAATCAAGTGTTTCATTCAATTCTTTTTCAAGTCACTTTCAAGCCTTTAAAGTCTTGCCTAATCTTTTCAAGTCTTTTTCAAGCATCTTTCGAGCCCTTTTCAAGCGTTTTTCGAGCCTCTTTCAAGCCTTTTTCAAGTCTTTTTCGAGTCTCTTTTGAGCCTTTTTCAATGGATTTTCAAGTCTTTTTCAAGCCTTTAAATATTTTCAAGCTCTTTTTAAGTCTTTTTCAAGGGCCTTTCAAGCATTATTTAAGTGTGTGTCGAGCCTTTTTCAAGCCTCTTTCAAGTACTTTTCAAGGCTCTGTCGAGCCTTTTAAAGCCTCTCTCGAAAATGTTCAATTGTTTTTCAAGTCTTTTGCAAGTCTTTCGATTCTTTTTCAAACCTTTATACATTTTTTAGCGTCGTTCAAATATCTTTTAAGTCTTTTTTGTTCTTCTGCAGCTGATATTACACATTAAAGTGGTAGTTTAGTTTAAAACAGAAATTAGTTAAGTACAAATTAATTAGATTAACTACTTAAGTAGGGGGAGTATCTCGATTTTTAAATTATTTGTAGGCCTAATTTGTGAAATTGAGTTAGGCATATGTAAGTTTATT
Source organism: Neoaliturus tenellus (assembly GCA_030545055.2). Classification (NCBI taxonomy): domain Eukaryota; kingdom Metazoa; phylum Arthropoda; class Insecta; order Hemiptera; family Cicadellidae; genus Neoaliturus; species Neoaliturus tenellus. The sequence continues at coordinate 92,011,934 of CM061531.1, read as the reverse complement.
CCATATTCTCAGTAAAATTTAAAATTAATTTTTTTTATAAGTTCTTTGTTTAGTTAACTTTTGATTATGCACTCAGAACCCCCGTTTTAAAACCACCGTTTTAAAACTTATGTATGTGTTTGAGTCATATAAACATTTCATAAATTTTAAAACGGGAGTTTTAAAACGGGGGTCCTGAGTACATAATCAAAAATTTACTAAAAAAAGAACTTATAAAAAAATTACTTTTAAATTTTACTGAGAATATGGAATAAACTTACATATGCCTAACTCAATTTCACAAATTAGGCCTACAAATAATTTAAAAATCGAGATACTCCCCCTACTTAATTAGTTAATCTAATTAATTTGTACTTAACTAATTTTTGTTTTAAACTAAACTAAATAAATTACACTAACCACGTGATGTATTATTCCACTTTAATGTGTAATATCAGCTGCAGAAGAACAAAAAGACTTAAAGAGATTTTAAGAGGATAAAAAATTTATAAAGGCTTGAATAAACACAAGACAAAAAACTTACTGAAAAATCGGAACAGTAAAATATACATCCGATAACTTCGGAGTCTGGTAAGAAAGTAATGGCGTTGGCCCGTCTCGTCCCGAAAAATCTATACAAAATCGATGAGAAATCGATCCTCCTGAGCCGCGCACTGCATTGTGGGACAGCGTTGGACGGCTTGTGATTGGTCGGGACGTCGTGCCCTGAATCGGTATCGATTCGAGTTCGATTCGTAAATGTGAATTGAGTTTAGTTGGATAATCAAATTCAAGGGTTACATTGCACTTGAAGGGAGAGGTAAGTTCAAGCCTTCTTTAACTTTTTGGTGCTTTCGAATCAGAATCGATTAGATGATTAAATTCAAGGCTTACATTGACATTAAAGGGAGAAACAAATTCAAGCCTTGATTATCTTTGGTTATTTCGAATCGGACTCGAATGGATGCTCAAATTCAAGGCTTACGCTGCAATTAAAAATCGAGGAAAAGTCAAGGCTTGATTCAAGCTTCCTTGCTATCTAGTGACAGGAGACAAATGTCTCAGATTTGTCACAACTTGTGCTGCGGGGTTTGACTTACAGAGGTCTAGTAGACAGTACTTAAACATACACAGGTAAACTTCCACTGGTGAAGGTAAAATACAAATTAAATTCGATTTATGTTATTCATGTTTTTTTCAAGTTACACATTTTATTTTTGTATATCTTTGACTAACTGAGGTAAAATATAACAGTAAAATTATTTTGAATTATGTGTTGTTTTTTATTTGAATTTGGCGGTTATTTATAGAGTAATAACAAAAATAATTTGAGATATGTAGGATTTTGAGATATTGAGGTTTGAGTTAGTGACAGTCAACGGTATAATACCAAATTGCTAACCTCAAGACAGCCGGTGTTGATCTTGGCGAGGTAGGGGTCTGTGTCCGCCCCCACCCCGAGGCCGAGCCAGTCCAGCAAGTGTTTGCCGCCTCGCCGGCCCTCGCCCTCCGCCTCCTCCGCCCCCGGCGCCCCTAGTGGCGCCCCCTCCACGCCCAGGCTGCTGTTGCTCCTCGGCTGGGAGATGTTCCTCGGACGGTCAGAAGGGAAGCTCACCTTGTCGTCTGCATTCATCACGTACAGGGCGGCCAACACGCCCACCAACACCGTCCAGATTTTCCCCTCCATTATCACCTAAAAAAGTTTGTCACGTGGTGAATTTCAAAGTAAAAGATAGGTTTAATAAATATTAACAATTCCACTCTGCCACTTCCATAAGTATTTGAATTATTTAAGATAAAATGTTTGATGACATTGCATTGTGTCCCACCACAGCATCGTTGCCATCTCTGCAATGCCAGTTTTTGTATGCCTATTCTCAATAAAACATAAAATACGTAGAATCAAAATTAAGTCCTTTAAAAGGATCAAAAATATACTTTAAAATTCAATTTCTTCGAATGTTCTAAATTATATATTTTGATGTAATGGAATTTTTTATGAAATACAGAACAATATTGAGCATAAGACTTTTGAAATTAGGGTGACAAGAGAAATAGTAATAGACAACCCTAAATGTCTTGTTGCCATCTAATCGCCAATTTGTATATATGAGGTCGAAATTGTGGTTTGGATCCCACATTAAAACTGTAGATCCCTAGATACCATTGGGCTGGCTGATGGGCTATTAATTAACAGTCCTGTCTAAGGAGAATGTCGGCCTTAGAAACAAGAATACAAGCGCGATCGGGCCACAATCATCCTACACTCATCTCTCATTCATATTCAGTTTAAAATACCTACTATGTGAGGTCCCTGTCTCAAAATAGGGACATAGTGACATAGAGTCAACCACAACAAATTTCACATTCGCAAAAAATCTAACTTATCGCGAATTTTGTAAATACATAATTACAAATTCTTGTTCTCTTAAGGACTCTTCCCTTTTTAAAGTACCTATACTATCATACATATACTTTTTCAACAACCAATAAGAGAGAAAACAGAACAGATGGAACCCTAGACACTAGCCGAGTAGATCAATTATTGGCATACTCACATAGTACCACATGTATTATCATTTCACAGCACTCGACAGCACTGACGGCAAGGCCACAGACACGCGACGCGACGTCTGACTGGCTGGTGGCTCGGTACCGTTACTGGGAGCGGGCACGAAAGTGGCTCACTCGCACACGCACTCACACTGGCGCCCTCCACCGTCACGGTTGGCAACTTCGATAATAATTCAATTAGCGGTTGTGTTTAGGGATTGTTGTTTGGAGAGGATTTCTTGACGCTTGTTAATGTAAATACTGTAACACCTCTAATAGTAGGTTCATACGGTTCAGTAATTTACGAGCTCGTAAATTAAAAAATAATGTATTGAAGATATACACTGACAAATAAATTTGCAGAAATGTCTACCTACAATATCTGCATCGAAGTCAGTTTTTTAATTATCTAAGATAACCAAGTTTAGGCCTAAAAAGAATAAGTTTAAGTTTAGCGGATAACAGACTTTTCTACTCAGTAATTTTAACCATCAAGTGTGAATTGTTTGTGAAAAGTAAATGATAGTGTGTTTCGTGATAAAAATTTAACTCTGAATTTCTTTGAAAGATCTTTGAAAGTTTACCCCTTTGTGAGTTGAAAATTTTAAGTTTTAAGTAGTAGATATATTCAGGTGTTGTGGAAATATTTACTAAACTCAATAAGTTTATTCTTTCTCATCGACCGAATTATTTAAGTGTCGGAAACTGTTCAGTGGTAGGCTTAACCTAAAATAAAATCCTACAATATTGAAATACAACACAATATTTTAGTGTCTCAAAATGAGTTCGTAAAATTATTGCGATCCAAGTAATTTCTATTTTTGTATCAGTTTAATAACATATGGAAAATAGTAGTATAACTATTTCAAAGTGGGGTTATTCCAGACATTTGCCCAAAGCATTCAAGATCGATGGACTGACATAGCCCGGTGTCAGAGAGTCAGAGTGTGAAAGTTGTGCCCTTTCTTTCTAATACTGTACTCCCGTAGGATGTGCTTCGCATAATAACATCTCAACTATTCTAGAACTAAACAAACTGGCTGCTTCGGTTCACACAAACAAATGGAGTAGAGAAAGCAAAAACTGTCTTTGTAAAGAACCAGCAGTCGACACATAACAATCTCTTCATCTTCATAACTTCATGTATGTTTCATAAAACTTTCATGTACTTCAAAAAACATTACCACCCGTTAATATACTTTTAATAGTTATATATACTTATTTATTGTATAAAGTCAAAGGTCTTAGGGTTTTTCAATTGCCCAATTGGAACCCCTCCTATACAATTTTTAGCCTATCTTAATTTTGTATTATTCGATAGGCCTTGGTCTGTAGTTGTTTCCTGTTTCCGCCGAAAATTGACGAGAACCGAACTTAAAATAAAGGTGCTATCCATCAAGGGAATTAGAATAATCTAATTGCCTTGCTATCCATCATTGAAATTTGAAATGTTCCGATTAGAATAATGTCAGGATTCCGTTGAGCATTTTAAACTTCTGTTAATGTACATCTGACCTTAAGTGCTGTTTTGGGTGATTACTGATAATCACGATATTGGTTTGGTCGGGTGTATGATTTAAAACTAAACGTATGCCTTGATATAGTCCAAATTAAATTGCTTGATTTCGAGCAACAATTACACTAATATTTTGTTGATTCCCTAAAATGATGTTACAGTGCCTGGATTAGACCCAATTCCATCATATAAGGGAAAATTGTTACGTTTGTCATAGACTTTAACAATAGATTTATATAATTAATAGTCAATAGAATAATCTTATTTTCGCCATTTCTCACAAAACCATCCTAAATTACAGTTTTCCAGTCGTAGTAAAGTTTCGGCCTGCTCGTGGAAAACTCTATAGCCTTTTTTGGCAACTCTAGCCGGATTTTTTAGTTTGTTTTGGTCTCACTAAACTTTGTCCATTCTCAAGAAATCCGGAACAATACTTTGGATAAAATTTTCTTTGATACACAAAAAATGCGTACCGTATTTAAAGTAAATATTACTGAAAGGTAAAGGGTCTGTAGGGTGAGAGTAAAGGGTGTAATGAATCAGAAAAAGTGTAGCTTTGTTACTAACAAAGACCAGCAGCTTATTCATTTGTAAGCATATTAACAGCAAAATGATCAAAGCTAAGTCCAGTGTCGAAACACTAAAAAGCCACTGACTCGCAGGAGGATCAAACCGGCATCTTCGGCCTTCAGCATCAACGTCCAGCTCTATTACCATTCAGCTCCCCAGAATTGCGTTCTTCTGTTATGCGTGTTTTGTATATTGTAAATAGTTCTGACGAGTCCTAAGCAGACAATCAAGGGTGGGGGAAATATACATATAAACTATTTTAATACTAGCTTAAAAACAAGTTAAACCTCTAAGCCCCATGCAACTCTTCTTAGCTCATTTTTTCAGATATAAAGGTAGTGTCATTTTATTTATTTCATTTCCTTCTCAACCCGGATAATCTTATGATCTTTTAAAACACATTTTGTTCATGTGTTTTTTCTTCAATTTTTCTTATTGTGTATTTAAGTGGTTTTGATGGTTGAACCACCCCTGAAAACGATTTAAACGAAGAAAATTATCCACGTTTGTTGTGATGTTACGATTGCGAATGAGATATAAGGTACATGTTAAAGTTAACCAAAACCATTGGTTTCTTTTAAAACTATGTATAACTTAGTTCGGATTATATATAAGCTCCGTTACGGTATTCACAAGGCTTAAGTCTTTACAATTAGACCTATAATTAAATATCTTAACAATTATCATGAGAACACAGTTTGTTACACACTGAGTTAGTTACTTGTATGTCCAAGATTAGTTGTTGCGCTTCTCACCTGATGCTCTGCTAGCGGCTAGCGGCTGTGGCGGCGGGCGGCGCGGCGGCGAGTGCGGCACGGCGCGGGGCGGCGGCGAGTGCGGCACGGCGCGGGGCGGCGGCGCGGGCGACGGTCCCAGAGAAACCGAGATGAAATCATCAGTGAAAGTGATTATCACCGGTTGTATAACCCGGGATGGCCGGAGGATGTGGGGAGCGTCGCTGCATCATCCGTCGACATCCGGGGCGGGCATGGGCCACGGGTCACGGGTCACGGGTGCGTCTCCCCAGCGCCGGCCGGGCTACCGCCGTGAGCCGGACACGAACGTCACAAAAGCAACGAACTAAGGTAATGGTGTTTACCAAACTGAGTATAGTCAATAATCAGCACTGGTGTGACGCAAATTTTACACAAATTCAATTGCAAACATGAAAAATACTCGAATTCTAAAGTAACATAATGTATTTCAATTGACCTTACGAACTCTCGTGCTAAAAACATTCTCGCTGATTGAATGACTATTTAGAGCCACGTAATATTACTAGAATGATTTGGTTTATCGTTATAAAACAAGACCAATATAAAAAAGCGGCTTTCCTGCTTTTTATTTGATCTAATCATCTTTATTAATAAAATTAATGTTTTGCCGGTGCATTGCTATAAATATTGACATTTTACGTTATTTCGAGTTTAATGCATCACAGAAACCAAAAACGATGTAATCGGCATTTTGTCTGTGGCGCTCATGAACCCTGTCTATTTACTTGTCCGCTTTGACGGGAAATTAGCTCTACTGAATTTATATAAAAGTAACACCTGTGTGACCGTAAGACTGGCCCACAGACCGTCAGTTACGGTAACTCATTTTAAAATGCCAAACTTCTCCCGCGTGAAAAATCCGCGTGTGATTGGTAATTGAACAGATGTACCTATTTTTAACTGCTTAAAAATATAAAATAAATAAATGAATTAATAAAATAAAACAGAAAAACCCAGAAATATTTTGGGGCCATAATTATAAAATAATACCGTAGTTAAGTGACGTTTAAGTAATAACAGACCCTGGCCTGCCTATGGTCAAAAGAAAAGTAAATCAAAACTCGATTCAAAGTAAAAAAAATAAACAGGAAACTACAGAGTGCGTTAATTTTTTTAACAAGAGGGCTCCAAACATGAAAAACAAAGCTAAACAATAATTATGACTTAAGTAAAAAATATTATGAACACATAATAACTCGGGCGCACTTCACAGGGGCCTGGGCATTTACACGATATAAATTCCAATCTGGGCCCACCCAAGGGACGCCAGAAAAAATAGGAAAACGACAACATACAACTACAATAAAGATTCCAACACAAGGTAAATGGTAAATTATGTAGTAAACGGTGCACTTCATTGCTTCAACTGCACAGGCGCAGAAACTGCATCGGCAGTTTCTGATGACAGCCGAGTTTCTGATTCGCCCAGTGCCCTTGACGTGCTCAAGCTGCAGAAACGGCTGTGAGAACTATTACATCCATAGTGACTGCAAACCACTGTTTGCGAGACTTGGTTTTTTACCATCTATCGACACTTCATCTTCCTTTCTCTTGTGCAAGTCAGGGCAAAAATTGAGACCTTTGCAACACGGGCGAATGTCCACACGTACAACATCAGACAGCGTGAACAAATTGACATTCCTAGGGTGTGGCTCGCGAGAACCCAGGCTGGATACCAAAATAGAGCCATCAAGTTTTTAACAGGCTCCCTAGTGCAGTGCAGCAGCTTGAGGTGGTGGCCTTCAAGAATAAGATGGCTGCCCATATCAAAGAACGGGCATACTACTCCATTCAAGAGTTTGAGGAAGATGACCTCAATAGACTATAGGGATACCCAACTGAACTGAGCAAACCGGAAGTCCATGTTTTTATATGAACATATGTTACCGGACAAACCCAATTTTAGGCCAAACTAGTTTGTCCTAGGATGAACTACTTTTTCCTGATCGCCCTAGGAGAAACTAGTTTTGCCTTATTTTTCTCAGGCTAAACTAGTTTGGCCTAATAGTGATAGGATAAACTAGTTTAGCCTATATGAATTGTTAGGCCAAACTAGCTTAGCCTAGATGAACTGTTAGGCCAAACTAGTTTGGCCGGCTAGCGTACGGATGAACTAGTTTTGCCTGGTTCAATTTCAGGCCAAACTCTTACACAGTTCCACTGTTCCTGCCGCCCACTGGCCAGATACAAATTCGCCAGTGGTTGGAGGGTCGACGAAAAGATACAAATTCGCCAGGTCCCAAACAGGTAGAAAATCGGGGCCGTCAAAACATACAAACTCGCCAGTTCTAGGAACTATAGTGCTCAGCCCCTCAGGGAACCCCGGAATGTGGCCGGTCGGGCTCGGGCTCTGGCAAAATGAGCCAATCCACCTGCGCCGCATTCCAAACACATCCAAAATGAGCTAGAGGCTTAAGACTGGCCCCCCGGACCACATCCAAAAAGAGCTAGCTATTCAACCCTTGAAATCACTGAAGCAGAAGTTTACTAGCCTATTCCACATTTACTGTGTTTGATTTTATGTTGAATGTTATCGTCACTAATATAACGAATCTAATGTTGCACTATTAATAATATTGAGAACTATATTTTAACAATACGGAATATTGTTCTTTAAAACCCGAATAGACAAGAAGTTGAAATATTCAGGATTTAAAAAATTTTACTAATTTTTTGTACCAGTAGTGATGAGTAGCCAATATAATAAGAATAATACGGAATATGTTGAACATTCCAATACACTAAAGGCAAATTTAAACCGCACCACCGGCAATAGGTTTAAAACTCGCCTATACTATGAGAATTCACCTTAGTGTATAGGCCTATAGACAAAGCTGAAAGTATGGGTCAGTAATCTGATACCGTTTATTTTTTTATATTTCAAAGTTGCGCAGATTATACTAATGAATGGTTAAAGTTTCAACAACATCCATTAACTGTCGCTGAACAAAATAATATATGCACGAGCTTGTCGAGGAGGCGAGTGAGTGGAGCGAATGAGCTCTTCTTAAAGAAAAGAGCCTTTCGGGCTTGGCATTTTAGCGCACAGTCTGTGACCGACATTACTATGACTACAAAGAATTGTTTGGGTTGAGCAGTTTCTCGACCACCAGGTATATGATTTGTAACAGTGAAAATGCACTATTTTAAGTCTTACGCATTTGCTGGTACTGTATATCCATGTAGGCCTAACTTGGTGGCCTGTGCTGGCGACAACGAATCCTGCTCAGGTGCACTGGGATAATCCTATAATGTCTGCCTGATTACACAATTAACACGGCTGGCTGGAGCTGGCTCTTCCTACCAGATGGAAAGGGGAGATTTTACAACGCCCCGAAAATGACCTGAAGGATTAGCTCTTTTTGGATGTGCCCTCGGGCTCTTCCCCTGTAGTTGGCCGAGTTGGGTGCTGTTTTTGGCGTGACCGAGTCATAGATGAAGCGTCTTGAGACAAAACTACTGAACGGATCGTTGCAATTTTTATGTCAATACTGATTACCCATGGCCCTCTGAATCTATCGATTCTCGTGAAATATTTATAACAATCCCTTCGCTCGTGCTCTAACTTACATCTCACTTGTGGCTTAAACTCTTTCATAATACAATCATTGCATAAACTACTATTAAAATATAGTTGATAATCAAATAGGTGACGTTTGCCTGGCCGATTTACCATCAGCAGTAAAATTTACTCAGTAAATTTAATTATTTCCGTTTTATAGCCCAGGACATTGAAAAAGAAGAAAATATCAAAAGTTTTTAATAAACGTGAGCAATAAACTGACTGAAGAATTTGTTACAAAAATCAAATGTCACTTGTGATGTAAATTTCACTTCTTGCACTTATAATTGAGGTGATGGGATGTTTTAGTGAATAGTGGAAGGAAGGAGTTGTAAGGTATTTGAAATATAACTGAGGCAATGATTTATACAGAATGTTCGGAAAAAAAGGTTCAAGATTTTTTTATGCCAGTAAGTAATTTTGCACAAATTGCTAGTATGCATTATTTTTATGAAATACTGATAAAAGACAGAGAAAAATTGCCAACAAAGAAAGTGTTATTTATAAAAGCAATATTTAATATAAACTTAAATATTTTTTAGCTCACTTTTGGTTTAAGATTAATTTTTCTTGTAATTTCTCTAAATAAGACACAAAGTTACCGTAATTCTGATCCTAAAGCAACTAGTACATCAGTTTCTTCAATTTGAGTTATTGACCATTGAAATTCGCTGAATTTTAAGTGACTTATGATTTCCAGTCAACAAAAAATTTATTGGTTGCTGAAATTCGTCTGCGTTGAAAGAAGTACAACTCAAGATATAAATGAGTTTCAAGGATTGTTCTGGTCTTAAATTACACTGTAAATTGTTGACTTAAATTCCAGATACTGAGTGTTAAAATTTGATACTTTTAAGATGAGAAATTATACACTTTTTAATACAAATTATTTCTTTTTTTTAATTTGGGTTAAGTTTAAAACATACAAACCGCTACAAACCAAGCCAATTTAAATGATCAAATACACTAAGGCCAATGATCCACTGAGTGATTTGATACAAAAAACCCACAACCTATCTCAATTAGAATAGGATATTTAGGAAAAATAATAATAAAAATTAATTCAATGTTTAAAACATCCATAAGAAATGTAGAGAGAAGAATTCTAATTTCCGTATACGGTATCTTTGAAATATATATTTCGTATATACAAACGAATATTTTCAAAAACGGTTTGCGGCATTGTAATCAGTGCAAAAATCTACTGAAAAATGATGTGTCACTAATACTATCTTTTCATTAGAAAAAAATAATTTGTATCTAATATGGCGGCCAAAACTTATAAAATAAAGGATTTACCACTCAACAATAATTATTGGAGTTGGTACCACAGCTTAAATTTGAAAGATGCACGTAAAAATGAAAAGGGAATTTTTTCAAAATGTATCCCATTATCAAAGATCCGCCACTTTGAAAAGTGATTTCATCGGTGTAAATCAAAATTATTTTTTGAGGATTCATCAAATCTCTTTTTCTAAAGCTTAAAGAAAACTTCACAGATGCACATCAGTTGCCGATCAAAAGGTTGTTTAGGCCTTATTTTACTGTACTAATAGAGTTCTATGAAATATGTTTATTACAATAAACAAATAATAACAAAATAACAACAAAATAAACAAAATAAGAACAAATAAATCTATAACAATTATTGATTAAACTGGCAACAATCAGTTGTTGCAATATTTTCTTCTGAGACTAAATTAAATGGAATGTCCAAATAAATAGAAAATGTTTATATTAATTGAATTTAAAATCAATCTTTTAAATGAGTACTTGAATGTTAATTAAGATTTTTGGAACTACGTAGAAAGTGAATTAGACTCACAAATATGAATCAACACTTTTAAATGTTTATACAGGGTGTCCCGCTTCCACCTTTACAAACTTTTCCAGGTTATTGCTCACGTCAAAATAAGCAAAAAAGTTCCTATAAACATATGTCCTAAAATGCTTCGTTAACCCGCTAGACGCAATTTTGTTTTTTACACTAAATAATTTTTACTTGGGGTACCTGTGCAGTGCAATGCGCTGCATATGTGCTTGGTTTACACCAACAACCACCACTTTCCTAGTTCAGACCTGTTTAAAAATTCTTGCCCAAATTTAGACTTTTGCTTTAATTTTTGTAGACTATACTTTTTGTTGTTGTTTTGATACCAATATGGCAACCAATAAGAGCTAATTTGAATAAGAGCTTAATTTTAGTTTTTTTTTTTACATGAGAGGGAATTTTTCTGGGGTTGAGACTGTTACTAAATTTATTTTTGTGTCAAAATATGCATAAATCCAAAGTTCAAGTTAAATTCATCCGCTACAAGTGCAATGCAATATCGCAGTAGACACTCCTTCTATAATATTGTGGGATTGTGTTGACATTTCAGACAATTTTTTGTATTCGTCTTTTAACATGTTTTTTCTGCTTTACTATCAGCAGCTGTATTATTTAGAAATTCAATGAAAATTATTTCCCATATTAATTTTATCGAAAAAAAACCAGCTTTAAGGGTTTCCCGTACCCTTCAGAATAAAATTTAAAAAATCTTAAACCTTTTTGGAAGCTCCAAGGTAATTAACATTGAGTTGCTTCGAATAAAAATTAAATTAGAGTAAAAATCATATTACTCTATATTGGTATTTCATCAATCGATCTTCATCACTAATTCTCCAACTTCGCAATGTGATAGTGTTGAGATTTGGTAGTTGTTATTTTAGGTCTAAATTAGCTAGGATTACGTGATGGTTCTTATACCGATTTGTCCTAGAACTTGTGCCTAAAACTCCTATAAAATTTCAAATAAATTCACAGATGTTGGACCTAGATAGTTCATTACACAAAAAACGTAAATTACAACAAAAGGAAAATCAATATTTAATTACAACTCTCTGGTCCTGTATGAGCTATGCAGCACTAACTGCGACTGTGTTTTTTTTAGTTTAGTACTCTATGAGTTAGTAGTCGACATAGTGAATAAGTCCACACTATTACTATTTATAACAACTAAAACCTCTTTAACTTAACTTTCCATGGCATTACAAATTTAAATAAAGAAATCACAAAAATTAAGAAAATCTACATCTTTTGATGGTGTGGTCCACTTTTGTTTGATGTGGCATTTATATTTTGGTTAAAATTTCTCTTTATACAAACAGTTTTTGCAATAACCTTGTTATCTATACTGGAAGTAAAATACTTTTAAATGTTGTCTCAGGTGTTTTAATATGTTCTGCATACATTCTGTATTAAATTTATAATAGAATCACAGTAAACAGGTTATTATTAAATTTAGACCAACAACCAACTATCCCTTTTCCTAGTTAACAGCATTTTGAAATCCGATGTACAAAGGTTTAGCGTTTTAATTTTTGTTAACTTTTGTTGTTGTTTCAATACTAATCTGACAACCCATAAGAACCACGTCAAAAATTCAATTTCCAAACTTGTTTTTGTACAGGAAAACGAATTTTTCTGGGGTTTACTTAACTTATTTTTGTGTCCAAATACACATAATTACAAAGTTCAAGCAAAATCTACCTGCTACATTTTAAGGGAAAAGGTAAAACACACATTTTTTCCCTACAATAGACACTCCTTGTATTAAAGAATGTAATTGTATGCCTGGAATCAAGTAAGGCACACGCGTGTCTATCAGCTCGCAGTTTTTTAATATATTTGCTAGTAAATAGTTATAGTAGTGAGTACTTGTGCGTGTGTGATCGTAATCCAAGTAGTCCGGATCGTAGTGAACCGTACAACGCAAATGGAAAGAGGATCGGTAAATAAATATACGTCAACATCGTTTTGGTTGTGCACTGGAAGAAGCCGGTTTCGGCCAAGTTTAGATTGCGCAGTGGTCTACAGCGTCGCTTCAGCCGCAGTTCTACCGTGCTGCTCGTTGGACTTAAATATCCCGATAAGGGAAATGGGGGATTTGCTGTGTGTATGGCGAGTGAGAATAGGTAGGTTTTTCAGCGGAAAAATAAATGGAAAATTAAAATGCAATGGCAGCAATGGTGCCAAATTCACAACGGTGTTTTTTCTGGCTTTCTTATTAGTAATAGGGGGTATTGAGGTAAACCCCGGCCCTTCAATAGATGATGTTTTTAACCTCCTAACGTCAACAAAACAGCAGATGGAAGATAATTTCTCGACTGTAAACGATCGGCTTAATAAATTGGAAGTTAATTTAAAGGAACAACTGGGGAAAGCGGAAGCCAGGATATATAATTTAGAACAGGAGAATGTTGAATTAAAAGAATCTTTCAAAAAATTGGAACAAAAACAAGAAGACCTTGAAAATCGAAGTAGGCGAGATAATTTAATATTCTATGGTGTTACCGAACAGCAAGACGGCAATGAATCGTGGTGGGACTGTAAGAAAAAGATTGTAGAATTAATAAATCGAAGAATGGAATTAAATGAAGTGACCATAGAAGACATCGCACGGGCACATAGGTTGGGTCATAGTAATGGAAACAGACCGATAATTGTGAAATTTGCACATTATGGTGTAAAGGAGATGATATTGAGTTCACGAGCGAAATTAAAAGGGTCTGATATATTTGTGGCGGAGGACTTCTCTAGAAAGGTTAGAGAAGAGCGCAGTTTCCTACTTAATGCAATGAAAGAAGCACGTAATGAAGGTTTAAGAGCTAATGTTTTGTTTGACAAACTGAGAGTGAATGGCAAAGTTTACAAGTACAACTGGGAGACAAGTAAAATAGAAGAGATAGGCCTACCTATGAAAACCAAGAACATTACATCAGATGGAGACAATGATGAGCAGCTCGACGGGACTAAAAAGATTGAGAAGAGAATCACACGGCAGCAGAAGAAGACGAAAGCCACGGAAGCAGCGCAGGAGCAGCATATGAAGGCGTCGGACACAGCTCCGGAGCAACTCACCCCGATTGAGAAGTGGCTGCAACCCGCGGGTGTCGCAAGAGGAGGACGGCGCAGAGGACAGGGACGACAAACGGCGACGTCCTAGCAAGAGGGGGCGGCCGACGACTCCCAGGTGCGGTGTAATACCAGATAGTATAGTGTAGGCAAAGGTAATGTGTTAAATTTTTTTTATTGTAATGTGGAAGGAATTAGTAATGTTAAGAATAATATAAATACCCTAGAAATAGTAAGTAAGTTTGACATTATTGGATTAGTTGAAACATGGTGTTGTACAGTTGGTCAGTTAAAAATTGATGGGTTTAACAGCTTTGAAAAGATTAAACCGAGAAAAGGAGCAAGGGGGCGGTTTCCAGGCGGAATAGCGGTATTTGTAAAATCATCAATCAAAGTAAATTGTATAATGAATAATCTAGATGAAGTCATTTGGTTACATTTAGTAAAGGAAAACATAATTTTAGGTATTTTGTACAATCACCCGGAATCATCAAAGTATGTGAATAAACATTTTTATGACGACTTGTTATTAGAGATAAGCGATTTGGAAAACAAATTTAGTACCGATAAATTATTATTGCTGGGAGATTTTAATTCGAGAGCTGGGCAATTAAATGAATGGGCTGAGGAAGAGAATCAAGTCTTTTTGCCAGATTTTTTAGATGATTCATTCATTGTCTCTCAAGTTGGAATAAGTAATGTAGAACCTAGACAAAGTAAAGATGACATAATAAATAACCAGGGTGTACAGTTGGTTAACTTTTGCCGGGCCCAGTCACTTATCATTATGAATGGGAGGGGTATTGATAAGCCGGGTAATTACACTTTTGTCTCGGAGAACGGTTGCTCTGTTATTGATTACTGCCTAGTGTCACATTCTGTTTTTGATAATATTGAACAATTTTCTGTCAAGGATGATGTAATAGAATCTAGTCATTTTCCATTAATTATTAAATTAAATAATAAACGGTATCAGTTAACTGACACATACTTTCTCCCAACAATATAAAAAATGATGTTAAAAGCTTCAAACATAAATGTCTTGATGACTCAGTCGGATAGCTACCAGCTGAGCAGCGCGAGTTTGAACCTACGCGCGTCTGTGACTTTTAACAACGTACTGCGTTTACCGCTAAACGAAAAATTGAATTTTCTCCGCAACCACTTGACATAGAGCAAAAATTTTAAATACTGGATTGTTTAGTTTTTTGAGCTTGATTTAATGGTGATAAGTAAAATTTATTAAAAAATAACAGCTATCTTGAAAATCCAAAAAATTGATTTTTGAAACATTTATTACGCCATAACTATTGAACGAGCATTTTCTCGGAGATGCGGGTGGTGTCATTTTATTCAGCATTTTAATGTTAATAAACCACAAAATTTTTATCAAAATCGTTAGAGCCGTTTTTGAGAAATTTGGATTTTTCACGATTTTTGAGGGTTTTTGGGGATAAAATACCCTTAAAAATCAAAAATTCAAAAAAATGAAAAAAACGCCTGGAATTATTGTGCGTTTGCACCTACATACCAAATTTCACCAAAATCGGACCATTAGGGCATCTTCTAGCTCTGTTTACATCCTGACACACACACACACACACACACACACACACACACACACACACACACACACACACACACACACACACACACACACACACACACACACACACACACAGACATCACTCGAAAACCACTTTTTTGGACTCAGAGGGCACCAAAACGGATAAATTTACCAACAACTCAAATTTTAAAATTTTGACGAAACCAATACTTTCTCAATATATACATTTATAGGGGGAAAGGGGGCTCCAAAATGGATATATACATCATCAAACTAATGCGAAGTATTTTACGAATACAATACTTTCTCCATATACTATGGTATAGGGGGAGAAAGTAAAAATTTTAGCTATGAGGAAGTCTTGCATTGTAATAAACAAAATGTAAATGATGTTAAATTAGAGAATATACATGTATTTAAATGGAAAGGTGAGCTAACAAATGTTTTTTATGATGATGCATACTCTATAAATATGTTTCATATGCTAATGTTGGGGATCGACAATGCTCTTATTAATGGGGACACTGAAAGAGCTAACTGGCTAATGAACAGTACTTTCAATATACTAGGAAAGAATTATAAAATGATAAGTAAAAATAAGCAATATAAAAATCATTGGTTTGATAGAAAATGCGCTGAATTAAGAAAGAAAGCTGTGAGAAACTTAAGGGTATTTAGAAAATCTAGATCAGAAATCAACCTTCAAAGATATCTACAGGCAAAGAAGTGTTTTAAAAACGAGTGTAAAGTAAAGAAAAAAGAATGGTTTAGGATGTGGGGCTTGCAGCTAGAGGAGAACATTAGAAATAGGCGTACTAAAGAAATGTGGAATCAGTTGAATAAACTGAAAGGTAAAAGCTCAGTAAATGACGTACCAGTTGCAGCTTTATTGGAGCATTTTACTAATTTGTTTAGCGTAGACGATAAATGGGAATTAGGCGATAGGATACTGCCAGAGATACCACGTTTTGTTCCAGAGCTAGATACCGAAATAACGACCGGGGAGGTGGCAAATGTGTTAAAACAGTTAAAAAATGGAAAAGCATGTGGGGTCGATGGGATGTGTCCCGAATTCTATAAGGTCCTATGTAATTATGATTTATTTGTTAGCAATGTTAAGCGAATGTTTAATCACATTTTTAACGGAGGAGCGGTACCGAAGGTATGGGGCAAAGGTATGATTCACAGTCTCTATAAAGGAGCTGGGAAAAAAGAGGATCCTAACTCGTACAGAGCTATAACCCTCCTCCCAGTAATAGGAAAATGTTATGCCAAACTTCTAAATAACCGCCTAAAAAATTGGATTACGAAATATGACAAAATTTCTGAGTTCCAATGTGGATTTAAGGCAGGATATTCTACAATTGATAATGTCCTGGTGCTAAGAACACTTATAGACAGGGAGCTATCAAAGAAAAGAGGTAAACTCTATTGTTGTTTTATAGACCTTAATAAGGCATTTGATTCGATTTCAAGGCAGGCTCTGTGGTACAAGCTGAAAGTGGCAGGGGTCAGTGTAAGCATGATAAACAGAATACAGGCTTTATATAAAGATGTAAGTTTTTGCCTTAAAGTAGGAATGGATCAGATAACGAATGAAGTTAAGTTAATGGCAGGAGTTAGGCAGGGCTGTCAACAATCACCGACCCTTTTTAATCTTTTTATAGATGACGTAGTTCAAAAGTTAGCCAATGTAGATTCTCACCCACCCTACATAGACAAGACCCCAATTAATGTTCTGTTATATGCGGATGATATGGTGCTCTTGAGTCTCACACCGATAGGTCTGCAAAGGTGTTTAGATGAATTTGATGGATATTGTAAGGAATGGATGCTCAAAGTGAATGTAAAAAAGACAAAAATTATGGTTTTTAATAAAGGAATTAAAACTGGTAAAATATTTAACTGGAAAATAGCGAGTAGCGAGATTGAGATAGTAAACGAGTTTAGGTACTTAGGCATGACATTAAGTAAAAATGGGAAATGGATAAAACACCAGAATGATATGGCAAGAAAAGCGCAGGTTGCGGCCCATACTGTAGGGAAAGCGAGGTTTAGATATAAAGAGATATCGGTAAAGTTGCTCAATCAAATGTTTGATACACTAGTGCAGCCTATTATATTATACGGAGGAGAAATTTGGGGAGACAAATGTGACAGCAAAATAACAGATAAAGCAGGTATTATTCATTGTAAACGAATACTAGGAGTACCAAATTCAGTAGCAAATTGCGGAGTGGTTTTAGAGTTAGGGAGAGTGTTAACATCTTCGATTGTTTTAGAGCGCATGATTATTTATTGGATGAAGATAAAAACGACGCATACAAAGAAACTTCAGCGTGCATGTTTGCAATTACAAGAGAAAATCGATAAAAAGGAAAGTTGGTATGGAGGTGTTAAGTTGGCGGTCGAGATGCTCGAATTAAATCATCTACATGATATTAATAATTATAACAAACAAATTGCTAATGTAATTAAAAATGCATGCAGGAATAAATGTTATTTAAAGTTAAAAGAGGAAGCAGAAAGAAAAAATAGTTTAAGATTACTTATCTCAATGGGAGTAGATAAGGGAGGTGCAGAGTATGCGAAGCGGCTCGGCCCCAGTTCAAGGTCACTGATAGCGAGGTATCGTCTTGGAACGTGGCTCTGGAGGTGTAAAAGTGAGGAAGGGAACAGAATTTGCGAATGGTGTGGGGAAATTGAAAATGGATTGCATGCGTTTCATGAATGTAATATAAATAAGAGGATTGATTATACTGTGTCAGATATATTGAGTCAGTGTGAGGGGCAAGCTTTTCAAATATTTATGTATGACTTAAAGATATTTTTAAATACATTGGAAGAAGCTTGGAGAGCCAGGTCTCTAGGTGCTGTTCAAAGGCCAGTTGCTCTTGGTGAACTTTAATAACTTGAAAATAGATCAAATATTAAATCCCGTAAATTAATTATTGTGGTTCAATTAATTCAAAACTTTAGCATGTGAAATTTGATAGTTGTGGTATAATTAAATTTTTTGTTAATAATAATATATACTTTGTTATTATTTTAGGTTAAGGATATTTATGCATGTTATATATTTATAGGTATTTAATTTGAATGTTAATTTATTAGCGATAGAAAAAGTGGAAGGGCATCCAACCTGTTGTATTTATAAACATTGCTATGACGAAATGTTGTGTAAGCAATAAAGAATTTGAATTGAATTGAATTGAATAAGTCCACACTATTACTATTTATAACAACTAAAACCTCTTTAACTTAACTTTCCATGGCATTACAAATTTAAATAAAGAAATCACAAAAATTAAGAAAATCTACATCTTTTGATGGTGTGGTCCACTTTTGTTTGATGTGGCATTTATATTTTGGTTAAAATTTCTCTTTATACAAACAGTTTTTGCAATAACCTTGTTATCTATACTGGAAGTAAAATACTTTTAAATGTTGTCTCAGGTGTTTTAATATGTTCTGCATACATTCTGTATTAAATTTATAATAGAATCACAGTAAACAGGTTATTATTAAATTTAGACCAACAACCAACTATCCCTTTTCCTAGTTAACAGCATTTTGAAATCCGATGTACAAAGGTTTAGCGTTTTAATTTTTGTTAACTTTCGTTGTTGTTTCAATACTAATCTGACAACCCATAAGAACCACGTCAAAAATTCAATTTCCAAACTTGTTTTTGTACAGGAAAACGAATTTTTCTGGGGTTTACTTAACTTATTTTTGTGTCCAAATACACATAATTACAAAGTTCAAGCAAAATCTACCTGCTACATTTTAAGGGAAAAGGTAAAACACACATTTTTTCCCTACAATAGACACTCCTTGTATTAAAGAATGTAATTGTGTTGATATTTCAGTACCAGTAGTTCAACTGCTTCTACCTTTTAACATGTGTTTGTTTGTCTTATTATCAACAGCTGTTTTATTTTGCAATTTAATAAAAATTGTTCCCCATGTTAATCTTATGGGCAAAAAACTAACTTCGAGGGCTTCCCGTGAGCTTCAGAATTAAAATATCAAAAATCTAAAACCTTATTGCAAAACTACGAACTGAGACCATTCTTTTGACACCTCAAACTTTAAAATTGGTCCAGAAATAAGGGAGGAGTAGTGTTAACAAAAAAAGGGCATCACGTATTATCTATATATACAGGGTGTCTTTAAAGTCCATCACCAAACTTCATAATATGACTAATTGGGTCAAAATAAGCAAAAAAGTTCCTATGAAGGTATGTCCTAAAATTCATATTTACCCAGATATCCGCCATTTTGTTTTTTCCGCTTAGTAATTTTTATTTTGGTGACGGATTGATCTAGGAACTTCATATTTGGCATGGATCTTTATAATACTAATGTCCATTTCCACAATAAAAATTATTTTTTTCCAATGCATATTTTCAAAATGGCGGCCACTTCAAATTTTTAAACTCAAATATTTCAAAAACGGTAAATTTTATAAAAATATTACAAGAGACAAAAAAGTTGACAAATTAAATTATCTAAACAACAAAACCAAGTTTGTAAGGATCCGCCAACAAGTAACGGAGTTATTGAGATTTTTCTCTTAAAATAACCTAAATTGGCATTAATCATAGTGCAAAATCAGTGTTTTTCTGCAGAAAAATCTCAATAACTCCGTTATTTGTTGGCGGATCCTTACAAACTTGGTTTTGTTGTTTAGATTATTTAATTTGTCAACTTTTTTGTCTCTTGTAATATTTTTATAAAATTTACCGTTTTCGAGATATTTGGGTTTAAAAATTTAAAATGGCCACCATTTTGAAAATATGCATCGGAAAAAAATAATTTTTATTGTGGAAATGGACATTAGTATTATAAAGATCCATGCCAAATATGAAGTTCCTAGATCAATCCGTCACCGAAATAAAAATTATTAAGTGGAAAAAACAAAATGGCGGATATCTGGGTAAATATGCATTTTAGGACATACCTTCATAGGAACTTTTTTGCTTATTTTGACCCAATTAGTCATATTATGAAGTTTGGTGATGGACTTTAAAGACACCCTGTATATATAATTCTGTAAGCAATATTTCTTGAGCAAAATTGTGAGCGTCATACAGATCGTAGAAAGATGGGAGGGGTCTCAAATTAAAGGTCTCGGTCCCATGCACGAGGGAAAACTATCGGCGTGTCCATAATGTTAACACGAAATGAGAAATCACGTAAAACGTCCTCCATAAGAATAGCATGCGGATTTAAAAAACGTCTGCTTTGTATACATTAAAACATGTGTTATGGTTTAATTTCAAAATGAGACACAGATGATAACATTGAGTGAAGATAACAAAATAATTCACACACCAAGAGAAGCAATCTATATATATAATTCTGTAAGCGAAATTTCTTGGGCAAAATTGGGAGTGTTTTACAAATCGCAGGAAGATGGTAGGAGTGTCAAATTAAAGGTTTCGGTCCTATAAAGCGTATCCATAAAGTTACAAGGAAATGATAAATATAGTAAAACGTCCTCCTTAACAATAGCATGGGGATTCAAAAAATGTCTTCTTTGTGTACATTGATACATATGTTTTGGTTTTATTTTAAAATGGGAGACATATGATAAAATTTAGTAAAGAACTATTCATAGCCAAATGACGAAAATTAACCCTAGAGTGGTAATACTATTATAAGATGTTTTGTTGCTTTGAGCGACTAAAAATTCGACTAGGAGAGTTAACCTTACATACTATTACAAATTGACTGCTTATTTTACTGTTGTTACTATAATTTAAATTGTAAAAAAAAATTAGCGTGTATGCAAATCATAAAATGCTTTCTGTTCGTTGATAGATGCAATGGGCGATGAATTGTGGTTTGAGAAACACCCACATTATTTCCATTGTTTTGGTTTTATTTTAAGACGAAAAGTGTCAAATGATCATATTGAATAACGATGACACATTAATTGATACTTAAAGTGTATCAGTCGGTGAAGTTTTTTTTAGTCTGTTAGCTGAATTTTCCGAGAAACCTTTTAGTCATTTCATAGATTGTAGGATTATAGAAGACGAGTTAAAATAAAAGACGTTTGTCCTACATACTAGAGGAAAACGCAGCATGTAAAAAACTTAACAACAAAATTCGAAATATATAAGAATTATTATTTTCTGAAAGGTTCTCCTTAAAGATTCTACGTGTAGTGATTTAAAAAAAAACTGCTTTGTTTACACAAAATCAAGAGTTTTGATTAGGAGGGATGAATATTCACAGCAAGTGAAGATGCACTTTGAGGTGGTGTGTTTAAATTTTGTGACTAAAACATAAAAAATAAAAATAAACTGACATGAGCTAAAAAATCAATGTTTTTTCGTCGCCGCTTTTCTATGTTATATTAAAAGCCATCACAGCTCAATTAAGGGATTACGATTTCTTTCAAAACTTATTTTCCATAGATTGATATGAGTTTAACAACAGACAAAGTAGAGCATTTACAAACGGGTGACCTAATAGTACAGGATTGATAAGAGTACTTGGGGGCGAATGGTCTGTGTTCAAACGGTATTGTTAAAATACCGGGTGTTCATAAAGTCTTGCCCTGATAAAGAAACCATATAGTATGAAAACAGTTTGTGGTAAGTTAAAGTTTTATTTTCATTTTTAACAAGTAACTTCTTAAGTTTTTTAACGCTATGCACAAACTCAATACACTTCAATGTGTGTGCCTTGCGTAGCCTGTAAATCGTTTAGTGATTTTTTGTTAGTTTTTTTATTAACATCCATTTTTCGGTGTCAGATAACATTTCCTGACTAACGGGAGTCACTTTATTTATTATTTTGTCTTTTATAGTTTCTAAATTAGGACCTGGGGAAGAATAAACAAAATCTTCGAGAAATCAGAGGACATAAAGAAATCCAGAGAGGTCATGCGTGGTGAATGAGGTGGTAATTTAGTCGGGCCACCACGATTTGTTTTTGTAGTGCATTTTAATTAAACTGAATTGTAGTCAATCACCTGAATTTATTTATCAATGTGTCAAGGTGTTAACAAATTAATGAGAAAAAAACTAGATTAAATTTCCTTGAAAACAGGAAATGTGAGTTGTGGTTGGCTGTAATGGTGCCCGTACAGCAAAGCTATGAAATCAGGGCAAGACTTTGTGGACACCCGGTATTATATACCGCAAATTAAAATTAAATCTTCTGCAAACCTTCGTTGTGGAAGAAATTTTAATACGCTATGGTTCATTCTATTTTAATTTTATGATTAGGGGATTTTGCCCCTATGAGCCACTAGTATATATAGATTTCCGTAACGGATCATTGTATTAAGTTAATATTTGGCATGAACCTCCACTATAACAATATCCATTTTCAGTGAAAAAATTATTGTCTTCAATGTGTATTTTCAAAATGGCGGCCATTTTAAAATTTTAAACTCAAATATCTCAAAAACAAAAAATTTTATAAAAATGTTACAAGGGACAAAAAAGTTGACAAATTAAATTATCTAAACCGTGACGCCAAGTGTGTAAGGATCCGACAACAAATAACGGAGTTATTGGGTTTTCCTCCAGAAAAACACTGATTTTGCACTATGATTAATGCCAATTTAGGTTATTTTCAGAGAAAAATCTCAATAGCTCCGTTATTTGTTGTTGGATCCTTACAAACTTGGTGTCACTGTTTAGATAATTTAATTTGTCAACTTTTTTGTCCCTTGTAACATTTTTATAAAATTTATTGTTTTTGAGATATTTGAGTTTAAAATTTTAAAATGGCCGCCATTTTGAAAATACACATTGGAAAAAAATAATTTTTCACTGAACATGGATATTGTTATAGTGGAGGTTCATGCCAAATATTAACTTAATACAATGATCCGTTATAGAAATAAAAATTATTTAGTGTAAAAAACAAAATGGCGGCTAGCGGGTTAACGAAGCATTTTAGGACATATGTTTATAGGAACTTTTTTGCTTATTTTGACGTGAGCAATAACCTGGAAAAGTTTGTAAAGGTGGAAGCGGGACACCCTGTATATAGTGCTTTGAAGAAAGTGATGCGAAAAAATATTACATTTATAATAATTCTTAAAGGGGTGGAAGTAGTCGTCCTCAATCTAGAAAGTAATCCAATTTAATATTTTTGACAATGAACTTTTGTCTACCCGTCCTCGCGCCGCATGCCGGCCGAGGGGCTGCAGATTCCTGGAACTGGCGAATTTGTATGTTTTGACGGCCCCGATTTTCCGCCTAATCGGGACCTGGCGAATTTGTATCTTTTCGTCGACCCTCTAACCACTGGCGAATTTGTATCCAGCCCGCCCACTTGCTCAGTCAGTATCCGGGGAGCGTGGAATGCGAATCCGAGTGCGTCTTAGTTTGTTTTTCGTTGTGCTTTGCACCAAGGGAATATAGTGAGTTACAGGTGTTGTTTTAGTGGAGTGAGTCACGAGTGAATATTAGTGAGGTACAAGAGTGGTTCAAGTAACGCTTATTTAAGTAGGTGGGACTATAGAGGAAGACTCTGTTAGTGTTCAGAATAGCCAGAAAGAATGGAGAGAAGGGTTCATGACTGAAGTTTTACAAAGCGAAAACGAGAAATCAACACATTTCAATGTATTGACAAAATTTAAGTACCAACAACTTATAAATGAAGTCGAAACTGCTGCAAACACTGATAAGAAGACCCCGTTGCAGCTTTCAAAAAAAATTCCAACAAAACAAAACATTCCATTGGTACCGGTCAAGGATTTGTAAAATGTTCGTGTACCAAAGCCTGCCAAACAAATAGATCTTTTTGCAAAAAGAAATACCCCCCGTCGCAGCAGACCTGCGTACTCAGCGAATTTCCAAACGATCTTAAGATATTGTATTTTCCCCATAAACACCATAGAAATGGGTATTTAGGTTTGCTGACTTGGGATGTTGTTAGAAAATGTTAGTTTTGTTAGGAAAAGTAATAGTTACGTTAGGTAAATGTCAAAATGTCTCAATATTCGGCACTTTTTAATTTTCCCCATAAACTTCATGGGGGTGAGTATGTAGGTTTGCCGCCATATGGGTGTTGTAAGCAAATATCAGTTACATCCTCCCTAGTGAATGTACATACCAAATATTATCAAGTTATGGTGTTCTTTTCATTTTCCTCATAAACCCCATAGGGGTGAGTACGTAGGTTTGCCGCCATGTGGGTGTTGTAAGCAAATATCAGTTACATCCTCCCTAGTGAATGTACATACCAAATATTATCAAGTTATGGTGTTCTTTTCATTTTCCCCATAAACCCCATAGGGGTGAGTACGTAGGTTTGCCGCCATGTGGGTGTTTTAAGCAAATATCAGTTACATCCTCCCTAGTGAATGTACATACCAAATATTATCAAGTTATTCCAACAAATAAGCGAGAAACAGGGTTTCGTTGATTTCCCATAAGATTAACATGGAAAACCTATTTTTGGCTTTTCTCCGTAACCTGTTAAGCCAAGTTAAAAATTCAAAATACTAAATTGTTAATTTTTTAAAACTCTTTAAAATGGTTTTAGTTAAAATTGTTGAATTTTGAAAATTATGCTCCAAAAATGCAAAAAACCCATTTTTGACCCTTTTGAAACCCCATAAAACCCCGATCCCATAACCCGATCAAGCTGGTTCGCGAACTCATGAAAATAGACCTAGTTTTACACCTTCATACCAATTTTCATCAAAATCGGAGGTCCCCTTCAAAAGTTATCAGTACCACGGACACACACACATATATATATATATATATATATATATATATATATATATATATATATATATATATATATATATATAAGGGTGAGTCTCTACTGACTACATTAATTTTAACTGTTGATTCTACTTAATAAAAGGAACAAAAAAATGTATATAACCCCATATCCGACTTCAACCGTTTAGCTGCAATGGCGTATTTTGTGATTTTTTAAAATTACACGACTTGTTTCTATTAGTTTGGTCGTAAAACCCAAAATAATGTATTTAGGACATAGGGAGTGATACCATTTGAAACGGCGTTAAATTCCCTATAAATTAAAGATAGTACCTAAATAATAACACCTTATACAACGTTTTTGAAATAGCTTAAAAGTTAAAAACATTTTTTCAAAAATTTTCTTCTAAACTTTAAGGCTTAATTAACCCAATAAAATTGTTTGTATTTTTATGTTCAGTTACTAAAAAAACTTCCTTATTTATTCATCTTTAAAATGATGTATAAATATTAAGGGGTCATATGTGGAAAAAAGTAAGAAATTCCTAAAAATGTTGTCAAGGTACAGTATTAGGAATTCATCGTACTGGTTCTCACCAATACAAATTACTTTATCTGTAATTTATTTACCAGATTAATCTTTTGACAAAATCAGCTGATTGGAAACCAAAATAGTTATAATCAGCTGTTTTATTATTTTTATTATTTTAGAAAAATAAATACAACATTTTTTCAGGATTTGTTTTTATTACATGTTTTATTGATACAGCAAACAGGAAAAAATAACTTGTAAATATTATTATTTCAAAGGTGTCGTTTTTATTAAATTGATTAGAAACTGGACTAAATCTTTAGTTAGGGTTAGACGAAAAACGTACATGATGTACTGATCTGAGCCGGTTTCATCATTTAAGAAGATTTTCAAAATGTCCACTGTTTACTCTGATACACATGCGAAGTCTATTTTCTCAATTTCCTCACCGTCGCCTTCAAGTTCAGTTCATCCCGTAGGAGTTCAGAGACTGTCAAAACCCTATTTCTTAACTCATCTACATTTCAAACTGGTGTGCGATAAACATTTTGCTTCAGGTGACCCCAAACATAGTAGTCGAGGGGTGTGAGGTCTGGTGACCGGTGGATTGGAAGAGGAGGGACAATTGCTTGGCCCCCACGGTCTCCTGACCTCACACCCCTCGACTACTATTTTTGGGGTCACCTGAAGCAAAATGCTTATCAAACACCAGTTCGAAATGTAGATGAGAATGTTTTTTAACTTTTAAGCTATTTCAAAAACGTTGTATAAGGTGTTATTATTTAGGTACTATCTTTAATTTATAGGGAATTTAACGCCGTTTCAAATGGTATCACTCCCTATGTCCTAAATACATTATTTTGGGTTTTACGACCAAACTAATAGAAACAAGTCGTGTAATTTTAAAAAATCACAAAATACGCCATTGCAGCTAAACGGTTGAAGTCGGATATGGGGTTATATACATTTTTTTGTTCCTTTTGATAAGTAGAATTAACAGTTAAAATTAATGTAGTCAGTAGAGACTCACCCTGTATATATATACACATATATATGAAAATGAACGAACGGTGTTTTTGGCTTCTGGGGACCTCGAAATGAAAAAGTAACATGGTCCCGGGCTTAGGTCTTACCATGGCTACTACCGTAATAGCGTATTCCCTATAGGGAAATTCGCTAAAATGTACTGTGCAATTCTAAATGTCATTCCAGTTTGTCATGTAACAATAAGTAAACAATAAATACTTTTAGTTTTGTTCCTCAGAATAACGTGATGTTAATTATTCATTACCCTTAAACTTGTAATTATACTTTAGTAAGAGTTTGAAAACATTAGTTTGGCCTGGACTAAAGCAGGCCAAACTGGTTTATCCTAACGCAAGCCGGCCAAACTAGTTTAGCCTGTAATCAATAAGGAAAAACTAGTTTATCCTATATCGGTCAGGAAAAACTAGTACAGCCTAGTCCAAACTAGTTTGTCCTGAAATCGGGTTTGGCCGGTAACATATGTTTATATATATATATATATATATATATATATATATATATATATATATATATATATATATATATATATATATTTTAGTATAGTCCGTAAATATATGTTTTTTGTGAGTATGAATTTTCAAGTAATCTGACGCTGTCAATCCCACATCGTGGGTAAAAGACGAAGAAGGAGGTATGAGGTATGAGCTTGTTCTCTGCTTCCTTTCCAGATTGCAGTGATTCAAAAGTCATGATTAATCACCCAAAGTTTATTTTATGATAGCGCTGTAATTCATATGCCTTATTTTATTTTATAGCCAACAATTTTGAAAATAATAAATAAATAAACATAACAAATTTTAAATGTTGCCCCTCGCCCTGGTTGTATGTAGCACGGGATAGCCCTAGGTGCTCTTGGCGGGGCTGAAGACTTGTTTTTTTTATACAGGGTGTATATAAACAACCTGGAAATATTTTGTGTATTTGTTCCTTAGGTTAAGACGAAATCATACTAACAGGAATCTAAAATGCTCTGTTACGCCGCTAGCCGCCATTTGTTTTCTACGCATAACAATTTTTAATTCCGTAACGGATGGGAGTGTTACCAGGGGAACCGAGCTTAAGCTTGGTAAAATTATTACTTTCGTTCTCACACAGAGCTAGTTTGCTCCGCTCACTCGCCCTTCTAATTTTTAAGACGAGCTCGTTCGCTTCGCTCACTCACCAGGCAAAAGAATACTGCACTTTGGTATAATTTTCCTTTAAAGGTTTATATCTAATTATATCAGCTGATTTTTGTTCAATTTAAAAATCTCCATAAGGATAACATCGGAACTTTGAAGGGCTCTAGGATGAAACCCGGATTTTCCCAGCCATGGGACCAACTCCAATCGATTCCTGGTGGCTAAAACCCCCATATTCAACAAAAAACTAAAAAATCCTTGGAGCGAATAAAATTTTTTGCTCGTACAAACAGTGCTTGTTTTAGAGTAGGCCTATAAGATAATAACAAGACAAGATAATTTGGTATGAACCTTTATCACACCATTGTCCATTTTAAGAAAAAATTTCAAATTTATATTCCCAAAATGGCGGCCATTTAAAGTCACTTACGCACCACTGAACATTATTGGCAAAATTGTGCAGTGAACACAAAAATCAACAAACATTAATAAAAAAAAGTATGATTTACATTCTAAAAGGTTAGCAACGGACAAAAAAAAGTTCGGAAGAACTTTGTACGGGGAAAATGTTCGGTGAACATGTTCGGCCAGTGCGGCTAGTGCAGACGCGGCTTTGAATTTTGAAACTGAAGTATCTCAAAACCGGTGAATTTTATCAACACTTTACCAAAATCAAATCAAAATCAAAATTCATTTATTGCCATTAAGTACGATAGGCCAGGTCAAAAAATTAAGTACAATGATTGCACTAGGTCTATGTAGAATACAGAAAATAGCCATTACAATTCTATACAGTTTGGCCTAGGATAGCAATACAAACTAAACAATAATTGCAAAAATAGATGGTTGGTAAATTGACATGAGGCTAACAGCTAACCTAATAATGACACAAATGACAACAAGTACAAAGACATAAAAACTTAAATTTTAACAAATAACATAAATCATAAATTCGTACTTAAAAGCTAATATCACAGGTTTTCAGATTTTAAAAAAACCATAAAGTGTATTAAAAAGGGTTTTTCAGAAGCCAATCATACAGCCTATCGAAACATTTCTTGTCTAAAGCTGAACCTAGGTTAGGCCTAATTTTATTAAAAACACGCAAGCCAATTTGTAAATGAGAATTTAAAGTTTTAGTTAATCTACAACGTTCATAGTCAATGTCATTCTTATGTCTGGTACTATAACTATGAATATCACATCTTAAAGTCAAATTTGGGAGTTCATTTACTGTATACTTAAATAATTCAAAAATTTACAAATTAATCACAGTTTGCAGTTTAAGCTTAATAAACTTAATACCAGCTTAATACCTGGGACTAAAGAGTTGACAATTTCATTGATCTAACCAATGACACCAGGTTTTTATGGATCTGACTACAAATATTCAGAGATATTCAGATCAGTCATCGAGATTTTTCTGCAGAAAACCATCGATTTAACATTAAAATGTAAAATTTAGGTTATTTTATTAAAAAAATCACAATAACTCCGTTATTTGTTGTCAGATCCTTACAAACTTGATATCATTTTTTAGATAAAGAATTTGTCAACTTTTTCTTCTTTGTTAAATTTTGAAACAAATTTACCGGTTTTGAGATATTTGAGTTAAAAAATTTTAAATCACTGCCATTTTAAAAATATACATATTGGGAAAAAATTCCAGGCAATAAGTAGGTATTGAAGACTCCTTAGTTGCAACTAGTCACGCCATGTTAAACTGACAATGAAATAACTCTGCGTGACAGCTCCGATAAATATGTTGAAACAGTTCAGTTCGTATTTTCTAGTTCTGTTATTAAAGAATACGAGGTGGCCCTTGCGCAAATTGCGCATTTTATGATTCTGTATGATTGAAAGTCACCTGCAGTATGTGAATGTTGATTATGAAGTGACAGAGGTCTATTTTTGTTTACTATCTGGCTTTAAAAATTCATCTGAAGGTAATCAGCTGTTAAATTACAATTCACATTGAAGAACTTACAATAAAAGTTGGTCAACATTCTAAAGCGCCCTCTAGAAATAAATCAAAGGCGAGGGGGTTTAAGCCCGAAACAATATGACCTTTTTAATTACGATTCGTCACTGCGGTATATCCTAATCTTTAAAATTACACCTCAACCTTAAAAATCGGTTCAGTAGGTCGAGAGAAAAAGGGACGTAACAGACGAAACCCTTATAGAATTAAGAAGATAGATTTGGTGGATGCTTTTGAAAAACAAACGTAAATCCCCGTGTTTTTCGGAGAGTGGAAAAGTCAACTTTTATTGGGAAAAGTATTTTTTGCCAGTTAAGGTGAAATAATGAAATGAAATAAACATTTTATAAACTTAATTTTATCTTTTCATCCTCTCACAATTTAACATTTTACCGCTTTCTTTTCTTTCTTGTCTTTAAATGTTTTAGCCTACATTTGAAAATATTTCAACAAGTATAAAATAGAACTCGCCTACGGCTCGATGGGGGCTCCGCCCCCATGCCCCCTCAGGGGTTGCCCAGAAATTCGTTAATTGTTGTTTAAGTCGCATATAATGAACAGAATACATATAAATATAAGAGTTTGTAAATGAGCAAAATAGCAAAATAAATGAGTTTGTCATTTATTTATAACATAAATTAACTCCCACGACTGCAGAAATAACCTAAATTTGAACTTATGCAACTAACTTAATCTAAGGAATGAAAATATATTCGCCTACGGCTCGTTTTCAGACACTCTGTCCCCAAACCCCCTTCCTAATTCCCCCAAATTCTATAAAGGTCTATGGAGTTGTGAATAAATTTATTATGTAGGTATTGTATAAGTATTTACTTAAAATTATAAAATACGTATAAATAAATATATGAAAAAATTAAATGGATAAACTGCATAAAAATGTGCAGTAGATCATCGAAAACAATGAAAAATTCTATTAAAACAAAATAATTGGAAATCTTAACAAAGTGGATAAAACTTGCCAAAAAAACCTTTTATTTACAAAAATACTATTCAGTTACTATCCTTCAATTAGTTGTGTTGAAATTCCAGGGAATAACATAACGATCCAGTAATATTGAACATACAATGATAAATACATAATGTAATATTGGCATTCATTACAATTCCTCCATTTCAGTTTTTAATGGTGTAAAACTTTTAATTTTACCTAATTTCCTAAAAAATTACTGTCAAGGCAAATAAAAACTTCAAGCTTCTAAATACAACAATACAGTAGTTACTAACAAAAGTATGTTAAATAAGTTTGTCATTTATTTATAACATAAATTAACTCCCACGACTGCAGAAATAACCTAAATTTGAACTTATGCAACTAACTTAATCTAAGGAATGAAAATATATTCGCCTACGGCTCGTTTTCAGACACTCTGTCCCCAAACCCCCTTCCTAATTCCCCCAAATTCTATAAAGGTCTATGGAGTTGTGAATAAATTTATTATGTAGGTATTGTATAAGTATTTACTTAAAATTATAAAATACGTATAAATAAATATATGAAAAAATTAAATGGATAAACTGCATAAAAATGTGCAGTAGATCATCGAAAACAATGAAAAATTCTATTAAAACAAAATAATTGGAAATCTTAACAAAGTGGATAAAACTTGCCAAAAAAACCTTTTATTTACAAAAATACTATTCAGTTACTATCCTTCAATTAGTTGTGTTGAAATTCCAGGGAATAACATAACGATCCAGTAATATTGAACATACAATGATAAATACATAATGTAATATTGGCATTCATTACAATTCCTCCATTTCAGTTTTTAATGGTGTAAAACTTTTAATTTTACCTAATTTCCTAAAAAATTACTGTCAAGGCAAATAAAAACTTCAAGCTTCTAAATACAACAATACAGTAGTTACTAACAAAAGTATGTTAAATAATGGTTAAAATATCAAAATTACCATAAACATCAAAGGACGTATGTTTTAGCCGTAGGACCAGGTCAGTAAAACAATCAGTTGCTTGATATAGCGATTCGTTCCGACTAACACTCAAAAGAAGAATTATGTGAATTATGAAGAATTATGTGTAAAACTTTTAAATTTACCTAATTTCCTAAAAAATTACTGTCAAGGCAAATAAAAAACTTCAAGCTTCTAAATAAAATTATACAGTAGTTACTAACAAAAGTATGTAAAATAATGGTTAAAATATTAAATTTACCATAAACATCAAAGGACGTATGTTTTAGCCGTAGGACCAGGTCAGTAAATAACAATCAAAGTAAAACAATCAGTTGCTTGATATAGCAATTCGTTCCGATTCACAGTCAAAAGAAGAATACGTAATATTGAAAATCATCATGATAATTTTTAAGTTTGATAATTTAATTGATATTGGTACTGTGCAAGATATGTCTATGTGCAAAGTGAAGGTTCTGAGTAAAATATTATAGTAGTTGTAAAATTACATCTACATGGGGTAAAATTCCCCGCAAAAATAAATAAACATTTAATTGTGTTTAATTGTGTGGACTGGGGGACAAAAATTCATAGAACCAAACTTGAAGTAACTTGAAAGATGTTTGCGAGGATTGCCTCATATGTTATAATTTGGCCGCTAGAGTAAAAAAAATAATGCCATATTTATTTTGGGTAAAAATGTTTGGTCGCTAAATTTTGAAATCAGATAGTTTTCTGGGGCAGGAAATAAAAAAGCTTTTTTATTTTAAATGAAAATACTGTACTGCCACCTTTTTAAATTAAACATTAACTTAGTACGCACTAAAAGATAAATCAATTGTGTAATCTGCTATTTTAGTTGAAATTTTTGTTGAATTGTAAAATATAAATTAGCATGCTATCAGGTAAAGTCAATGATGTACTTCCTAATGAGTTCGTTAGAAATTAAGTGAAATCCCAAATAAAGAACCAATTTTTGGGAGGACTATCGTGCAAATATGATACTGTCTTACCGGGTGTCCCATACCAACCTTGCACCTCTTTTAAAATTGAAAAAAAAAACAAAAAAACAAATAGTGCCGTTGTAGGGAAACATATTTTGCTCTGTTGATTGACACTGATTTCAATACAGAGGGGACCAGACGTAATTTTGAAGCAACTTTAAAATTTAATATTTAAAAACCCTAATCATAGGCTACTGATTTAGAATAATAAATAGCATGACATTATTTTTTTTACTGGGGAAAATTTAACATATATTATGTCTGAACATTTTACATATAACAGAACTTACCAAACATGTAAATGTCTAAGAACCTCATTTAAAATAATATACCATCATAAAACATCAATTATCATCACGTGATTAGTTTTACTAAACATTTAAATACATGTTCATTAATCTCCGTCATGTTGTAAATTTAATAAAAAAACATTAAATTTAACATATATTATGTCTGAAGATTTTACGTATAACAGTACTTACCAAACATGTAAATGTCTAAGAACCTCATTTAAAATAATATACCATCATAAAACATCAATTATCAAGTGATTAGTTTTACTAAACATTTAAATACATGTTCATTAATCTCCGTTATGTTGTAAATTTAATAAAAAAACATTTTGGACCAAACTGACAATTTTTGTTGGAAACGTATTTAAAAGAGTCTAAGACATTTTTGTGCCGAGACATTTTTGCTTAACCTAAAATGCTCAGAGAAGAATGAGGAAAATATAAATTTCAACCTCAAATATTCAATAAACTGCTAAAATTACGCGTACAAGATCAAATTGTAAAGTTTTCTTAAAAACCGTGAGAGTTTGTATTTGACATCAGTGACTTCCAGTATGGAGAGGTAATTTCAGATACACCCTGTACATTGAAATTACTCTCGGTGAATAGACCGCTTTACCTATAAATTCACAATTGGTTAATGTTATAAAATTTCTTAAAAAGGGTGTTTCGGTAATCCGCGACTTTCAGTATGTTGGCAATTTTGTCAGTAATACAGGGCGGTAAGTTTAGTTCTCGCTTGGGAATCACTCTGTAGTAAGTGATATATAGGAGATCTACTTTACCGACATTTGACGAATTTCTGATACCCCGATGAGTGAGTGAGTGAGTGAGTTACACATTCGGGAGTATATAATTTAGATTTAACTCTCGTGAGGTTCATACTTAATATTCCTAAGATATGTAATTGCGCTAAGTATAGTCCGTTTTTTTAAACCTGATCCTTCACGAGAATATTGGGGTGGGGGAGGGATTTAAACTGTAAACAAAACATTTTAACTCGTGACAAACATGCTAGAGTATCAGATTTCCTCAAATAACATTTTTAAATAAGTTATAATGTCTTTCAGTAACTCCTAGTCAGCTGTTATATTTTTAAGCCAAACCTATTCCTTGTTAAAAAGTAACAGTTTTAAAATAAACTGATAAAAAAACAACTGCTACCAATAATATTGTAAAACTGATACAAAATATGTTGTGATGTAAAATTACCAGCTGGTATGCAACAGTGAAATAAAACAAAAACAACAAAAAAACCAACAAAAAAACCAAAGGGCTCTAGCCAATGGGATATTAGCAAGTATAAACAAACCCCCACCACCATTTCTCCCTAGAAGGATCAGGCTTAAAAAAACGGACTATAATATACTTTAACTAGTGTATACACGCTACTCAGAACCATTTGCTATTTCACCCATTATCCAGTGTTATTGGCATACTTTCATTAAAATAGCGCACAATTTAAAAACGCATTCACTCATGATTGATATCCATTTTTGCTTGCCACCATAAATAGTTGTAGGCAGCTAAGTTTTGGCACACGGCGGAATGCATGGTCAGAAAAAATAAATTATGTCTAGTAAAACAAGCAAATGTATGACAAAATATAGGAAATCATAGACAAAAGATGAGGAAGCGGAACAGCGAGAAGTGGTGAGCAATGAACTTGGCCGGTTGACTTTCATGACCAAGGGCGCACTTTCACTCGACTGTGGAGAGGCAGAGGCAGAGGCAGAGGTGGAGCGATGGAGTGATGGAGTGGGCTGTAGTCGGAGGTTGGGACGGCGAAGGCTGGAGAGGCTGACGGAGAACAGACCCAGAAGAGCTGGAATATTTCTAGATCGCAATTTAAACCGGCAACGAACTACGAAATGAAGATGAGCATCGAGTCTTGACATCTTATTTTGTCGCGGGAATTGTTTGGTCTCAAACAATTTAACTGGAATAGGTGTTGTTTGGAGCTTTCATCAAGTGAAATTATTTTTAAAATTATTCACCATAGAAATAGTAGATTTTCTGTAGTAAATAGAAAGCGTTAAGATTTAAATTTCTTATTAACTACTATAAGGCAGATGATGGAACGACTAATAAAAATACAAAAACTATGAAAAATACCCAATCGCAGCAGACCTGAGTACTCTCCGGTAAAAGGTGTTTAAATTAGTTACCAGATATGAGGATCATGCAGTCTGACACCAATAAATAATTAACACAAAAAATAACATTCATAATAATGAAAAATAATTAATTGGCTTTGTCAGTAATGACTCCAAATGAAACAATTGGGAATTCTGTATATTTATAGTTACGGTTCAATTTCAATTTGTTGGAAATTTTGTTATTTTTCATATTATTTACATTTGGATACTGAACGTTCCAAATCAGCGAGCATAGAGAATAGAAAGTTATGAACATAGAACTGTTTTTGGTGGGTTAACCCTGGTCTTGTCATTGTCTAACACCTATTTGCCGAGAGCAATCAATTAATACCTAATAACAAATCACAGCTGAATATATTTTTTATAATACAGGGTATCTATAAAAAAACCGGTGCAGCTTTACCATCCTCCCATCCTCTTTAAAAGTAACATACAAGTTTCCTAAAAACACCACACGAAAGAGTGGCTCAAAAAGTTTTAATCAGTAACAGTTTTATCAGCTGATATTGTTGCTTGGTAAACAATAACAAATAATTTGTGAGTCCCATAAGAATCGCAATGGATGTTCGTATTAAAGCGCAATGTGTGGAGTGGTTTATTGAAACCAAGTCTGATGTTCAACGGAGATTTCGGACTAGATGCAATAGCATCCTCCTTCCAAGACCAACAATTAGGGCTTGGTTTCAATAAACCACTCCACACTGCGCTTTAATACAAACATCCATTGCAATTCTTATGGGACTCACAAATGAATTGTTATTGTTTACCAAGCAACAATATAAACCAATCAGCTGATAAAACTGCTACTGATTAAAACTTTTTGAGCTACTCTATCATGTGGTGTTTTTTAGAAAACGTGTATGTTTCATGGAAAGAGGATGGGAGGATGGTAAAGATGTAAAGGTTTTTTATAGACACCCTGTATAATCGACCATTGTCTGGGATTGAACTAAAAACTTTAGGATCACGAAGTGAAAAATTTTCGGTGATTTTTGCTTGAGCCTAAAGAAAGAATTTATTTCAAGGACTTAATCAAATACTATAGATATTTTAATATACAAGAACAATATCATAAAAAATTAAGTTCGTGGAGTAATTCTTCAGCAGCTTAGCCGATTTAGACCAGTTTTATAAGAACTACTACTAGTTAGGCCTACTTTTTAAGTTTTAGAATCCGGAACTCCATTCAACACTGTCCTTTAAATGAGCATTTCGCTATGGAATCAGACCAGTGTTTGGCTAGACGAGCCTAGTGACCTGATGGCCTGCTTAGCGAAGGGAAATCGCCAACCGGTAGAACCTGTAGGTTGACAGACCCAAAATTCAGAACTGGTTTTAAAAATAAATAATTGACAATACGCACGCAGGATGAAATGATTACCCTTTACTGATTTCAATGACAAGTCCAAAGTCACGTTTTGTGACTGTTGGCAGAGGAAAATTTTCATTTCAGACGAGCTTTGATCTTAAATAGGTATGATTAAATGTTTCCTCTTAGAAATTTTTAAAACTTGCAAGGAATGTAAGTAATGAACTCAACAAATTATTTACAAAGAGTGTAAAATGAGTAAAAATAACTTTTATGATCAAAGTGATGGTGCCTTCATTTCTAAAACGCAGATGGAGCACATCGATGTCAGGCAAAATCCGACCAGCATTGCAGGCTTCAGTTAAAACATTCTACACTAGGTTGACTGCAGCACATATCTGGGAGTACTATAATTATAAAAATACCATGTCATAAGTAATTTTGAATGGAAAAGCTAAAAAATTATAATAGTGGTTTATTTAAAAAAAATTATAACTTTGGTTTCAAAACAATATTACCTATATATTTTTATACTTTAGGCCTACTCTGCTACTTCTTACATATGAAATGAGACCTTCACATTTCACATGGGATTTAATTTTGTCTGACATCGATGTGCGCCATCTGCGTTTTATAAATGAAGGCACCATCACTTTAATTTCTTCATATAAAGTTATTTTTATTCGTTTAACACTCTTTGAAAATAAATTGGTGCGTTAATTACTTACTCTATTACTCTACATCAACATGGATGACTAACTTATAACACGTTTATTTATAATCGCTAAAATAGTAATGACTTAATTTGTACTGTTTCATGAGAAGGGAACACTTGTACCTTCGCTGAAATGTGTGTATGTAAACAACACTGTAGTTAACTTCAAATAGGCTTAACTTGAGATATTCGTAATTGTTATAAAACATTTTAAAGTTTAAAGACAAAATTTCTTAAAAAAAAACTGCTCTACAAGTAAGTTAAATATTGACTTTAACAGAGTTTTATTAACTTTAAACAGAAGAATTTGGACCAAAAATAATTATGCTTTAATTAATAAATAATTTAAATAATTATAGATTAGTATTGTTAAATTTTGTATGTGGTTGACATAGACGATGAGTATCTACTTGAAGTAACGAAGTTCGATTCTATGATGAATTAACTCCAGATTCAAATGAACCCTCCCCGTCTAAAAAACTAATAGGTACAGCGCTACATTCGACAGAGCCTTGGCTATACAATATCTTTACAGTCTAAAACTATTTAATTGTTCGTCTTCTGCCATAACTTTGAGTAATGCTTCAGACAAGCCTGCAAGCTCGAACATGGTCGTGGTTTCAATTTTTGTCCATCGATAGCGAAGTACGTTGAATTAAGCGTGGTTAGGGTTCGACATCATTTCCACATTGGTAGCTGCAACGGAGAATTCTAACGGAATAAATTTGAAATTAATCTATATGTGCTAATTACTATTTATTTTTTATGTAAGAACTCTCTGTTGGTTTCACAGTCGTTTGAGAGATTGCCATAAATAAGTACACGATCATTATAGGGGTTGTAAGGAGAATACTAAAATTTAACTTCCACAAGATATGTAACTAAAGCCATTAGCACATTACGGCCGAAATGTCTACAACCTTAACAAATGGGACCCGGAGCCCCCAGAGCCCAGTTTGTTTGAGGGTAGTATACGTGAATCCTTCCTAAAATACTGCTAAGTCACTTATTTCGAAATCATGTTTGATCTTGTTCTTAAGATAGTGAGTACGAGAGTGAGATTAAGAGAATGTCAGATATAAACAGTAGAAAATCTCTTTTTTTTTTTTGTTTCAGAGCTTTTCAAAAAATTATCATTTCAAGAATCATGTGCGTACCCTGATATATTTTTATAGTTTGAAACGTTTTTATCTCAATAGGTCCGGGAATTGGCAGTTTTGAAGAAAAATACTGTAGGCCTACAAAAATTTTGTATAACTTTTATATACATGCAACTGCAAATATATTATTTCTGTACCTATAGGCCTACATAACAAAGCAAGATTTCGGCCAATCATGCCATTCACCAGGTCTGAGGGGAGAGTTACAGTTGAGACAAGACGAACACGTGTATATATATGCTATTGAGATCCCTGTTTAGTGTATATCGTGTGCTGGAGTATAACTTCCAATTATCAATTTTACCTCAAAAAGTTCGTACTCCAGTTAGTTACGGTCGTTAGCGATTTATCGAATCATCTTTACATTTTTACTGTTCGTTGAGTGCTATCAATTTTGTATCTAGCTATCATTTGACAGTGTATAGTAACTAGCGGTAAAACTATTTATCTTTTCTAAACGGTTTGGAGCTAAAAATATTAAAATGATATAGGCTACCTTATTTCTTTTTTAAGTGCGCACCGCACTGAGCCTACTGAGTCGGGTCTACTGAGCCTATTAATAGATCCTACCTTATCAAGACACAAACGTTACGTTCCCAACCTAATTTTACTTTACTAAATATCCTATACATACAATATTAGACAACATTTAACTTTTACTTTCAATATAACGCCATACTTATTCTCCTTTAAGAGGAATGGTTCAAAAGTACTCAGCGATTAAAAGTAGAATATAAAAACAATTTAGTACAAAGGAGAAATTGTAAACTATCCTCCATTTTACTCTTCACAGCTTCTTATACATTCCTTAATTTCGGACAGATTTCAGGCAAAAAAAAAAAAAAAAAAAAACAAAAACAAAAACACTTAAAGTTTTGTTTAAATAACCAATAGGTACAATAAAAATTAAAAACTAGCAATCCTCGGGTCTCAATATGAAACATGATGAGCTACCAACATGTTAATGGGATTCGTCTTTAACTTTACATTACACATTACCACAGTCTAACAGTCTAACTCTACTTTCTGCTCCTGATTCCTCAGTTTATGCCTCGGTCATCGGTACTGTGTGTTATTACTTTTTGTACAGGCATTCAATGGGGTACTTAACTTTTTTTGTTGCAAACAACTTTTTACAAATTTGAAATAGACAAATTTCATTGACTTTAAAACTTTACACTTCACATTTTAGTGGTGAGAGTAGCGTTCAGTCCTCTCTGGGGAGTAGCAGATTTCACTTGGCTCTTGGCAGCCAGTAGGCATGCGTTTGCCTACGTCCTGTATGCAGAACAGGTGTTCCCAAGCCCAACACAGAACGGTGGCTTGGTTTTAAAATGCTCTTCTGATACTGCCTAGAAACGAACTTTATATATGAAACAATAAATAGAGTTCTAATGCCGCCACCACAATCTACACCGTTAACTTGCTTAGGTGTAGGTTCACCTGCCTGGGCCCACGCACCAGGCTACCTATCTTGGAAACGCGGTACCGGTAACTACAGTTTAGTTTCTAAAATATCACGCCACTCATTACCATTTCCTCAATAATGAGAAATTAAAATGAAATTAATGATTTTTACGATTAAAATACCTTCAAAATATTTATTGTTTTTTAATTTTAAGAATTTTTGTTTTTCAAAATCGTGGGAATCAAAGATTACTGTATTTGGAAATTCAAATTTAAGTGTGATCAACTACACCACAGTTAGATGTCGACTGATAACTAACCTAGAATTCGAGCGCCTCTTTTCCTCAATACGTTTTGGTTCCTTATGTCCCAGCAGTATCGGAGTCAGGTTGGGGAGAAGAGAAAGTATAACCACTCATCACTTCACACCGTGACCCTCCGTTTCTTGCTCACCCTCCGTTAACTATATTAATATCCCCTTACATACCTTCGTAGGGGTACTACTTAATTTGTAATTTCTTGTTAAGAGTATGTCATCAAATTTTTTATTAAATTTTTAATTGATGACATTACCATGGACATACAGTAATAAATTGCTACCCTGTATAGTTCAGTTCCTTAATTTTTCAAACTCTTATTTTTATTAACCATTCACTCAGTGTCGTTTTAGAACACGTTAATTGCTTTACTTGACAGTTTTTCTTTCTTCCCCATACAATGATATGTGGATTATATATTTGTTTACTTTTACATTGACATGGCATAAGATTTATGTGATGAAAGTTTTAATTTAAGATATCCGTGATTAATTGTATTTACGATTTATTTATGGAGTAATTGCATTTATGATGCCAATATAATTGTTTTTAATAAGTAGTCCATTGCATGCGGCATAATAATAATGCTAGAGACGCTGTTAACCTCTAAAATAGCAATTGCAGCATGACCTTTCCTAATGAAGCGACCTACTTTTTTCTCGACATGAAAGACTATTTAACTCACGACTTTCCACAAATGTAATGCAGTTTCATCGTTACAGTGGTGTAGGTAGTTGGTTACAAAAAGACAATTCAATTTATTTTATATACTTAATTGTAGCATCATTTTTGTGAGGTTAGGATAATGAACCCAAAGTGTTGAATAAGTTAATAATATTTTATTTTACACTCACGTTACAAATAAATATTTACATACACACGCAATAAATACATACACACAATAAATACTTTTACTTAAACTACACTCTCACTTTGTTTTGGTTTCTCCAGCTTTCAACTCAAAAGCTGTGACTTAACTCTAAATAAAGAAAAATTTAAGATTTTACAATTAAGAATTACAGTACTATGTTAAATAAACTTTTCTTATTCCATGTATAAATGGATTAACAATTAATTTTAAATGTACCAGTTTGGTACGTATGTTGATTTTATTTGAATAATTTTCTACTATTACGCTATGGTTGAATTTGCGATGACATATCGAGTAAAGTGCATGAATAAGACTCAACATTTCATTCGTTTTAACCAGAGACTATGAAAAATTAGCTCCAAATTACCAATTTTACCAAATTTGCCAATTTACCAAATTTTTTCCAATTTTACTCACGTTCCATTAAGTCTGGACAAATTATAAATGTGGCTAATTATTCCCGTGCAAGTACACTGTTAATTTATTACTTCAACAGGATAATACAGCTATTGTGGAAACACAGGGGAATTGTAGTATAATTAAACAAATCAATTAATAAATCAATTAAAATGTAGCTTAAAATCATTTAGTTACGTGTTACCAGTCTTACACGGACTTAAACTAAATAAAAATATTTTTTTAACTACCAGTAGCTTAAAAAAGCCAATTATATGTTAACGTTGTTTTGTTGACTTTCAATATATTTCAGAATTTGCCAATTCCCACAGTGCTAAAGTAAAAAGTGTTGGTGATAGATCGACACATTTTCAAGTAACTAAGGAGCTGAGCTAACAGCGTTAAAATTATTCATGTTGCCTATAGCCGTATGCAATTATAATTTCGAATCAATCTGAGACAGAGGAGGGTGTTGGATGAGAAATGGGAGGTAAAGTAGTGGATACGATAAAGTTATCATGGCTACCAACCGCTCTTCGGTCTTTCCGCTCGTCCATGGTACCAGAGAGAGAGAAATTTTAATTAGCAGACTTCCAGCAACTCACCCCAATGTCACGACCCGCACGCCCGACAGGCCGCTAGCAACCTGGCGCTGTCCCACTGCATAGCAAATATATATTTTTTTAAATTTAAAATTGTATGTAATTTAAAATATTAAAGTTTATTGAACTCTACATAAATTTCTAATGAAAATTGCCATCGCCCGGTCTGGCGTGAGGGTCAGGATGTTGGGGCGAGTTCCGAGAGGTCTCCA
Source organism: Neoaliturus tenellus (assembly GCA_030545055.2). Lineage (NCBI taxonomy): Eukaryota > Metazoa > Arthropoda > Insecta > Hemiptera > Cicadellidae > Neoaliturus > Neoaliturus tenellus. The sequence continues at coordinate 91,969,746 of CM061531.1, read as the reverse complement.
ATCCCCTGGGTGTGAAGGCCGAGCGGAAAGACTACACAGTTTATTTGCATGCTAAAAGTGAGTAATACGTTTTTCAGTTTCAACTCAAAAAGATAGGATTTCACTCTTACATTGGAAAGGGTGGCTGTGGCTAAGAGGCACGGTTGGCAACAATGGAACACGCTCCACTCTCCCATTTCCCCTCTGGCCGCCCCAGGCCGGTTATCAGGAGAGTCTCCGGGCATGCACCAGCTTGTCGATCTCGTTGTAGGTGGTGAGCATGGGCGCCCGGGCCGGGGTGTCCAGCGGCGCCGCGCACCCCGGGTACGCCCGGTCACACTCGGCGCCGTCCTGCCCGTCCTTGGCCGCCTTCATGTACCGGAAGAACCGCAGGATCTCCGGGTTGTCCGTCGACGGCTTCCGCAACTCGTTCAGCTCTCTGGAACGTGAACAACAATGCAATTAGAAATTTTAATCACTTGTATGTGACAACCGTTATTCGAATTCAAAGGATTATATGAATAGGTACGAGCTCTATGTTGAATTGAGTAGGTAAGGTATAGGAAAGAGTACCTATATAAGTAGATTGTCATCGCCACTATTAAAATGCAAAAATTGACAAAATATCGTAGGAGATACGTCATTTGGGAGGGGGGGCCAATAATTTGAAAAACATTAAAAAAATTATATTTCATTCAACAAATAAATCAACACAAATCCTGGAATTAAAAAATTGAACAATACAAACGTAGAAATTACACTCATGTTCAAAATTAAAATCAAATCAAATGTGTCTTTTTATTTACAGTACATGGCGAAACATTTTGACTCAGAGACAAAATTTTGTCCTGGGTTCACTATCGTGTTCACATGTGAGTCTTAAAACATCCCGGATATTAAAACATTGCGATTTCCAATGGGACTGTATTTCGCCCAAATCCAATTAAACGTGTGTTCTTATCACTTGATGTATTGCCAATTTCATAGAATAATTGCTCCTTAAAAACATTTGAACAAAATACAGTGTAACCTATGTACAGTATCTATGATAATGCTTTTTGAATGCGGGACAAGATATACTGTTTAAAAATAGTGTGTCGTCGTGGAATGGAATGCTGGTTGATAGACCAATGGATGGATTCACAAAGAATGAAGAAAGTCAATTGTAAGTCAGCACGCATAAGTCAGATTATAGCACGTGTGGCACAATGAAAGGCTCGAAGAATGGGCAAAAACCATTAGAGGAACGGTAAAGGTGTAAGCGAAGGAAGTTGCAGTCACGTGACGTATTCAGCACCGATGATGGCGCGGCGGAGTGTAGAGTCCCACGCACGAGTCATTGTTGGCGGTTGTCACACATCAACATACAACATGTGATGTCCCGGTGTAGAGATGATGGGCTAAGTGGCTTGCTGCTTTCTCTCCAACTTGACTGGCCCACTCGCTAATGCTGACCTCAAATCACTAGTCAATATTAACTTTGAATCGGTCCTAACAAGAGAAATCACCTCCCCTTGAGGGATATTAGATGCGTTGGATTTATTAACAATGCATTTGTGTTAATTACCGGATCTGGTTGATTAGCGTCCGTTCTTTGTTGAAATGATTGTTCTGAAATGCTTGAGTCATGGTTGAAACGAAAACCCCAGACTCAATGGGGACGAAACAACGGACCTCCAAGACAGGTGTAATGAATCTGATATAGAAAGGGGACAATTAATTGTCAACTCCACAAACCTATAAGACCACCAAGACAATCACCCAACCTCTGTATAGCTTTCTATGTGTGCGTTGAAGTTAAAGATGAAATAGATTAATGTTACGAACAAATATTATTGATCAAATAAAACGATGTTGTTGTCACGATTTATACATATATTTAAAAATAACTAATATTATAAGTTATAGCCTAAGAAGACAAGTCTTACATCAATTAATTAAAGGACGCAATAGTTACACACTTTACACACTTTAATGACCTGACAGTAACTTTAAAAGGTATACAAGGTATGTTTGTGATTGTGTGGCTATGGAGTAAAGTATCTTGAAAAACTGCTACAATTATTTAACTTCATTTATATTAACTATAACTTGCAAATTATTAGCAAATATGGACTTTCTCCGCAAAAAAACCGTCATCCCCTATAAAATTGGGAGGTAGAGTTGTCGACACAAACCTAAAATAAATCTATAATAATATTTCCCCCCACCTGTTATGCAAAGTAAAACTTTACTCCTTTTTAAGAGGGGATAATGTTTTACGTTGGAGATTGGGGTGATTGAAAAATTGTGTGTGTGTTTCAGGAGTAAAGTTCATTGACTCCCTCGGAAAATTGTTACCCTCACCCACGACTTGGAGGCCAACAATTTCTCTGTGGGACAACTTTAATCCCTTAGTACACAAATAACTGTTGCACAATAATTCGTAATTTCCAACAACATCCTAATTGGAATTGCTGTGGAACTTTCCATAATTCGACATTTTAATGTTGTGACGTTGTTTTGGACAAACTAGAACCCAGCTGAGAAGTACGGTATTACAACAATTAATTAGGGCCGGGTCCGCACTGGCCGAACATGTTTGCCAAACAAAGTTCTTCCGAACTTTTGTTTGTTCGTTGCTAACCTTATAGAATGTAAATCAAATAGCCGTTAATTGTTTATTGGTTATTGTTTGTTGATTGTTGATGTTTGTTAATTGTGTCGTTATTGTTTGTTGATTTTTTGTGTTCGCCGAACAAGTTTGTCGCGAATGTTCAGCCAGTGCGGACGAGGCTTAAAGGAAGAACAAATTTATCTTTATCAAGTCGTAGGCCCTACTGCACGCATTGGGTCTTATATGTTTGTTTAAATTGCTGGCTTCATACAAATGTATGAACAACTAACTGTTTATATGTTACTGTGAATAGTCAAAGATGTTATTTGTGTGCGAACCCGCTCTTTTGCAATAACCACTCACCTGCTGAGCTGCGCGGAGACGAGGTTGCTGAACGGGGCGAACTTGGCGGGGTTGCCGTACATGTGGCAGACGAGCCTCTCACGGCAAGCCTCGTCCCGGTGTCCCAGCTGCTGGAACACGGCGTCCAGGCGGGACAGCAGCGGGCTGTAGAAGGGGTCGTAGTTGGCGAGCAGCTGCGAGCTGGCGGGGATCCCGTGGAACACCTTGAAGTCCTGCTGCTTGTCTCGCGAGTAGAAGCTGCCCTGGTGCTTGGCAGGGTCTTGGTATGAGTACTTGACTGACTGCGCTTGGAACCTAGAGAGAGAAAGTCACATTAGCCATACGTTCTTGTTGTCTCCCTGCTAATAGAAGATTGATTCAGAATCAGATTTTGATCGTTTACTACTTAATCAGTGTATATTTTAGGTTGTGATCTGATTTATGTCAGATCATAATCAGGTCAGGTTATATCAAGCTGGATCATTGTTCGAGACTGATGCAATAAAATTATCAACCGATTTACAGGACGTGTCTTGTACATGAAATACATTACTAGTACGACATGAATGAATGTATTCCATGTTCAAAATAAATGTACGGTCAAAACCCAGATTTCAATTCCCTATTTTTCCCATTCCTCCCACGGCCAAGAATCCAACCAATCACAATCACTGAGAATTTTAGGCCTACTACAGCTGCTTATTATCTTATGTCACTTTATGCCAATGTTTGTTTTTTTTCGTGAACATTTTCTAATGTTGATTTTGAACGGCAAGTAGACGAGGTAACACGATCATCAATGCCACTTTCTACTCTGAATTATAAGAGCGAAATTAAAATAACATTTTTTGTGAATAAAATCGCGGAATTCAGGAAAGTATTGAGATAATTTTCCTTGTGGTGAGAAATAAAATTCTATCTTTCGACCGCACATTTATTATTTTAATCGGGGTATAAAAATTCAGCATTTTTTGGAGTGTCACTCTGGGAGTTCAATAAACTAAACTTGAAATTCCTTTTTTAAGCCAATACTTTTTAACTTTATTCGAAAATAAAAATAGTCTTGAGGAAATAGGCTTTAAAAAATTGGTAACAAATATAAGTTAAGAGTCATCTTCACCCCTGTGCTAGAAGCCCATTGTTGCGCAGTCGGCAATGTTAACTATACAGCTTTTAATGCAAAACATGGTATTTTATTCAAGTGTTTCGGACGCCGTTTTTCAACCGATTTTCTTTAAATATGGTAAGTGTTTAGTTGAATAGTAGTAGGCCCCTCATACCACGAAATTTTGAAAATTTAACAAATATTACTAAGGAAAATCGAGTTACAGAGAGTAATAAACGTCAGAGAGTTACAATGTCAAAGAGAGTAACATTTGTTTTGAAATTTTCAAAATTTCGAGGTACGAGGGACCTAATATAACTATTCAACTAAACACTTACCAAGTTTAAAGAAAATCCGTTGAAAAACGGCGTCGGAAACTGGCGAATAAAATACCATGTTTTGGTATAAATGCCGTATGGTTATTGCCGACTGCACAACAAAGGGCTACTGGCCCAGGGGTGAAGATGACTCTTAACATTGGTACAGCTATTTACTATTGATATTTTGTTAGACGTTTGACGTTGGTATATTTAGGCTATAGGCTAATGTAACGAGCAAAAAATGTAATTGGTATGTTTTCTCTTTATTAGAACGAATTACATTTCTAGCACTCGTTGGACTCTACGGTTTAAATGTGACCCTCCTTGCGGTAAAATCTCGAGATGCTAATTCCCTCAAAGATTGTGCTCGTGGGAGATTTACGGCTGGCGAGTTTTCCACGACCCGGTTGTTTTAAGTGTCTTCATTTGCCTCCACATTAGCGCCGACCGCAGCAGCGGGTTGTCGCGTGTAATAACCGTCGGGCAAGGAGCGGCTGACCCTCGTTCCACTGAACTTGACATCAGCTATGGTGAAAGTTATGGTATTTATTGCAACTTTCTACAACCGGCAGGATTTAATTATTGCACTATCACTTGTTATCATGCCTCTCTCGGTGTCTGATTCAAGTTCCGACATTCCATCTCGTTTTCTCACCGCGTGTTATTCAGCGTTGAGAAAATAATCAATGGGAGGTTTAACATAGATCGTACCATAATCTTCAAAAGGAGATTTTACAAGCTTAAACATTTTGTAGGGGAATTTGAATATTTTCCATTTATGGCCTTAACATTTACAAGAAAAATAATTAGTAGGAATAAAAGTACATTCTATACATCACACCATCAGCCTAGCGCTCCACTCACCACGAATAGAGGTGTGTCAACGGGCACCAACTAGGCCTACAGTAGTTAGTTTTCAATATTCATTGGTGACAAAAAAATTTGTTAACACATACTGTATTTGTTAACGATTACTCGCATTTGGTACAAAACATCTTTTCATTTTATGGTTGCTCGTGGCTAACAAGGATAAAATCACTGGTGTGCTGGCCACTAGCAACGTGACTATTATTTTCCTCAACTGTCTACTATGATGGTCTATCCATGACCTTTCTTCGCTGAACAATAAACTAGGCCGTTCAGGTTAGCTGGCCGAGACTGATTCTGTATTACAAAGTACACTATAATACTTTAATTATAATAGTTGGAAAATAAACGAGCATAAGCCTTCGTGTTTCCTACTTTACAAAAAGAAGTTCGAATAAAAAATTTCGTACTTAGTAATAAACATTGTAATTTTAAGAAGATTAATTTAAAAAGGTTCACATAGTAAAAGTAGTTTGCTACGATGTACAGTAACTACGGTACTGTTTTTTTTCTACACTCCACTGAAGGTCGATGAACCATCTTAATTTAACTGTGACCGCCGACCGTTTCTTTGTCCATTCTGATTGGACATAGTCACGGTTTGTTAATGGTAATATTGGAAAATAATAGCCAGATATTTAACTTTCAAAAGTGTACAGTAACATTTTAACCACCCAAACTACCCTAGTATGATAAAACACCAACTTATCGAACATTTTCTTCAAATGAGATCGATTGGAACTGTTACTGTTAAGAGAAAATTTCAAGAATCTTATCGTGGGTACCCGAAGTATGTCACGTGAACACCGTCCACAGTTAATTGGTGCTCCCAGGCCGGACAGACGCACCGGACAGACGTGGGTGCGTGACCACGACATGCCTGTTCTGCCACGGCCGATACGTTGGTGGATGGATGGACTGACGGGTAGCTCTTCACAACCACAATCGTTCTGTTTATATCCTCCTGACCTACATCCTGCATACTTGTTTCGATTACAATGCTAGAAACGTTCAGGAACAACGGTGTTGTTGGTGGAGAGCTTTCCGTTGAAAGTAATCGATGAGAGGTAATCCTGCATGTATTTCAATATCTAAACTTTCAATTCCAGGGTTTCTTGTTTAATTTTGTCAAACAAAAGCTTAAAACGGGTTTTAGCAATAACTAAATGGTCCGGTGGATTCTGTACACGATTTGGTTAGCTCTATTAACATTCACTTCACGTGTTTATTGTGGTACTGGTTTACAAACAATAATAATAATAATTAAAACTTGTATTAAATAAACACATTGTTTGTTAGTTATTAGAATTTTTAAATACAAGTTTATTATTTATTGTTTAAATAATAAACTTTGTACGATAATACATAATTAACTGGTAAGGAAACAGTACTATATTAAATAAGGAACGTGGGATTGGAACTGTTTGCAGCACACGCCATGAAGTAGCGGATCTCGTGTGCACCCACTTCGTCACCCCCCGTTTCGTCACCTACCATAAAAATCACTGAGCCGTACTAATGAGGGTCGGCCGCCGTCCCGTCCCCCTCGGGGCCTGCTACCTGAACTGATCGGTGTGAAGTATAGGATCCCGTTCCCAATCACAAGAGGGAACGGTGTTCACCGTTCATGACTCGTTCACCTCCGTGCAGAGAAGAGTGTCCAAGCAGATTAATACTATAGTACTGTATAAACATTCCATTATCCATAAATGTTAGTATAGTAATAGTAAGTTAGGTAATTGGAGATCAAGGATATAATGTAAATAAAATAAATTATAACATAAATGGAAATATTGTAAACACTGCTGTTTTATATTTTATTTTTGTAAATTAACAAAATACTGTCTTGTAAAACCATATAAAAAAAACAATTAATTAAAAAGTAACCAATTAAAAAAAAAACGTAGCATTATTATGCATATATCAAAGAATAAATGACAACTTCATTGTTATAAAATCTCTCTAAGAGCTAAAGAGAAACGGCAAAGTTATTATGTTTTAAGGGGTTTTATAAATTGTGTTACCTAAATATTGAGTTGTTTAACTAAACACGTATACGACGGAATGGAGTAGTCATATCAGAGGTGCATTATAATAATGCTAAAGCGAAAGTAGTAATGCATTATAATAAGTAAAGCGAAATTCCAAATGAGTTCGATAAAGTATTATCATTAGTTAGAGATTTCCTTTCACTCACTAGATAAATCAAGGATTGTCAAATAGGTTACTTTATTTAAATTTCCTTAAATTCCTAAATTAAATTAACTAAATTCCTGGAATTAAAGTTTATATTTCGTCTCTAGAAGCCACCTGTGTATATAGAAATATATTTTACGGTGGTTATATTTATAGTGGATATTCATATAGCTATTCTACCCTTGGGCTAGTAGAGTAGCCGGCTATATTAATCATAGTCATAGGGGAACTTCTTTTAAGTGGATTAAATCCTACCTTGAAGGAAGGAGCCCAACAAGTATTGATAGAAAATAAATTGTCTGGTAGAGAAAATATAGCTTATGGTGTTCCTCAAGGCTCAATCCTTAGCCACGTTTTGTTCTTGCTTTATGTAAACAATTTAGATGAAATAATAAAGTTGAACAAATCACACAATATGCTGATACAACTCTCAGTTTTACAGCTGATTCAACTGAAAATATAGAGAGTCTATCTTTCACACAGGTCAATTGTTGTGTCCAGGGTTTTAGTAGTTTGAACTTAAGAGTAAATTATTTAAAATCAAACTACATAAATTTTAATTTAAGTAATATAGATGAAAGCGAAAACCCAGTAATTATGATGAATGAACACATTTTGGAACAAGGCAAGTGTGTAAAATTCCTGGGTTTAAACATATAACAAAATTTAACTGGGGAACACCTTATTGACTATGTCTGTAGGAAATTTTCCTCGGGGATATTTCTTATGCGTAGACTTTAAAAATATTGTGGAACAAAAGTTTTAAAAACAGCTTACTATGGCATAATTCAGCCACATTTATCCTATGGATTACCTCTTTGGGGGGCTTGTGCTGATTGAAAATTTTCAAGGGTATTTATTCTACAAAAAAAATCTGTACGAACCCCAGCAAACATAGGCAGAAGAGAATCGTGCCGACCAGTCTTTCGTAGTATGGAAATTTTAACATTAGCAGGTTTATATATTTATCAGACAATTAAGTTTTTTCTAACAAAATGTGACTCAAAATTCGGCACACATTTTCATAACTATAATACTATAAGAAATAAAAATTTATTCAGAACTGATTTCCACAGACTCGAAAATTACCATAAGTTGCCATGTTACGCAGTAGCTAAACTGTTTAACCATCTCCCTGAAAGCATAAGAAATAATATTAATGATATTAAACTATTTTACAAAAAAAACTAAGTGAATATTTAATAAATAATGCTTTTTGTAGTGTAGTAGAGTTTATAAATTATACCCATGCAAAAAACTGCAAAGGAATTAAATTAATAGTTTTTATAGCCTAAATAAAGTGCACTTTGCCAAATCATTTGATGGGTTTAATAAACTGGTGGCTCTATCGGTTTAGGGCTGCAAAAGTCAACACAATATGTAACTATTGTATCTGACTGTTCTAATAAATAAATAAATAGCGATATCGGTCAAAACATGGTATTCTATTCCCGTGTTTCGAACCCAGTTTTCTTTCAACTTTTCTTTAAACTTGGTAATCGTTTATTTGAATACTTACATTAGGTTTATCATACAAGAAAAGTGTGAAAATGTTAAAATATTACTCTCGGTGACCTCCCAAAGTAACTTAATTTTTTTTACTCTTAAGATTTTTCCTACTATTACCATTTATTTTTCCTGGGACCTAGAACTAACCTTAATCTACAAGAAAATATATATTTTACCCATAAATATCTAAAAACACCGTCTGAATCAGGGGAATGTGGAGGCATGTTTTCAGTGTTTTTAACACTCTTAAACATCACATTTTATGAACAATCATCGTAAAAAATTACTTTTTTATTTTGGCGGGCTGTTTATAACTTTTTCACCAAACTACTTCAATTTCACAAGTCTCAAAGTCTCCCGCGGAACTATCACTGTCTCCCGGTAATCGGTAAACATCTATTTAGCGGACTTGAAACGTAATAAACTATTTCCTACCACTGTATGGAAATAAATCACATTGATACTCCTCAAATCAGTACTAAAAACAGTTCATGTCTTCTTTCATTTATCCTGCTCGATAAATCAAATAGCTAAGGTAGATGACAAACCATACCACAGCTAGCTGTTGGTAACTATTAACGTTTGATATATTTTTTTAGTTTAAGGTTATGTTAGATTGTTGTTAGTAGGTTTTTTATTATAGCTTTTTGTTATAGTAGGTTAGTTAGGTAGTTTCTATGTTCCCATAGAAAAATCAAACTTGAACTAAATAAAAAATTTTATACGGTAGATAGATTGTTTTTAAATGTAAAAGTTACAAAATATAAATCTATCTTGCATAATGGATAATATTTTGACAAGTGTGTTTAATTTCGCATCGTGATTAAAAGTATAGCTCTCAGTACTCGTCAGGTCATACCATCGACTATAAAGAGCTATTTCAGGGCTCGATCAGTAATCCATAATCGGCTTGGCCTCTATATTTGTCTTGTCCTAAAATAATTCAATCAAAATAATTATTTTGCTGTGTATAAACAGTATTACTTGTCTTGTGCATATCCTTTACTTATTTAGTTAGTTAGCAAAGGGAGTTTTAATACAAGTTGTTCTGATGGAAAGTGCCAAACCCCAAAAATTTCTTAACAATTTAACAGGTGATCTGGACATCCATAATGTCGCAAACATAATGTGTTGTTTTCGTTTGTTATCTGTCAATTATCATACATCAGTTAAAGTTTTCTGCTTTTGTTTTCACCTGTAGCAGTAAACCAATCGATAAGTTCTAACCTATATTATTCCTAATATCTAGAAGCTATGCAAAATTCATCGTAAACGAAAATGACCATGCTCTGTACAGTAGTTTCCTCTTTAGACAATAATGTGCTCTCTTTTATGATATACAGGATAATGGAATGTTTATACAGTACTATAGTATTAATCTGCTTGGACACTTTTCTCTGCACGGAGGTGAACGAGTCATGAACGGTGAACACCGTTCCCTCTTGTGATTGGGAACGGGATCCTATACTTCACACCGATCAGTTCAGATAGCAGGCCCCGAGGGGGACGGGACGGCGGCCGACCCTCATTAGTACGGCTCAGTGATTTTTATGGTAGGTGACGAAACGGGGGGTGACGAAGTGGGTGGGCACCGCGGATCTCACGGCCTGACCCTGTGATAATTACCTAATTACCCTGTTGTAGCATCCTTATTCGGTGCCAAATATTTGAAATCTCGTGTTGCATAAAAGTTGACACTCCTTCCTTATTCGAGTTCCTAGTCCAGTATTTTTCGTTTCCCCTTGGGCCTGCTCTAATTCCCGACTGGCGAATACTTTCTCTTCACGTTCATTGTCAAGTTTTGATTGACTTTAATTTACTTGTAAAACTTCCTGATACAGAAAAACAGTCCCTTGGTGTCCGTACCTGTCTTGTGACTGCTGCTTGAGCGCCATGGAGGATGCCCCCAGCCCGGAGCTGGTGTAGGCGGGGAAGGGTTGTCGGGCCGAGTTGTCCGGGGGGTAGGTCCACACGCCGGGGTTGTCGTCCGAGCCCGCCCCCAGGCTGTCGTAGCCGCCGCCGCCGCCGCCGCCCGTGTCCTGGAACAAGCCATTGATGATGTCACAATATAGGGGTTGGACCTGTGCTTCGTAAATAGCATTTAAAAGTACCGTACTGAATAGTTTGAACTTTTTAAGTGGGGTCCAAACTGGAGGAACATATTCAATAAACAGAGTCCTGCCAAATTGTTGTTTCTCTGTTGGCGTTTGTATAATATATAATAGGCCTAAATATTTCAGATAGAACATAAGTATGGAACTTTTTAGAAATGTGTACTGGCTTTTTATGATCGCCGCGAATGTTATGACGGTGCAAAATTGGTTTGTAAGTACTATTAACTGTACGAGTCATTTAGTATTGGCTTAGACGATTTTTAACAATATAAATCGCTTTTAATCACTTAAGTCAGAACAAAATAGTTTTCTAAATGTAACAGAGATAAATTTGTTGATTGTAGGCTTATTTATGGAACGAAATACGAGTAATTGTTATTCATGATCACTTTTCCTTCCTAGCCAGAAATTAATTGGAATACTTCTTGAACGACATGAAATCTATAGTAAATTCAACATTTAAAAGTTTCATATTGATTAAATTACGTTTCTTAAGCTTCTTTCTCCTTTTCCTTCCACTTTTAGGGCAGTTTCAAACTCGACTGTATAAAAAAGGGAAAATAGTCTAATTAATTGCAATAGTCTAATTTATAGTTGGAAGTACTAGCTTTGCTTGAAAGGCCATGCACACCTTAGCACCACTCTAATCGCGCACATCACATCACTATTAAGAGAGAATGGAAAAAGATGGAAAGTAAGAAATTGAGCTATGAAAGAAAGAAGCAAAGGCAGAGACGGAATGTTACCTTGAAGTCGAAGTCGGTGATGGTGTCCTGGCCGGGCGTGTGAGCCGAGCTGCTGGAGCCCTGGGCCACGGAGGTAAGCCCCTTGCCCATCAGCTTGGCGATGCCGCCGATGATGCTGGGCAGGAACATGGCCAGCAGCACGGACTTGACGATCTGCGCGCCGATGAACACCGGCAGCAGCAGCTTCTTCAGCCCGAATGCCAGGAACCCCAGCCCGAACCCCGTCAGGAACGAGTTCTTGCCGAACGCGAACCGGGCTGCAACACGAGGAAACCGTTGTCAACACTATTGTCGATCAATCACTTAAAGCACCTTATAGACGGGGAAAGTAGAGAAGACAAGTTGGCTGCAAGTAAGTAGTGTCAAATTGTTGGTGCTGGCTCAGTTCAATGACCTCTGAGGACTGTGATGACGTCATGATGACGTCATCGCCGATGACGTCATCGATGACGCAATCGATGACGTACAGTATAATTAATACCTTTTTACCATTTACGGCTGTTCAGTCCACAATAAAAATGTCAATTTTTACAAAAGGCCACTACTTATTACGTGCACTCCAGGTCATGTCTATACATATCATGTGCTTTATGTTTGATGTCCACACGGCCAAACGTCCACATACAAAACTTTAATAACTGAATATTAATATTCAGCGGACTGCGGAGAGATGTTCAATTTAACTGCAGACTGTTACTATCAGCTGTTTGTGAATACATTAGTTGTATGTGAAACTAGCAAATAGCCCGTAAAAAATGACGGGTAATTTTCATGATGATTATTCATGAATTTGATGTTTACGTTTTAAAATGGTCACAGAATTTATTAATACACAGACAACATAGTATTAAAACTAAAATGTTTTAATTTATTTAGCAATGTGAACAGTTATCTATATATTAATAGGCAAACATGTTTCTTTTTCTCCTTTATTCTCAGCTTTTGAGCAACGTAAAAGAAATCCGCGCATACCGTTTGAAAGGTAGAATGAGCAGAATGGTATTTTAGTTCACATCGGCCCCCGAGGCTACGCCCTACAGGCTTTAAAAGTTTCAATGTTAATCTTATGGGAGGAGGATAATTAAATGATCACGAAACAGCTGTTGTACCTAATAACAAATTATAGCAAATCAAGAAAATCAGTTTGTTTTATCTATGATTTTTTCTATAATTAATTAGCTCAAGTTCAAATAAATATTTTGTCGAATTTCGACCAGTGGGCGATTTCGTAGTCCTCTATAATAGCCAAGCATGTTTCTTTTCCTCCTTTTTTCTCAGCTCATGTGCATTGTAGGAGAAATCCGCGCATACCGTTAGAAAGGTATGAAGTAGATGAGCAGAATCCTATTCTAATTTACGTTGGACTCTAGGGCTACGCCCCATAGGCTTTCAAAGTTTTAATGTTAATCTTTTGGATTAAGGAAAATTGATTGAATCGTTAGACAGCTGTTGTAAAAAAATCTGCTAAAACATGAAGAACATATGTTTCAGTTATAAAATTTTTTTAACTTCTTGGGTCCAGATCAACTAAAATGTTCGTCTAATTTTGATCAGGAGGATTTTGATCTCTAGTATATCATTAAAAGTTTATAAGGTTAAATAGTTTATAATACCATCATTGGTTTTACAATATAGTAGGCCTATGAGACTAAAAAAAAGATTAAAGGTTTTTACAAATCAGAAACAAATTCCAAATTCTGGCAAATTAAATGGACTCTGAGTGAGTGAAATTATACCCATAAGTTAATTGGCCATACGACTGTAATGGAATAAATGAAAAAAAAACTGTTACCAATCCAAATAAGCGTGTCTTTAACCTCTGGAATTTTTACCTCCTTACGTTCTTGTTTAATTTTGTTAGATCCACATAGAGTCTAACGTCCCAATTAGGTTTTGGTATCACCACCATCACTGATCACCATTCTGTGGGCTCTTCCACAATGTTTAAGCATCTAATTGAACCTTGCTTTCAAGTTCTGACTTGAATTTTTCACGCAATGTTATAGAAGTAAATTCCTGTGTGTACTAAGTGTTACTGCATTGTCCTCTAAGACAATCGTATGGTAGGTTTTTTACCTTCACTAAAACACTAATAAAAATGTTAATTCTCTGCCTTTTGTTTCCACTATATTTCCATCTCCTTTTCTTACTCTTGGTACCTTTCTTCTTGTACATTTCAAGACTTATTTCTTCCAGTTCATAGTTCCACATGTTCACATTTTTGTACTCCATTATATTATCAGTGGGAACAATAAACCAACTTTTAAACATGTAGAATCAAAAGCCTACACGACCTTCAAAGGATAAAAAATAAGAATATAAGGATGTTATATGACTTAGTTATAACAAAACTCAATGGATTAAAATATGGTGGGAAGAATTTTACGATCTAAAGATTATGTTTATATATTTCAAAACATAAAGCTCATTAGTCGATAGTATATAAAACACATGTGTAAACAAATATTAATAGCCTAATTAACTCGTAAGTTTAAATACATAAAATAAATCATCTATGTTAATTAAACTCTTTTTATAGTATAGCAACCCAAATTTTATTAAAGCATCAGCTGTTAAATATTTATTTTACTGCTTTAAAAACCACTGCAACATTACTTGCCCTTGTTTTTATTTGTATCTGTCAATTATAATAGAATTGAAAAGTTGTCTGTTTTGTTTACAAAAACACTTTGTAAAGCAGCAGTGGTGTCTAATTTCAAGGTAAGATATGGATCACCTGGAGCAGTAAACAAATCGACAAAATCACGTCTTAGATTGGTCTAAATAAGGTCTAATTTTCATTTTGCGGCTTTATAAGGTATTTTCCGAGGGATACCATATTTTTCCTATCATCTAGGGGTCATAGGAAATCCATTGACACCAAAACAGCCTCGATCCGATCAGTAGTTCTCTCTCTAGACCCTTAAGTGCACTCTTTTATTATTGCTGTGTTTTGTTTATTTTAGTGGTTTGTTTACCTTTGTAAGTGAATGGATAAGACTTTGGAAAATCCTGCGTTAATATCTAATATGGCGCCATTTGAGAAGACATTGTTGGGAACACTCTGGATAAGGCACGTTATGGAACAAAATTTACAGGGATAAGACCTTTTTTGGAAAATCTCCTGATTTTATCTTTGTATTTTAAGTGCTATAAGAATTTTTTTTGAACACACCACCTCTACAGTCACATCCGCCATTACCAGACGAATCTAGTGATGTGCGTAACTCAATTTTGTGATTTTTTGGGATAAGACACTGTTTGGAAATACAGGATTCAAATGAAACATGCTTGCCTATTAATATATAGACTAGGGATCGCCCACTGGTCGAAATTCGATCAAACACTTACTTCATCTTGGACCAATTAGATTTAAAGTTTTTATAACTGAAAAATCTGTGTTTCCTGGTTTGCTATTATTTGTTATTATAAAAACTGTCTAATGATTTAATCAATTAATTATCCTCCTCCAATAAGATTAACATTGAAACTTTGAAAGCCCATAGGGCGTAGCCTTGTAGGCCAATGAAAATAATTATGTGATTCTGCTCATCTACAGGACACTACCTTTCTAACGGTATGTGCTGATTTCTCCTACTATACACACGACCTGAGAAAAAAGGAGGAAAAGAAACATGCTTGCCAATTAATATATAGATTTTTCGTTGTTATTTCATTGCCTTGGTAGCAACATAATTCCAATGTTAAAAATTATCATTTTAAAAATTAATTTTAGACAAAAACGAGTTTTTCTTATGTCAAGGCTGTATTTAAACTTATGTTTGGGCTAAAACACTCTAAATGCAAAATTTAAGCGAAATTTATACGCTAGAATTCTATAGACGAAACGTCGTGTAAAAGAAAATCGAAAAAGTACTCACGTATTTGTCAGGTAACGACCTCGCCAATACCAATACGTCGTGTAAAAATTTTTCGATTTTCATTTTCTTTGGTTAGACAGATTGTAAAGCAACGCAAAATCAATACATTGCATCATCGATTCTGTGTGTATTGGTTAACTGTTTCAGTACGTGAGCGTGAAAAATAGCGTTCGCACTTCGGCGAAAAGGGTTATAACTTAGCCTTGACTTTGTCCCGGTTTGGAAACACGATTTCGGGTCAGCAAAGCAAAACCCCACGCACTTTCAGTCGTTTTGCGAAAATATTATTCTGGTACCTTAAACCTAAACATTTATTTGAAAATGCCACAAATTTAGACAAATTATGATTTTTAAAAGATTGCAAAGGCAGTATAAGCAATGAGAAATGCGTGGGCAGGAAGACTTACGTGTATGTCCATCAATGAAAAACTCCTAATTGGTCGGAGTCCTAATACTTTTTGTGCATTTAATCTTATTTCGCTCAAAAGTAGCCTACAATCTGAAATTACAAAATATATTTATTTGTTTGCTTACTAATTTACATTACGGAATCCTTACTTATTTTGAACCAAGATGACACCTTTACATCACATCACACATAAGTAATTCCAAGAAATAATTCTCAGTTCGATGCCGTAGAGCTAGATACTGGTCTACCGGTGGAAAAAAGCACAGCTTGAAAACGCACAACTTGAGTCAATAACTTAACAAAATTGATATCGTTGGGTTTTTTGTTTTTCCACTTATTTAGTGTTTGTTTATTTTTACACCAATAGCATTTTTTTTTTTTTTTACCCAATCCCTGATTTTGTTAATGTTCAACGAGGACCTGTTGTAAGGGCGACCATGAAAGTCGGCACCAAAATCTGTCCATCGGCAAAAATCATGGAAGCATTATTAATGTCACAATGAAAGTCGGCACCAGGAAGGTTTTGCAGTGGTCTCAGGTAGTCTCCCCTCCACAGCGCCGTCTTACCCCTATTTCTCTTGTCTTTTGCCCCCTTGCTAACTCTCTCACCACTTCCCTTAGATCAGTGCAGGGTTCATCTCCAATGATGATTTTGACATTCCTCTATTGATTACCGTCGACCCTTGGAAGTATTTCCTGCGCCGATGGTCAGTCGGGTGCTCTGTTCCCAATTTTTTAATCGCACGCGGTCACTCGTTTTTTAAGACAGTAAAATGCGGATAACCTACTGAGACAGTAAATAGTTACTTACCTCACGTATTTATTTTTTTAGGTAATATGTGAAAGAATGTAAATGTTTGGGAGCGGTACGTTAGATGATGTATTTAAACTGTAAAAAAATATACACGTAAGTTCGTTACAGTTTTGTCCTGCATCTGGAAATATATAAAGTAACAGATAAGAAACGCCTATGCATACAGCCTTCTATAAAAAAAACAATTAAACTGATTAATAGTAGAACCGGAACATAATAAGTTCAACAATCCAGTAACATCATTTTGTAACGATGAATTTTAGCTTTTACAAACCGGAATCTATTAAATACATTTGTCTAAAATATAATAAGAGTTGTCACGATTTATTCATATTATCGTGTAATATGTGTTGTGATCAAAGTTTTATCAACGAATAACATGAAAATCACAAGTATGGAGAGTAAAAAATGTATACTTAACTATACGTTAGTAAAACCATTAATTTAAGGATGATTCCTAAATTGTGTAGATAGTCAATAAAATATATTCTAAATTAATATCGTCCACACAGCCTGTAATTTTATGCAAATAAGCCCTGTCCGTGAGTTGGTAATGACATTGGGGGTTCAAGTTATCACAGGGGGTAATGTTCAGAGAGTGAATAGAGATGACGGGGTATGAGCGTGAGGGGAGGTAAAATTGGAAGGAGGAACCGGCGTGGCAGGTGCGGACTTTCATGGTGTCATGGCGGCCGCTCCCGGGACGGGTGCCGACTTTCATTGTTTTTTTTATAGCGACTAAGAACTGGTGCCGACTTCCGTGGTCCCGGTTGTAAGATAACCAGTTTGGTATAGCCCAAAACACATGGAAACTCGGTACTGTGACTATAATAGTCCCCCCCTCGGGATCGAACTGGCAACCTCACGATTGTGACGCGACAGTGACAGTTTATTTTGAGGTCAGGAACATTTCATAAATTATCGGCCAATGTTCAAACTGTCAAGAGGCTTTCTCGCCTCAAACTGAACCATTAGACATTTGACGCCCAATCAAATTGTAATCCATCATAGGAAGGTTTCGTGAGCTGAGCAGTTCCACTTCAGCATGATTGATGCGGTCCTCAGCCTCAGCGGAGTGTGACGAGACGGTTGAGACCTCCATTGTCCGTCACTCATCAGCGAAGTAATCGACGTTTGCCGCCTTCACCCGCGATATCAGGGCCATCGTTATTGTTGTTTAACACACAGTTAACTCTTTTATTCGACGCTTCGACTAAGGCCGGTTCCTACGTGGGCGACAGATGCGACGCGACGAGAGCGACTGGAGCGACACCAGCGACAAGCTTGCATCGCCATAACGTTATACATTGTAAATTGTTGTCGCTCCTGTCGCCCACTAAGAACGCTCCAATGCCTATACATTTGTTTGAAATTTTGTCGCTCTCGTCGCGTCGCATCTGTCGCCCACGTAGGAACCGGCCTAATACCCCTCAGCTTGGCATGATAAATCCAGCTAGACATGAATCACATTACCAGTGATCCAGTCCAGATTGTGCTACTTAATCGTATTATATTGAAAGACGGTCAAAAGTAACTATATTGAACAGGGTGTGGATCACTGTGAATTGTCGTTGCTTGAAAGGTGTTTAAACCGTTTAAACAACTGCTTTGCTTTGTCACAGGGCACGTACAATGTGTACAAGGTTCAAGGCAAATTGAAATACCTAGATATTTATAACAAGAAATTATCGGTGTACGACGTAAAATGCTTTCATAACTAAAACAAAAAGATGTTGGTATAAGGTTTTCAGAAAGTCAGTAAATCTAAAATAATAAAATAACTAGAAGTCATCAAACTGTTTTGTGACAGTGCAGTCCCTCCCCCTTTAACCGGCAACCAATGATTTATGAATTATCACGACAATGACGAGGGGAACTAGAAAAACCCCGGAAAATAACAAAATATCCGCTTTTACTTAATGCTAACTGCTGACAATGTATAAATAATATGAACGTTTTTCCGCGAAACAAAGATATATAGTTCGGAAAACGAAAACTAAAATTTTCCACTACCGTACCTTTTTTATTATTGATAGTAAATCTTATTGTCTATGCTAATTCTCAAGGCGCATCTCTTGTTAAATAATGAATCAAACGTGACACTCCGCATGATGCGTAACTATATGCATCTTTTTAAGTAAAAAAGGGCATTCATAAGGCTTGACCCAGTACATAAATTAACGTTTTTTATCTGCGGACAAACTCGCCCCGTCCCCTTTAACCGGCAAACAATGATCTATGAATAATTACGACAGTAACGATTAAAACTAGAAAAATCCCCGAAAATAACAAAATCGTCCCTTCTAATAATTACTTTAGATTATCATTCAGGTTATAGAAATGCTATTCAAACTTCACAAGATAACTCTGCTATTTATAAACTAATAATAGTTTCAATCAATAAAGATATACCGTATTACTGTATTTCATAGGCTGGTAAAACTGTATAATTTTCTGAATACGCGGTTTCATAATAATAGGGGTCATTCCTACTTGACAAATTTACCTCCGAGACTATATTTTTAAGAGGGCGTTGGAGTGCCGCCATGTTGGATTTATTTCCCATAAGAGCAATGCTAAACTTGTCCCCGGCATTTGCCATATAATTTCTTTATTTTTTGTCCGATTGGTTCACAATAAATAGCGTTTGAATCACAATTAAATTCCCCGTTCCTTTTGCGAGATCGATTCTTTGTAAATAATTTACAAAATTCTGTAGAAAATTTTTTTAAATTAGTAAAAAACTTGCTTTGTTATTTCAAGTTGGTAAAAAACACTAATTTTTATAAAAAAATCCTCTCGCAAACCAAATCCGCCTTGATGAACCCTTTATTTAGAGCTATAAACCATTATTTTCTTATTATAAATAAAAGAGTTATTTGACATCCCGTTTAACATTGCTCTTATGGGGGAAAGGCGGAATTTGGATTGACTCCAACGCCCTCTTAAGCAACTAACCCTGGTAGCATATTTGAGTACGCCCCACAAGGAAACATTTATAGAACCACCAGCTGCCTACCTGCCTTTAATTCAATGGGCTATTGGACCAAGCTACCAAAGGCTACAAATAATTACATTTGTCAGGGATTAATGATCGTGGCAAATGAACCAGCTGGTCATTGTACGTAACAAAGCTACACCTCATCTGATCCATCACATTCACCACACTCACCTTTCAGTCATATTCGCCTTAAATACGCACAAAAGGGTGCGTTGGTCTCTTATCTAATGTCCCCTTAATGTAGTCCTAAAAAGTAAGCAAGTAAGATTTAATTGAAACATTTCAAGGGAAAGAAGTGTGGATTTAAAATGTGCTGATTGGTTTAATTTTCGAGTTAACTACCGAACAGGTTGAATCTTTTAATGTGACTTTCCGTTGAACACATCCTCACGAGTAGTACGAGATGAGTACTACACAGTACTACTGCGGTGCACAGACCTAGTCCTCTCTCATACGTGGAGAGGGCCGAGTTTACCACGGGGACGGCGCGGCGCGGCGCGGCGTGGGAGAAGGAAGGACAATGGTCAGTCAGCGGAGAGAGTGAGAGAGTGGACGTGTAGTGGACGCGACGACGACGCATCTACCCACCGGGGAAAGTGGAGCACCGCGCTAAATGGGACTACTCCAGCACTGCTGCTGCTGCTGCCGCTGCCTGCAATTACAGGGCTCTCACCTCACTTCCTGCCCTCCGGCGCGGCGCGGCGGAGAGTGGCCTTGTACACATTATAAACATAGTTGTCGGCCACCAGGACTTCCTCTCAACCACAACTAAACAAAGGCGCAGCTCGGCAATCAAAGCTACAGCTACAGATTCATTTGCGTATATAAGAGTTGCTGAAAACAGATGACTTAACTGTCAAAGCAAGCGCCACTACTCCAGTATAATCATGTGATTTTTGTTTCAATTTTAGACAGTAATTGAATTAGCAAATAATACTTACTAGGATAAAAATTATTCATCCGTTTTTTATGTAGACTACTATTTATACTGGTGATTATGACTCACTTATTTATTTTACTTAAAACAGCTAAGCAATCTGTAAAACGGTTAAACAACTAAGTTCAAAATGTTAAAAGATAAAAATTAGTAACAAGCTGTAGGCAGTAGAGGTAAAATCCACGTGTTACAAATTTCAACAAACTCATACCAGAGTGCAGCACATTTATTTGATCTACATTACTGCCTAATCCATCCTAAACGGCAAGTGAGCCAAGCGATCGAGCTCGTCTTGAAAGAAAAAAAAGTCTTTTGGGCTTGGCATTTCAGTGTACCAGTTTGTGATATTACTAAATTGTTCAAGTTTACCGAGCAAATAATGCTAGGCCCCAAGGTGCTTTGTTGAAATTTTCATGGACGTTCCTCCTTGATCATTGGTGAAGGAACGGTTTTGTAAAATTCCTTCAGGGCTCCATCCCACAGGACTTCAAAATTTCGATCTAATGTTATTCTAATGGCCAATTTTAAATACTAACAGTAGTGTGTTTTTGGGAAGGCTGAGCCATGACGTCATCACGATGACGTCAGCAGTGATGACGTCATCAATGACGTCACTAATGACGTCACTAATGATGTCATATGACGTCACATGACGTCACACCTATGACGTCATGGTGACGTCATTACCGCTGACGTCATCATGATGACGTCACTGACGTTAATTAGGTCAAGGTCACGCAAGAATACAAAAAAAATTTTTTTTGCACTTTTGCGATTCCTCAAAATATGGTGAGAAATTGAAATTTCTCGAGGAATCACAAAAGTGCAAAAGAATATTTTTTTTATTCCCTAGCGATCAGACTCTTGACCTAATATGTCCGTCAGGGGTCATTGACCCGTCCCAGCAGCCCCACTTGAAAAAAAATAATTTTTATATTTTACTTACCCACCACAAGACTGAGAGCCGAAGAATAATTTCTTCAAACACCCGACAGTGGACAAACGACACGCGATCCGAACAGCACCGCGTCTGAAGGCATACTGACTTGGGCGCAGGCGGTTCCCCAGGTACCCGGCTCAGTGGTGGGGATAAGGAGGTGGTGGGGGTAAAGTGGTCAGAAGGAAGAAAAATTTAATTTTTTACAAACAACTGGTCCCAGCCGGTCCTTTACTGGACCTCCGTAACTCGGATTGGAAATATTTCCTGAGAAATATTTATTTTTTATTCTTTCTCAGGTGATCTTGGAACTTGGTCGGGAATTGGAGTCACCAACGTAACCTTACTGGCAAAAGTTAGCTTGTCTAAAAGTTTTTTAAACATTTTATCATCCATAGTGATATTTGTGTCCCTTGAGTAAAATTTTGGATTATTTTTGAAGCAACGTTTCATTTTTGTTAAAGTGGAAGTCTTGGACACCTTAACAGAATTATTTTGCTTGGCCAGCAAAAATTTTACTCTTAATAATTTTTCTCGCAAAGTTTTCAGCCATAGATGTATCCCACAGTAAGGTTTGGATAAAACTGAAACACTCAGTAAAGTGTTGCACCTTAGCTGGAAGTAGTGGGGGAACAGGGCTATAGTGGGGGAATGAGTAGTGGAGGGGGTAATGCGGACTGTTGTTGTGAAGTGTAGAAACAGTTTGCCGGGAACTGTCCAAGGAGTAACAAGTACTGTGCAGAAAAATTAACCGAGAGACTTGTGTAAAATTTAACTCCAAGAAATATTTAATGTAAGACTAAAAGAGGTAGAGTCAAATAAAAAATAATTCTGTAGGAGATGGGCATGGATCAGTTTTGTAGTAAAGTTCAAAATCCACTAGTGTGGAATAAAATTAAATTATGAGCGAAAAAATATTTAGCCACACCTGCAAAATACAAGTGTAGGAAAATATTAGGAGACCTGTATAGCTAAATAAAAATTAATTTTGTATCAAACAGTCTTCCAGCATTTCAGTTTGTAAGTCTTAACAAATAAGGAATAAAATATTAAATAAGGAGTGGAAAATAATTTGTTAAGTAAACGTAAGTGTAGCAGTGTAACAAAAATTAATTTTGTGCAAAACAGGCTAGGTTCTGTTTTGCTAAGTTTAATAAGAAGGAAAAATAAAAATTTACTCACAGAAAAGTCGAGCGGTGGCGAGGTGTGGCGTGTTTGTTGGCTTTCAATAAACTGACTTACCTTCTGTTGAGCTACAGTTGGCCAGCTGGCAAAGAAACCAGTCTGTTATATAAGCATTATGTAACCGTCTCTGCCGGCTGTGCTGAATCCGGCAAGCTAAAATATTATTCTATAGTACACCTGACTTGGACTGAAAATATTCTAAGTCCCAAGACCCCTCCCCCTCCCCCTCCCCCCCCCCCCTCGGCTCCGGACGAGAAGTGAGCCCCCCCCCCCGGGGGAGGAGGAGGTGGCATAGCCCGAGGCGTTGCCATACCTTGACACGTGTTGTATAATGAGATCCGGTTAGTAATGTATTCAGGTGTGGCTCTTGGAGATTGTCCAATGCCGCAAACAAGTACGTGTCGAGGTCTGGCTGTTTACGTAACCAGGTCCGGTTCCACCACTCCTGACCGGCCCAGCTTCGATTCTCTGAGGCTTAGCTTCTTCGCAGTTGCTTTCAAACACTTCAGCTGAGTGGTTGAAGCTCTGCCCTACAGGATTCGCAATGTAATGTTGGCGCCGCATTATATTGGGAATTCTTTTAGTCTAAGGCATGGCATGTGTAGTTTTAAGAAATATTTTATTTTGCGCTTGCTGCTTCTGCTAGGTCTTGGTGTTGGATTTATTTAGTCTAAGTGTTGTGTGTTGAAAAATATTATTTTGTACTAATCTTCACAGGTTGTCCCCAAGTTGAAATTTTTCAAAATTCGTATCTTGGAGGTACTCCTCCGTAAATTGGCAGTTAAAGTGTTAGGCTTTTTGAGACTTTACAGTCTCTGTAAAATAAAAATTTTTCGAGGTTTAGAACCTCAAGAATTATTTGTTACCAACAATAGTATGGTGTCTAACGAGCCTGGGGGTAGGCCCCTGGGGAGCCACCGTTAGGCCATCGGCCAACGGCGCTGCTGGACCTCATCACTTGTCACTGAGCCTCATATTGGGGTCTTATACGGTGGTATGGCATCCTTCAGCACGAGGCACCGGAGCTATTTTTGACCAGTCGGTTAGGCGCAATTGAACCAGCAGGCTTGGTCATGATAGCTCCTTGGTCATGGTTAGCATGGCCTCTTCAAAATTTTAGTAGCATGTTTCCCTTAAGGAGACTCAAAATTAAATAAATAATTTTTTATTTAATCACCTCCCCTTAAATGTTGAGATCCCCCGATGCCTCTGGCCGCCGGCGGTCTTAGGCATCGGGGGGATTTCTTTTTTAATTCTTGAACGACCTTGACCCATATTCATGTGTGAATAAAATAAAATATTTTTGTTCCACATGTTATGTAGGTCAGTCATGACTTAGGCGGATTTTTGCCTGAGTTCTGGGACTGCTCAGGACTTAGAGCGAGATGCGGCTAAGTGTTGGCTGTCCAAACTGTGGTTCAACCAAATTTTATTTTATGTTCACACATGAGTAAGGGTAGCAGGTATCCAAGAGTTAAAGTCCTAAGGGTTGGTTAACCCCCCCCCCCCCCCCCCCGGCGCCAGACGAGAAGTGAGCCCCCCCCCCAAATTTTTTTTTGAAAAACTTTTTGACCTTGACCAAAAATTTTTTGCTCCGGACGAAAACTGCGCCCCCCCCGAAATTTTTTTTTTGAAACATGTTTTTGACCTTGACCAAAAATTTTTTGCTCCGGACGAAAACTGCGCCCCCTCCCCCCCCCGAATTTTTTTTTTTTGGGATTTTGACCTTGACCAAAAATTTTTTGCTCCGGACGAAAACTGCGCCTTGGGGGGGGGAGGGGGGAGGGGGAGGGGGAGGGGGAGGTGCCAAGCCAGTAGTGTGAAATTGTTACTTCCAGTACAAGTTAAAATAGTAGTGGTAAATTGTTACCACAAACACAAATTTGTGTCTTTAAACTTCTAATGTAACTTAACCCATTTAAATGTAGGTGCCAAGCCAGTAGTGTGAAATTGTTACTCCCAGTACAAGTTAAAATAGTAGTGGTAAATTGTTACCACAAACACAAATTTGTGTCTTCAAACTTCTAATTTAACTTAACCCATTTAAATGTAGGTGTCAAGCCAGTAGTGTGAAACTGTTACTCCCAGTACAAGTTAAAATAGTAGTGGTAAATTGTTACCACAAATTTGTGTCTTCAAACTTCTAATTTAACTTAACCCATTTAAATGTTGCTACTTAAAGGTAGCACCGTTTTGGTGCTACCTTTCATGTACTATTTTCTACATGTCCAATTTTGCTTTATGTTTTTTAAACAACACTTTTAATTACCGGTTTAATGTAAAACTATAAAATATGTTTATATATGAATTATTAACAAAACCTTAGTTTTAACAATAAATGTCATTATGAAACTTCTAATTGAGATAAGCCATTTAAATGTTGCTACTTTTAGGTAGCACCGTTTTGGTGCTACCTATGGTGTACTATTTTTACATGTCCAATTTTTGCTTTAGGCTTTTAAACAACACTTTTAACTACTGCTACCAGTCTACCACTGAGGTACCTATGAAGCGAGTTTGGTTCATCTTTTTTTTCTCTCTAGTTGCTAAGGTGTTTAGGAATGAAAGGTTAGAATTACTTTTAAGGTTGAAAAAAAGCACATGGTGCGAACAGAAAGTTCACTATTGTTTTAACATTAATGGTCATTAGAAAACTTCTAATTGAGCTTAACCCATTTAAATGTTGCTACTTTAAGGTAGCACCGTTTTGGTGCTACCTTTGGTGTACTATTTTTACATGTCACAAAATATATGGGCCTCTGCTTGACGCAGAGACAGGTACTTGGCCCGTTTCTACCCATCATTAAGTGTACTGAGACTTTAGGTTTTTAAACAACACTTTTAACTACTGGTTTAATGTAAAACTACAAAATATGTTTATATACATGAAATCTTAACAAAACCTTAGTTTTAATATTAAAGGTAATTTGGAAACTTCTAATTGAGCTTTAACCATTTAAATGTTGCGAATTAAAGGTAGCACCGTTTTGGTGCTACCTTTGGTGTACTATTTTTACATGTCCAATTTTGCTTTAGGTTTTTAAACATCACTTTTAACTACCGGTTTAATGTAAAACTACAAAATATGTTTATATATATATATATATATATATATATATATATATATGAATTCTTAACCAAACCTTAGTTTTAACATTAAACCGTATTTGGAAACTTCTAATTGCTCACTCAGAGACAAGTACTTGGCCCCGTTACTGTCCATCATTAAGTGTACTTAGGCTTTACGTTTTTAAACAAGACTTTTAACTACTGGTTTAATGTAAAACTACAAAATATGTTTATATACATGATAACTTAACAAAACCTTAGTTTTTAACATTAAAGGTAATTTGGAAACTTCCAATTGGGCTTAACCTATTTAAATGTTGCTTAACCTATTTAAATGTTGCTAATTAAAGGTAGCACCGTTTTGGTGCTACCTTTGGTGTACTATTTATTCCTTGTCAATTTTGTTTAAAGTTTTTAAACAACACTTTTAACTAAGTGTTTAATGTTAAAGTACGAAATATGTTTATATATGAGCCTCTGCTGACTTGGAGACAAGTACTTGGCCCCCGTTCCTGTCCATCAAAGTGTACTGAGGCTTTACGTTTTTAAACAAGACTTTTAACTACTAGTTTAATGTAAAACTACAAAATATGTTTATATATATACATGATAACTTAACAAAACCTTAGTTTTTACATTGAAGGTAATTTGGGAACTTTTAATTGAGCTTAAAACATTTAAATGTTGCTAATTAAAGGTAGCACCGTTTTGGTGCTACCTTTGGTGTACTATTTCTTCCTTGTTAATTTTGCTTAAAGTTTTTAAACAACACTTTTAACTACGGGTTTAATGTTAAAGTACAAAACAACACTTTTAACTACAGGTTTAATGTTAAAGTACAAAATATGTTTACATATGAGCCTCTGCTGACTCAGAGACAAGTACTTGGCACCGTTCCTGTCCATCATTAAGTGTATTGAGGCTTTACGTTTTTAAACAAGACTTTTAACTACTGGTTTAATGTAAAACTATGAAATATGTTTATATATGAGCCTACGCCTGACGCAGAGACAGGTATTTGGTCTTGTTCCTGTCCCTAATTAAGTGTACTGAGGCTGTAGGTTTTTAAAAAACACTTTTAACTTCTGGTTTAATGTAAAAAACTACGAAATATGTTTATATATACATGATAACTTAACAAAACCTTAGTTTTAACATTAAAGGTAATTTGGAAACCTCCAATTGAGCTTAACCCATTTAAATGTTGCTACTTTTTAATGTAGCAACCGGTAGCACCGTTTTGGTGCTATCTTTGGTGTACTATTTTTTTTACATGTAAAATTTTGCTTTAGGTTTTTAAACAAAAATTTAAGTATTACGTTAAGGCCAAACTACCAAACATGTTTGTTATCTACATGAATTATTAACAAACTTTTAGTTTTAACTTTAATGATGATATAGGAATTTCTATTTATGTGTAAAGTTTAACATAATTAGTTTTGTATTTGATTTTATTATTGTTTGGAACACTTGTTATGTGTTGTAGTCAAGCAAGTCTTATTTTGGTATAAAAAATAATAATCTTTAGCACATGTATGTAAAGCTAATTTTTTAAGTTCAATTTATTAAATGAAAATGAATGTGGCATTAATGTAAAATATATTAAAAATCAGTTTTAAAAAATCTACAGGAAATTGTCAACAAATTTAAAATGTATGATATTACTGTTAAATGTTCAGTATTTCCCTTCATTTTGCATGCCCAGTTGTGCTTCATCATTTATGAAAGTGGTTTGTTGAGTGTGCCCTTATTATTGACATCCGTAAAAAAAAAATTGTTTAAATTTAACATACAATTGTGTATGCGCAGTAGTACTTGTCTACTGCGCATGCGCAGAAGGTTTCCACCACTCTTTGTCGGGTATATAAGCAGGTGGGTTAACCATGCATTTCATTGTTTGGCGAACTTTTGCCAAGTGAACATCTTATTGACAACTTCAGTTATTCCGGATATTTAAAAGGTGTATGCTATTTTTGTTACATTTGACTTCAATATGTCTGAACTGCAGTGTTACATGTTTGATAGTAAACCTGTAGCTGTATTATTTGATCGTGAAAACAATCCATGGTTTAAGGCTAATGATGTATCAGAAATTCTAGAATATAAAAGACCGCGAAAAGCAATAAATGATCTCGTTAAGGAAAAATATAAAAAGTTATGTAAAGATATTGATGGAAACAGTTTAGTGCTACCCTCTAACTTTCAAAAAAGTACCGTATTCATCAATGAACCAGGTTTATATTCCTTAATTTTATCGTCCAAGATGAAATTAGCTAAGCGCTTTCAAGATTGGGTGTTTGAAGAAATACTACCATCAATTCGCAAGTATGGAGAGTATAAACTAAAAAGAGAAAACCTTAAGTTGACTCACTCCTTACGTAAAGCGTTGTCAAATAATAAAAAACTAATTGAAACGTTAATTGATCAAATACCTAAAGTTGCTGTTATACCTGATGATATGGATTTAAAACATATCTTTTGTGTATTGGAAAAGGACACATACTATGAAAAGTATGGAGTAATGGAGTACAAGTGCATTCGTACAGAGAGGAGACGATATAAAAGAGCACTGAAAAGAGCAAAGGAAGATGGTTTTGTACCAAGTTTTACAAGATATCCTGTACCAAACAGTATAAATATCTTTAATAAAGCTAAGGAGGTTATGAATACTTATGGTATGCATTACGAATGTTCTTTGAATAACATACTGACCCCCCATAATTTTGTAAATATTGTAAAAATTATTCTTAATGAATAAACTGTATGAATGTATGTATGAATGTGGGACCTATTAGATTGAGAAGTTAAGGTATTAACTTTAGCTACTCATTTGAAAAGTCTGGTGTGAATGAAGGTCACTGGCGCGGTTGACTAAAAGACCCGTAAACCGTGTGTGTGTGTGTGTGAATGTGTGTGAATGTGTGTGAATGTGTGTGAATGTGTGTGTATGTGTGTGAATGTGTGTGTGAATGTGTGGAAAACGACGTACACCCACCTCCTCGCGGTGTTTTCTGGGTAACGCTAAGAGGTGTACAACAAATGTCTTGTAAACCACATGAATTAATCTATTTTTTTTTAATATACATTCATAGGTATATACAATAATAACATTTATTTAAATTAAACAAATTTAAAAGCATTTTAAATGCATACAATTTATAATTGTTGTCACAAAGACACCTCGTGCTTTACTAATAATAGATGAAAACGATATAATGTATGTATAAAATATGAGTTTTTTAATTAATGGAGCTAGAAAAAAATAAAGATAGCATTAAATTAGTGTTACCATAAAATTTGTTTATAGAACAATAAGTTTTTCTTCATAATTATAGGTTAATATATAAAAAAATGTCGAACCTGATTCCCTTATACAAATAATGAATAACAATCGCAATAAACACTTATCTTTAAGATACAAATGTGGTTAGCACTGAATCAGTGGTACCTTTAAATAATGTGAAAAGCCTTATATTTGGAAAAAAATTATACATTTGCCTAAATAATACAATTTACATGTTTTCCTTCAAACTAACTTTTTAACACAGAGGAGTAATATTACAGAGGGAAGATCAGTGTTGCGCTTTAGTTGGGGACACCGGGTGTCCCCAACTCGAAAAGACGGTCGACGTAGTTTTCCTAATTGCCGTTAGATGGCAGCAGCGCTGTCGCTCCAGAGCTCAACCAGGCATCACGGCGCCGGAGCAGATGTTGGTGCAGATGTAGGGCCCGCGATATCCTAATAGTGGATAGAGTTTACTTTGTTATTAATGACCAAAAATGCTATGAGACGTGAGTGGGGCTTTATCTAGGCATTGAATGCACCTCGGTACAAAATTCAATCTTTTATAACAATAAGTTTTATTAAGAAAACACAAACATTGGTAAATTTTCTATTATGCTGTGCAATAAGCCTAATTTATTTAAATCATTCTAAAAAACGTTAATATATCCATGAAATGCAGATGATTTATCTCTTTGGGCTCACCGCCGATATGATGTATGTAGAAGTATGTCTCTATGAACTAATATAAATAGACCTTTTAAGGAAATACAAGTACATAAATGCCAAAAAAATCATATTAAGGTGATTACCACATTTTTAACTACAAAAATATATAAAGGGCAAACTAATTTTCCACTGTCAGTGTTTTATTAAAATAATGATGTCATTTAACGATGCAGTACATTTTAAATACATAAAATTATATGAAACATATAATTTTATATGTTTTTTACACTGTGCATGATTATATGTTTTTCAAATTAAATTTTAAATCTAAAATAATGCCAGCAAAGCTATAATATTCAGTTAACTTGAAAAACTTAGGCGTAACTTTATGGCTTATCTCTTTAACTTGAAGTGAATTTATGAACCCAATACCTAGAAATGATATTTATGTTATTAGTGTAATATCATGAACTAACTTCACAATTTTGCTCCTTAAAATTAGTCCAGGATAACTATAGTACAGAACGTAATATGCTCTAATCATTGCACGGTTTATAGTTTACTATAGTAAACCCTATTAAAGAATGTAGCACTGGTGGTGAAGTTTACAAAATAAACTAAGCTATACTGTACTTTTTACATAATTTAAGAGGGCGTTGGAGTCAATTCAGATTCCGTCTTTCCCCCATGTTAAACGGGATGTCAAATAACTCTTTTATTTATAATCAGAAAATAATGGTTTATAGCTCTAAATAAAGGGTTCATCAAGGCGGATTTGGTTTGCGAGAGGAATTTTTTATAAAAATTAGTGTTTTTTACTAACTTGAAATAACAAAGCAAGTTTTTTACTACTTTTAAAACATTTTCTACAGAATTTTATAAATTATATACAAAGAATCGATCTTGCAAAAGGAACGGGGAATTTAATTGTGATTCAAACGCTATTTATTCTGAACCAATCGGACAAAAAATAAAGAAATTATATGACAAATGCCAGGGACAAGTTTAGCATTGCTCTTATGGGAAATAAATCCAACACGGCGGCACTCCAACGCCCTCTTAAAGAGTCTGCAGTACCCGCCAAATTGGATTTTTATTCCCATAAAACTAATGTTAAATTTGAAACGTCCGCTACGCCTTTAATATAGGTAAAAAAGATTCATACTTATTTAATTTTATTTTATCAAGGGGTCTATGAAATAAAAATTACGATTATATAGCGATTTATGAGATTACACTACTAAAAAACGCTTTCACCTTCGAACAAAACTGTTGAAAATACTTTGTTGTTTATTAATCAAAATACCAATAATACAGTATGCGCCAAACATGTAACAGTTTTACCAAAATATACCAGTAAAAGTGAGCACCATAGATTAAAATTAATTAATAACATGTTCAGTATGACCTCCGTCCAGTTTTAGGCAACCCTCGGACAGTCGTACGTTTTTTGTCTGATCAATCATGAATCAAATTCCAGCTGATTCAGTTTCGGTACTGTTTATTTTGGCGCATACCGTATACGACCTTTTATTTCATAGTCTAATAGGTATTTAAGTTTCCTTTAAAATGGTTTGAAGATCAATCTATTTTAACCAATATTATAGGAGTAGCGGACGTTTTAACTTAAGCATTAGTTTTATGTGAGTAAAAATCCAAGATGGTGGGTACTCTTAAAAAGGTCGTTGTGTATATAAGCATTTTTTCACAACCCTGCCATAACAGTTTGAATATGTCGCAATAATAATTTGTTATTGAAATGTGATTTTCATGGTGCAGTTTTTAAGTTTGATCGCCAATTATTTCGACATACCCACCATTTTATTGGACTTGCGGCGTTCTCTACTAATGGAAGACCTTCACTTTGATGTACACATTAACCATTGCATACTTTTAAACATTCATTTTTACTCCATATAGACTGTTTAGGCTATTTAGTAAACTACTGTAGACAGTAGGTCCTACTGTTAACAGCCTAACCGTGTTTGTAAAAGACGATTTTTGTAAAAAAAACATGCATTATTCAAGTAATAAATTTACTTATTACAATACGTGTAAACTAGTTATTTTGTAAAACAAAGTGTTCCTTACTTTTTTCTAAAGCTGTATACGACTATTACAAAATTTTATTAAAATTGTCAAATTCTACAATAATTATAAAACAATTAAATAATTTAAATTTATATAATAGCCTTGGCTGGCTGGCCCGGGACACCCGAAGCGAGATTCGTACACGGCGAGTTATCAACAGGAGTCCAGATGTTGTTTAATAAACAACCTTGGGTGACGTCTCTCACCATCTCTCTCACACCCCAGTGATAAGGCGTCTGGAGCAGATATAGCGATGCAAACGCTACCTCTTGACAAAAATATGAACTAAAAATATACCGCAACACGGTTTCCATTAGAAGTTTACCTCTGTATGTATTACTTACTCTGTGCTTTTTAACACACCGATTTTGAACCATAAAAATGTTTTATATACTGGTTTTAAGATCTATATTTAGGTAGCACTAAATTAGAGCTACCATTAAGTTAATAAAATAGCTACATACATTTATAATTATATTTTATTATTTAATTATTAAATATATTTAATTTATTCATTATTTATTTCACTGACTTTTTACAGCACAAATAAGTATAAAAACACAAAATCTGAAACAAGTCAGTCATTTTAATTTTAATGTAAAATAATAAAAGCTCAAAACTTAATACTTTTTTTCAAAACTAAACAAAAGTAGCAACAAAATATCGGTGTTATCTTGAAATATTTATAGAAATTATAATATAGTATGGTTTTATTAATTTAAACTAAATTGAATTCATCCTTATTCTACACATAAAGGTAAAACCATTCATTCTGAACCTTAATGCTTAGAACTCTGACATATTGTCTTAGAACTCTGACATATTGTCTTTATTTCAAGATACAGCTCAACCTTTCATGATAAATTTTGTTAATTTTTTAAATCTATCTTCTTATTTCTATAAGGGTTTTGTCTGTTACGTCCCTTTTTCTCTCGACCTGCTGAACCGATTTTTAAGATTGAGGTGTCATTTTAAAGCTTAGGATATACCGCAGTGACGAATTGTAACTAAAAAGGTCATATTGTTTCGGGCCTCGACCCTCCTGGCCTTTGATTTATTTCTAGAGGGCACTTTAAATGTTGACCAACTTTTATTGCAAGTTCTTTAATGTGAATTGTAATTTAACAGCTGATTACCTTCAGATGAATTTTAAAAGCCGGATAGTAAACAAAAATAGATCTCCGTCACCTCATAATCAACATTTACGTACTGTAGGTGAGATTCACTCATACAGAATCATAAAACGCGCAATTTGCGCACGGACCACTTCGTAATATAATAAAAATATAAAACACATGAACTTTTAACTAATTTACCAATAGGGAATACGCTAACTTTTAACTAATTTACCAATAGGGAATACGCTATTACGGTATTAGTCATGATAAGACCTAAGCCCGGGACCATGATACTTTTTCATTTTGAGATCTCTAAAAAAAGCCAAAAACACCCGTTTGTTCAATTTGATATATATATATATATATGTATGTATGTGTCCATAAACATGATAACTTTTGAATGGAACCTCTGATTTTAATGAAATTTGGTACAGGGGTGTAAGCCAGTATCTACTTAATTGAGTTTGCGAACCATAATGATCGGATTATGGGAATGAGGTTTATGGGGTTTCTACAGGGTTAAAATTGGGTTTTTGGCATTTTTTGAACCTCAATTTTTAAAATTCATGACTTTTAACTAAAACCATTCAAAAGAGCTTAAAACAACAAACAATTTAGTATTTTGAATTTTTACCTAACTTAAATGGTTATTCAGAAAATCCAAACACTATGTTTTACATGTTATTCTTATGGGAAATGAACAAAACCTTCTATTTTGCTTATTTATTGAAATATCTTGATAAACTTGGTATGTACATTAATTAGAAAGCGTTTAACTTATATCTGCTTATAAATCGCATATGGCGGCAAACCTACGTACTCACCTCTATGGGTTTTATGAAAAGATTAAAAAACACCATAACCTGATAAAATATGGTATGTACATTCACTAGGTAGGATTTAACTTATATTTATCATTATTTTGATGCCACCTTTACATAAAATATATTAATTCAATTATCTTATTGTTTTATTGTGTATTTACATTAAATTTAGTCTACATGTGGGAATTGAGACACCAATTTTTTGGAAAATGAATGCATATAATAGGATTTAACTTATATTTATCAACGAAACCCATATGGCGGCAAACCTACATACTTTAAACCCCCATGGATTTTATGAGAAAATAGAAAATATACCAAAATTCCATTGGAAACTTGCTGAGTAAGCAGGTCTGCTGCGATGGGGGTATTATATTTATAGTTACATTAAGGTAGCATTATTTTGATGCCACCTTTACATAAAATATAATAATTCAATTATCTTATTGTTTTATTGTGTATTTACATTAAATTTAGTCTACATGTGGGAATTGAGACACCAATTTTTGGAAAATGAATGCATATAATCATGGGATATAGTATTTATTCTGTAAACCCGGCTTACTCCTTAATTGTTTCCCCTTTAAATTTTCATTTTAAATTTAAAGTGGAAACACTTCTTTTTACAAACAAATTTGTGCTATTATCATTCACTTTTCTTTGTTTAAATTAAATGTAGTCCTTTTTACTCTACTTATAAAGCAGAAAATATAATATTTCTGGAACTTAAATCATATAGTTTTGGAACTTGAATCATTATTCCGAACATACAATTTAACTCTCCAATTGTAAATATAAGATGAGAAAAGCTAAAATTTCTATATTTATTGTTATAGTTATAGGCATTTGGTCAAATGCCTATAACTCAATAATGGATTGATGGATTAGGACAAGCGATACATCATTGAAAAGGTCTATGTAAGACTAACATTTTAGTAAAAGAAGAATTTGGTTATCTTATTTTAGTCAAAAGTTATGCGAATTATTTCAAATAAATACCCCAAAAACACCATTTGTTCAATTTCATATATATATATATATATATATATATATACCAGTCTACCACTGAGGTACCTACGAAGCAAGTTTGGTTGATTTCACTTTCTCTCGAGCTGCGTTAGTCTTAACATGAAATTTATCAGTTATTTCAACTTCTTTTTGCACTAACGTAACGTTTTGTTGTCTCACAATTTTAATTAATTGCGCAAAAGAAGTATCTCTAGGAGACATTCTTAACCGTATATGTAGCTCCTACAAATGCAAGCTTATTAATGACAAATTCACAACTTATAAGACCTGCTTATAAGATCCTGTTTAAATAAAAGACAAAGTGGTAAGCATCTTGACGGCACAAGGTGCAAGTACAGACTAGAAACCTAGAGGTTCATAGCCTGCCATTTATGAGTTTTAAAAATGGGGAGGGGGAAGGAATAAGGATTGGGAAGGGGTAGGGTGGGGGAAGGGTAGTTTGGTTATTAAACGACTTGCGCTGTAAAATAGCCGCCAACATCCACACCTTGTTCGTAGCACTCCTTTATTGTTTGTGCCCACTGCCGCATGCGGTCTCTATCATTTGGTGTTACAAGAAAAGAATTACAATCATCATACAATATAAAGGAGCCGATTCGTACGTAAGATCCTGAGTCCAACCATTTATGAGCTTCAGATATGAATTTATCTATTGTATTGAATGGGGATTGTGGATCAATTGCTATAACTTTCAGTTCTTCATTAATTTGAACGGTATAATTATCATCTTCATCATCATCTTCACTGTCACTGTCGTTACTTAAAGTGTCTTCAGGTTGTTCAAAAACATCAGAAATTTCGGAGGAATTGAAATTTTCATTGAGACGAGGAGGCATTTTGAAGCAAGTAATATTGTAAACAGCAGAGATGAAACAACAAGAGTGGCTTGTAGAAGCGGAATGAAGGAGGGAACAACGCTCGCTCCGCTTTTATAACGGTATGCTAATGAGAGGGTAACAGCTAGCCGTGACCGATTATTGACCTGGGAGGTGGGGGAAAGGAAGGAGAGGGGGTATTTATTTGAAATAATTCGCATAACTTTTGACTAAAATAAGATAACCAAATTCTTCTTTTACTAAAATGTTAGTCTTACATAGACCTTTTCAATGATGTATCGCTTGTCCTAATCCATCAATCCATTATTGAGTTATAGGCATTTGACTAAATGCCTATAACTATAACAATAAATATAGAAATTTTAGCTTTTCTCATCTTATATTTACAATTGGAGAGTTAAATTGTATGTTCGGAATAATGATTCAAGTTCCAAAACTATATGATTTAAGTTCCAGAAATATTATATTTTCTGCTTTATAAGTAGAGTAAAAAGGACTACATTTAATTTAAACAAAGAAAAGTGAATGATAATAGCACAAATTTGTTTGTAAAAAGAAGTGTTTCCACTTTAAATTTAAAATGAAAATTTAAAGGGGAAACAATTAAGGAGTAAGCCGGGTTTACAGAATAAAGACTATATCCCATGATTATATGCATTCATTTTCCAAAAATTGGTGTCTCAATTCCCACATGTAGACTAAATTTAATGTAAATACACAATAAAACAATAAGATAATTGAATTATTATATTTTATGTAAAGGTGGCATCAAAATAATGCTACCTTAATGTAAATATAAATATAATACCCCCATCGCAGCAGACCTGCTTACTCAGCAAGTTTCCAATGGAATTTTGGTATATTTTCTATTTTCTCATAAAATCCATGGGGGTTT
This sequence comes from Neoaliturus tenellus, assembly GCA_030545055.2. Lineage (NCBI taxonomy): Eukaryota > Metazoa > Arthropoda > Insecta > Hemiptera > Cicadellidae > Neoaliturus > Neoaliturus tenellus. Next base: position 91,932,994 of record CM061531.1, on the reverse strand, counting down.
AAAGTATGTAGGTTTGCCGCCATATGGGTTTCGTTGATAAATATAAGTTAAATCCTATTATATGCATTCATTTTCCAAAAATTGGTGTCTCAATTCCCACATGTAGACTAAATTTAATGTAAATACACAATAAAACAATAAGATAATTGAATTAATATATTTTATGTAAAGGTGGCATCAAAATAATGATAAATATAAGTTAAATCCTACCTAGTGAATGTACATACCATATTTTATCAGGTTATGGTGTTTTTTAATCTTTTCATAAAACCCATAGAGGTGAGTACGTAGGTTTGCCGCCATATGCGATTTATAAGCAGATATAAGTTAAACGCTTTCTAATTAATGTACATACCAAGTTTATCAAGATATTTCAATAAATAAGCAAAATAGAAGGTTTTGTTCATTTCCCATAAGAATAACATGTAAAACATAGTGTTTGGATTTTCTGAATAACCATTTAAGTTAGGTAAAAATTCAAAATACTAAATTGTTTGTTGTTTTAAGCTCTTTTGAATGGTTTTAGTTAAAAGTCATGAATTTTAAAAATTGAGGTTCAAAAAATGCCAAAAACCCAATTTTAACCCTGTAGAAACCCCATAAACCTCATTCCCATAATCCGATCATTATGGTTCGCAAACTCAATTAAGTAGATACTGGCTTACACCCCTGTACCAAATTTCATTAAAATCAGAGGTTCCATTCAAAAGTTATCATGTTTATGGACACATACATACATATATATATCAAATTGAACAAACGGGTGTTTTTGGCTTTTTTTAGAGATCTCAAAATGAAAAAGTATCATGGTCCCGGGCTTAGGTCTTATCATGACTAATACCGTAATAGCGTATTCCCTATTGGTAAATTAGTTAAAAGTTAGCGTATTCCCTATTGGTAAATTAGTTAAAAGTTCATGTGTTTTATATTTTTATTATATTACGAAGTGGCCCGTGCGCAAATTGCGCGTTTTATGATTCTGTATGAGTGAATCTCACCTACAGTACGTAAATGTTGATTATGAGGTGACGGAGATCTATTTTTGTTTACTATCCGGCTTTTAAAATTCATCTGAAGGTAATCAGCTGTTAAATTACAATTCACATTAAAGAACTTGCAATAAAAGTTGGTCAACATTTAAAGTGCCCTCTAGAAATAAATCAAAGGCCAGGAGGGTCGAGGCCCGAAACAATATGACCTTTTTAGTTACAATTCGTCACTGCGGTATATCCTAAGCTTTAAAATGACACCTCAATCTTAAAAATCGGTTCAGCAGGTCGAGAGAAAAAGGGACGTAACAGACAAAACCCTTATAGAAATAAGAAGATAGATTTAAAAAATTAACAAAATTTATAATGAAAGGTTGAGCTGTATCTTGAAATAAAGACAATATGTCAGAGTTCTAAGCATTAAGGTTCAGAATGAATGGTTTTACCTTTATGTGTAGAATAAGGATGAATTCAATTTAGTTTAAATTAATAAAACCATACTATATTATAATTTCTATAAATATTTGAAGATAACACCGATATTTTGTTGCTACTTTTGTTTAATTTTGAAAAAAAAGTATTAAGTTTTGAGCTTTTATTATTTTACATTAAAATTAAAATGACTGACTTGTTTCAGATTTTGTGTTTTTATACTTATTTGTGCTGTAAAAAGTCAGTGAAATAAATAATGAATAAATTAAATATATTTAATAATTAAATAATAAATATAATTATAAATGTATGTAGCTATTTTATTAACTTAATGGTAGCTCTAATTTAGTGCTACCTAAATATAGATCTTAAAACCAGTATATAAAACATTTTTATGGTTCAAAATCGGTGTGTTAAAAAGTTAGTTTGAAGGAAAACATGTAAATTGTATTATTTAGGCAAATGTATAATTTTTTTCCAAATATAAGGCTTTTCACATTATTTAAAGGTACCACTGATTCAGTGCTAACCACATTTGTATCTTAAAGATAAGTGTTTATTGCGATTGTTATTCATTATTTGTATAAGGGAATCAGGTTCGACATTTTTTTATATATTAACCTATAATTATGAAGAAAAACTTATTGTTCTATAAACAAATTTTATGGTAACACTAATTTAATGCTATCTTTATTTTTTTCTAGCTCCATTAATTAAAAAACTCATATTTTATACATACATTATATCGTTTTCATCTATTATTAGTAAAGCACGAGGTGTCTTTGTGACAACAATTATAAATTGTATGCATTTAAAATGCTTTTAAATTTGTTTAATTTAAATAAATGTTATTATTGTATATACCTATGAATGTATATTTAAAAAAAAATAGATTAATTCATGTGGTTTACAAGACATTTGTTGTACACCTCTTAGCGTTACCCAGAAAACACCGCGAGGAGGTGGGTGTACGTCGTTTTCCACACATTCACACACACATTCACACACATTCACACACATTCACACACATTCACACACACACACACACACACACGGTTTACGGGTCTTTTAGTCAACCGCGCCAGTGACCTTCATTCACACCAGACTTTTCAAATGAGTAGCTAAAGTTAATACCTTAACTTCTCAATCTAATAGGTCCCACATTCTTACATACATTCATACAGTTTATTCATTAAGAATAATTTTTACAATATTTACAAAATTATGGGGGGTCAGTATGTTATTCAAAGAACATTCGTAATGCATACCATAAGTATTCATAACCTCCTTAGCTTTATTAAAGATATTTATACTGTTTGGTACAGGATATCTTGTAAAACTTGGTACAAAACCATCTTCCTTTGCTCTTTTCAGTGCTCTTTTATATCGTCTCCTCTCTGTACGAATGCACTTGTACTCCATTACTCCATACTTTTCATAGTATGTGTCCTTTTCCAATACACAAAAGATATGTTTTAAATCCATATCATCAGGTATAACAGCAACATTAGGTATTTGATCAATTAACGTTTCAATTAGTTTTTTATTATTTGACAACGCTTTACGTAAGGAGTGAGTCAACTTAAGGTTTTCTCTTTTTAGTTTATACTCTCCATACTTGCGAATTGATGGTAGTATTTCTTCAAACACCCAATCTTGAAAGCGCTTAGCTAATTTCATCTTGGACGATAAATTTAAGGAATATAAACCTGGTTCATTGATGAATACGGTACTTTTTTGAAAGTTAGAGGGTAGCACTAAACTGTTTCCATCAATATCTTTACATAACTTTTTATATTTTTCCTTAACGAGATCATTTATTGCTTTTCGCGGTCTTTTATATTCTAGAATTTCTGATACATCATTAGCCTTAAACCATGGATTGTTTTCACGATCAAATAATACAGCTACAGGTTTACTATCAAACATGTAACACTGCAGTTCAGACATATTGAAGTCAAATGTAACAAAAATAGCATACACCTTTTAAATATCCGGAATAACTGAAGTTGTCAATAAGATGTTCACTTGGCAAAAGTTCGCCAAACAATGAAATGCATGGTTAACCCACCTGCTTATATACCCGACAAAGAGTGGTGGAAACCTTCTGCGCATGCGCAGTAGACAAGTACTACTGCGCATACACAATTGTATGTTAAATTTAAACAATTTTTTTTTTACGGATGTCAATAATAAGGGCACACTCAACAAACCACTTTCATAAATGATGAAGCACAACTGGGCATGCAAAATGAAGGGAAATACTGAACATTTAACAGTAATATCATACATTTTAAATTTGTTGACAATTTCCTGTAGATTTTTTAAAACTGATTTTTAATATATTTTACATTAATGCCACATTCATTTTCATTTAATAAATTGAACTTAAAAAATTAGCTTTACATACATGTGCTAAAGATTATTATTTTTTATACCAAAATAAGACTTGCTTGACTACAACACATAACAAGTGTTCCAAACAATAATAAAATCAAATACAAAACTAATTATGTTAAACTTTACACATAAATAGAAATTCCTATATCATCATTAAAGTTAAAACTAAAAGTTTGTTAATAATTCATGTAGATAACAAACATGTTTGGTAGTTTGGCCTTAACGTAATACTTAAATTTTTGTTTAAAAACCTAAAGCAAAATTTTACATGTAAAAAAAATAGTACACCAAAGATAGCACCAAAACGGTGCTACCGGTTGCTACATTAAAAAGTAGCAACATTTAAATGGGTTAAGCTCAATTGGAGGTTTCCAAATTACCTTTAATGTTAAAACTAAGGTTTTGTTAAGTTATCATGTATATATAAACATATTTCGTAGTTTTTTACATTAAACCAGAAGTTAAAAGTGTTTTTTAAAAACCTACAGCCTCAGTACACTTAATTAGGGACAGGAACAAGACCAAATACCTGTCTCTGCGTCAGGCGTAGGCTCATATATAAACATATTTCATAGTTTTACATTAAACCAGTAGTTAAAAGTCTTGTTTAAAAACGTAAAGCCTCAATACACTTAATGATGGACAGGAACGGTGCCAAGTACTTGTCTCTGAGTCAGCAGAGGCTCATATGTAAACATATTTTGTACTTTAACATTAAACCTGTAGTTAAAAGTGTTGTTTTGTACTTTAACATTAAACCCGTAGTTAAAAGTGTTGTTTAAAAACTTTAAGCAAAATTAACAAGGAAGAAATAGTACACCAAAGGTAGCACCAAAACGGTGCTACCTTTAATTAGCAACATTTAAATGTTTTAAGCTCAATTAAAAGTTCCCAAATTACCTTCAATGTAAAAACTAAGGTTTTGTTAAGTTATCATGTATATATATAAACATATTTTGTAGTTTTACATTAAACTAGTAGTTAAAAGTCTTGTTTAAAAACGTAAAGCCTCAGTACACTTAATGATGGACAGGAACGGGGGCCAAGTACTTGTCTCCAAGTCAGCAGAGGCTCATATATAAACATATTTCGTACTTTAACATTAAACACTTAGTTAAAAGTGTTGTTTAAAAACTTTAAACAAAATTGACAAGGAATAAATAGTACACCAAAGGTAGCACCAAAACGGTGCTACCTTTAATTAGCAACATTTAAATAGGTTAAGCAACATTTAAATAGGTTAAGCCCAATTGGAAGTTTCCAAATTACCTTTAATGTTAAAAACTAAGGTTTTGTTAAGTTATCATGTATATAAACATATTTTGTAGTTTTACATTAAACCAGTAGTTAAAAGTCTTGTTTAAAAACGTAAAGCCTAAGTACACTTAATGATGGACAGTAACGGGGCCAAGTACTTGTCTCTGAGTGAGCAATTAGAAGTTTCCAAATACGGTTTAATGTTAAAACTAAGGTTTGGTTAAGAATTCATATATATATATATATATATATATATATATATATATAAACATATTTTGTAGTTTTACATTAAACCGGTAGTTAAAAGTGATGTTTAAAAACCTAAAGCAAAATTGGACATGTAAAAATAGTACACCAAAGGTAGCACCAAAACGGTGCTACCTTTAATTCGCAACATTTAAATGGTTAAAGCTCAATTAGAAGTTTCCAAATTACCTTTAATATTAAAACTAAGGTTTTGTTAAGATTTCATGTATATAAACATATTTCGTAGTTTTACATTAAACCAGTAGTTAAAAGTGTTGTTTAAAAACCTAAAGTCTCAGTACACTTAATGATGGGTAGAAACGGGCCAAGTACCTGTCTCTGCGTCAAGCAGAGGCCCATATATTTTGTGACATGTAAAAATAGTACACCAAAGGTAGCACCAAAACGGTGCTACCTTAAAGTAGCAACATTTAAATGGGTTAAGCTCAATTAGAAGTTTTCTAATGACCATTAATGTTAAAACAATAGTGAACTTTCTGTTCGCACCATGTGCTTTTTTTCAACCTTAAAAGTAATTCTAACCTTTCATTCCTAAACACCTTAGCAACTAGAGAGAAAAAAAAGATGAACCAAACTCGCTTCATAGGTACCTCAGTGGTAGACTGGTAGCAGTAGTTAAAAGTGTTGTTTAAAAGCCTAAAGCAAAAATTGGACATGTAAAAATAGTACACCATAGGTAGCACCAAAACGGTGCTACCTAAAAGTAGCAACATTTAAATGGCTTATCTCAATTAGAAGTTTCATAATGACATTTATTGTTAAAACTAAGGTTTTGTTAATAATTCATATATAAACATATTTTATAGTTTTACATTAAACCGGTAATTAAAAGTGTTGTTTAAAAAACATAAAGCAAAATTGGACATGTAGAAAATAGTACATGAAAGGTAGCACCAAAACGGTGCTACCTTTAAGTAGCAACATTTAAATGGGTTAAGTTAAATTAGAAGTTTGAAGACACAAATTTGTGGTAACAATTTACCACTACTATTTTAACTTGTACTGGGAGTAACAGTTTCACACTACTGGCTTGACACCTACATTTAAATGGGTTAAGTTAAATTAGAAGTTTGAAGACACAAATTTGTGTTTGTGGTAACAATTTACCACTACTATTTTAACTTGTACTGGGAGTAACAATTTCACACTACTGGCTTGGCACCTACATTTAAATGGGTTAAGTTACATTAGAAGTTTAAAGACACAAATTTGTGTTTGTGGTAACAATTTACCACTACTATTTTAACTTGTACTGGAAGTAACAATTTCACACTACTGGCTTGGCACCTCCCCCTCCCCCTCCCCCTCCCCCTCCCCCCCCAGGGCGCAGTTTTCGTCCGGAGCAAAAAATTTTTGGTCAAGGTCAAAATCCCAAAAAAAAAATTCGGGGGGGGGGGAGGGGGCGCAGTTTTCGTCCGGAGCAAAAAATTTTTGGTCAAGGTCAAAAAAATTTTCAAAAAAAAAAATTTCGGGGGGGGGGCGCAGTTTTCGTCCGGAGCAAAAAATTTTTGGTCAAGGTCAAAAAGTTTTTCAAAAAAATAATTTTGGGGGGGGGGCTCACTTCTCGTCTGGCGCCGGGGGGGGGGGGTTAACCAACCCTTAGGACTTTAACTCTTGGATACCTGCTACCCTTACTCATGTGTGAACATAAAATAAAATTTGGTTGAACCACAGTTTGGACAGCCAACACTTAGCCGCATCTCGCTCTAAGTCCTGAGCAGTCCCAGAACTCAGGCAAAAATCCGCCTAAGTCATGACTGACCTAAATAACATGTGGAACAAAAATATTTTATTTTATTCACACATGAATATGGGTCAAGGTCGTTCAAGAATTAAAAAAGAAATCCCCCCGATGCCTAAGACCGCCGGCGGCCAGAGGCATCGGGGGGATCTCAACATTTAAGGGGAGGTGATTAAATAAAAAATTATTTATTTAATTTTGAGTCTCCTTAAGGGAAACATGCTACTAAAATTTTGAAGAGGCCATGCTAACCATGACCAAGGAGCTATCATGACCAAGCCTGCTGGTTCAATTGCGCCTAACCGACTGGTCAAAATAGCTCCGGTGCCTCGTGCTGAAGGATGCCATACCACCGTATAAGACCCCAATATGAGGCTCAGTGACAAGTGATGAGGTCCAGCAGCGCCGTTGGCCGATGGCCTAACGGTGGCTCCCCAGGGGCCTACCCCCAGGCTCGTTAGACACCATACTATTGTTGGTAACAAATAATTCTTGAGGTTCTAAACCTCGAAAAATTTTTATTTTACAGAGACTGTAAAGTCTCAAAAAGCCTAACACTTTAACTGCCAATTTACGGAGGAGTACCTCCAAGATACGAATTTTGAAAAATTTCAACTTGGGGACAACCTGTGAAGATTAGTACAAAATAATATTTTTCAACACACAACACTTAGACTAAATAAATCCAACACCAAGACCTAGCAGAAGCAGCAAGCGCAAAATAAAATATTTCTTAAAACTACACATGCCATGCCTTAGACTAAAAGAATTCCCAATATAATGCGGCGCCAACATTACATTGCGAATCCTGTAGGGCAGAGCTTCAACCACTCAGCTGAAGTGTTTGAAAGCAACTGCGAAGAAGCTAAGCCTCAGAGAATCGAAGCTGGGCCGGTCAGGAGTGGTGGAACCGGACCTGGTTACATAAACAGCCAGACCTCGACACGTACTTGTTTGCGGCATTGGACAATCTCCAAGAGCCACACCTGAATACATTACTAACCGGATCTCATTATACAACACGTGTCAAGGTATGGCAACGCCTCGGGCTATGCCACCTCCTCCTCCCCCGGGGGGGGGGGGGGCTCACTTCTCGTCCGGAGCCGAGGGGGGGGGGAGGGGGAGGGGGAGGGGTCTTGGGACTTAGAATATTTTCAGTCCAAGTCAGGTGTACTATAGAATAATATTTTAGCTTGCCGGATTCAGCACAGCCGGCAGAGACGGTTACATAATGCTTATATAACAGACTGGTTTCTTTGCCAGCTGGCCAACTGTAGCTCAACAGAAGGTAAGTCAGTTTATTGAAAGCCAACAAACACGCCACACCTCGCCACCGCTCGACTTTTCTGTGAGTAAATTTTTATTTTTCCTTCTTATTAAACTTAGCAAAACAGAACCTAGCCTGTTTTGCACAAAATTAATTTTTGTTACACTGCTACACTTACGTTTACTTAACAAATTATTTTCCACTCCTTATTTAATATTTTATTCCTTATTTGTTAAGACTTACAAACTGAAATGCTGGAAGACTGTTTGATACAAAATTAATTTTTATTTAGCTATACAGGTCTCCTAATATTTTCCTACACTTGTATTTTGCAGGTGTGGCTGAATATTTTTTCGCTCATAATTTAATTTTATTCCACACTAGTGGATTTTGAACTTTACTACAAAACTGATCCATGCCCATCTCCTACAGAATTATTTTTTATTTGACTCTACCTCTTTTAGTCTTACATTAAATATTTCTTGGAGTTAAATTTTACACAAGTCTCTCGGTTAATTTTTCTGCACAGTACTTGTTACTCCTTGGACAGTTCCCGGCAAACTGTTTCTACACTTCACAACAACAGTCCGCATTACCCCCTCCACTACTCATTCCCCCACTATAGCCCTGTTCCCCCACTACTTCCAGCTAAGGTGCAACACTTTACTGAGTGTTTCAGTTTTATCCAAACCTTACTGTGGGATACATCTATGGCTGAAAACTTTGCGAGAAAAATTATTAAGAGTAAAATTTTTGCTGGCCAAGCAAAATAATTCTGTTAAGGTGTCCAAGACTTCCACTTTAACAAAAATGAAACGTTGCTTCAAAAATAATCCAAAATTTTACTCAAGGGACACAAATATCACTATGGATGATAAAATGTTTAAAAAACTTTTAGACAAGCTAACTTTTGCCAGTAAGGTTACGTTGGTGACTCCAATTCCCGACCAAGTTCCAAGATCACCTGAGAAAGAATAAAAAATAAATATTTCTCAGGAAATATTTCCAATCCGAGTTACGGAGGTCCAGTAAAGGACCGGCTGGGACCAGTTGTTTGTAAAAAATTAAATTTTTCTTCCTTCTGACCACTTTACCCCCACCACCTCCTTATCCCCACCACTGAGCCGGGTACCTGGGGAACCGCCTGCGCCCAAGTCAGTATGCCTTCAGACGCGGTGCTGTTCGGATCGCGTGTCGTTTGTCCACTGTCGGGTGTTTGAAGAAATTATTCTTCGGCTCTCAGTCTTGTGGTGGGTAAGTAAAATATAAAAATTATTTTTTTTTCAAGTGGGGCTGCTGGGACGGGTCAATGACCCCTGACGGACATATTAGGTCAAGAGTCTGATCGCTAGGGAATAAAAAAAATATTTTTTTTGCACTTTTGTGATTCCTCGAGAAATTTAAATTTCTCACCATATTTTGAGGAATCGCAAAAGTGCAAAAAAAAATTTTTTTTTTTTTGTATTCTTGCGTGACCTTGACCTAATTAACGTCAGTGACGTCATCATGATGACGTCAGCGGTAATGACGTCACCATGACGTCATAGGTGTGACGTCATGTGACGTCATATGACATCATTAGTGACGTCATTGATGACGTCATCACTGCTGACGTCATCGTGATGACGTCATGGCCCAGCCTTCCCAAAAACACACTACTACTAACCACATAGATAAACACATAGATAAACACATAGGATAAACATCATAAAAACAATTGTTGTTGGATCGATCGTGGGAAATGATTTAGTTTCACAAACAAGTTTAAAATTGACAAAAACATCAACAATTAATTCTACGTATCTTACATTTTGAAGTGATAATGCCATTCTAAAAATCTTTTGGATAAATGAAAAAATAAATAGGCCTACATTAACGGGCCTTTTGAATCGTGCCGGGTTGTCAATTTTTCACGAGGTCATATACTACATAATAATTCATAGGTCATACTACACACGAGGACCTATGAATGAAATTTCTTCTTCATTAATTTTAGCTCAAAGGATATTTCGAAAATTGTATAAAAACGCAAAATTGTGGGATTTTCAACTATATACTAAACCATCTCCAATATCGAGCTATCCTGGTATGTAGGCTACTGTTGTTTTGATCTAATGCCTGAACAACCATTTTACTGATTATAGTATAAAATTGTGAATTGTTTTAATGGCCATTACAACAATGGTAATGGTTTTACATTATCATACTGAAATTTTAAGCAATTATGACATTCATACAATAAGTGGCAATTGTATAAAACGAAGATGAGATAGCTTTCGTCCACTAGCGACATAATGGTTGGATGCAACCTAGATGGCTTGTCTATAAAATCCATTTCCGTTCGTTGTTATTACTCTCTATGTTCGTGAAAAATAACAGAAAGCTTGCAGAACCCCACAGAAATTACACTCAAGATGAAATAAGACTATTTATTTTACAACCCTATCTTTTATCCTTCACAAACAACGTTCTTCTCCCTGCCGGGTCCAGTTCAATTAAGTAGAGCCAGTTTGAGCGGTTACGCACTATTTAGTTTTACGAGCTCTTACGTTATATCCTTGTGTAACTGAGTCAACGGTTACTTCTTCAGTCCTACTTACACTCTAGTCTTTGGTCTCCCCCTCTTCATTGCTTCCGTCGAGCTACAATAACATCATCATTGGTAGTATATATCAAATTACTACCAAGTCAATTTAGGGAGGCCATACAGCAAGCAAAATGCAATCTATATTCTTATTTCTATAAGGGTTTTGTCTGTTACGCCCCTTTTTCTCTCGACCTACTGAACCGATTTTTAATATTGAGGTGTCGTTTTAAAGCTTAGGATATACCGCAGTGACGAATTGTAATTAAAAAGGTCATATTATTTCGGGCTTCGCCCCCCTCGCCTTTGATTTATTTCTAGAGAGCGCTTTAAAATGTTGACCAACTTTTATTGCAAGTTCTTTAATGTGAATTGTAATTTAACAGCTGATTACCTTCAGATGAATTTTAAAAGCCAGATAGTAAACAAAAATAGATCTCTGTCACTTCGTAATCAACATTCACGTCCTGTAGGTGAGTTTCACTCATATAGAATCATAAAATGCGCAATTTGCGCACGGGCCACCTCGTCTATCTACTTATTTCTATAAGGGTTTCGTCTGTTACGTCCCTTTTTCTCTCGACCTACTGAACCGATTTTTAAGATTGAGGTGTCATTTTAAAGCTTAGGATGTACCGCAGTGACGAATCGTAACTAAAAAAATCATATTGTTTCGGGCTTCGCCCCCCTCGCCTTTGATTTATTTCTAGAGGGCGCTTTAAAATGTTGACCAACTTTTATTGCAAGTTACCATTCGCACACGAGCTAGATCACAAGCTTTTAAATGGGGAGTACCTTCATTGCGCACAGCGGTCAAGTTTTTGACGAGGGTCAGTTTTATGGCCCCCCGAGGGTCGAGCATCATTGCGCACATGGTCAGTTTTACCCGACCCATCCGCGGTGCGCCAGGCGCTCGCCCAGAAACCAAAGCCCATTTCTATGAAGAATATTAAAATAAGTAGAGATATAAAACTCTTTAACCACATAATATTGTCTGTCTTTTTAAAATAATTGTATAACTTTTTAAGAGAAATTATTTCACCCTTCGTGAAAACGTTTGTAAAGTGAAGTAGCCTACTTGTCTGGATTATTTTTCTAGACATTAACAGATTGTTCATTATGATATTGTAAAAACGTTCAAATTTCTACCTGCTAGAAAGCAAACTGGAAAGTACAAAAAAAGAATAGAGTTGTTAAAAAAATCCAAACAGAGCTGAAGGAAGGAAAGATTATCCGCCTGAATTTCATGCAGAAGACTTCATTTTACTTAAAGAGATAAAGTTCTTGTAATGGCTGTTTAATGCTGTATGTTTGTAAATTTTGTAAATATAGATTAAACTTTGCTTTACCGTGTACTTTGTTAAAATAACCTTCATATATTAATAAGAATGTTTTAATCGGCTAAAACTATTTTCATCGTTATTTTATAAACAATATCTAATCAATTGTAAACTTAAATGATTATAAAGCAATAATAACTTATTACACGTATAATTATAATATTTATGCATAAATGTTATGATAATAGCCTACTTGTAATAAGCTATTATTTCCCAAACGGTTACGTGTGAAATACGCCAAATACAGTAAGTATACAATAAAGTTTATATTGTAAGATAATTATAATTTTGCTGAAATATTATATCCACGAATTAGAACTATTACAATAGTGAAATGGGACAATTTTGAAGTTTAAATATGCAGATATGTAAATATATGTATTGAATTCTACTTATTTAACATAGGAACGGTACTACAAGTTTCGTTTTTGACCGTGTGCGCAATGGTGCCATCCCCAAGCGCTGCCCCGAGTGACCACTGAGCGCAATGATGCCCCAAAGTTTGACAGTTTTCTGACCGCTGTGCGCAATGATGCTATCCCCTTTTAAATGACGCCTCAACCTTAAAAATTGGTTATAAGTATGTCGAGAGAGTAAGGAATGTAACAGACGAAACCCTTATTGAATTAGGAAGTTAGATTTTTATAATATAAAAACTCCTATATATTTCCTAAAAAAACAATGTTCAAACATATTTTTTTCCTAAATTCGATTTGAAGTGGTTGTTCAAAGCTCATGTCGAATTGACAATACACTTGATAGCGTGATCTAAGGGTGTAGCAGGTCACAAAATTCATTTGTATGAGCAATGGGGCAATTGTATTGCGAGGGCAATCGTAGCCCTTCTCTGCTGTCTTCTTACTCTGTCCATAGGCATGCTCTTTTAATAGAAGGATTATCAAGTTCTCCTATAACCTCCCCTACAGTTCTGCTTTTAACTAAGAATTACATTTTACTCACGCATGTTCTGAGTCAGCAGCCTGGCACTCCTGACCACCTCGGGCACTTTGATATCCAACACGTGAGTTCTGGTGAACGCGTCCAGCCTATCCACCACGTCACCCCCCGCCCCCACACTGCCACCCCCACGACCCTCCCCCACACCAGTCACATTGTCCAGCCTCCTGATGGTCACTCCACTTATCACAGGTATCACCCGCTCCGAGGCCACTGAGTCCACCAATCGCAGCAGTTCGGCCTCGCCGCCCCCGGCCACCAACCCCGCCGCCTCCACCGCCGCCCCCGCCCCCGCCGTCGGCCAGTGCCACGCCGCCGCCACGGCCACCGTCCACACGAGCCGCCACATCTCACCAGACTTCTGGATACCTCACCAACATCTGCGGAAAAAACATTGATTGTTAGTTTTGAAACTATCACATTGATATTTGACAGGGTCAAAAAACAAATAAACATTGGAGACTCCGAGTCGTCATGTGGATCTGGGGTAGCTAGTTCTAAAGTTCGCCAACATCCTTCTCTGTCAGAATCATATATTGAAAATGAATTTAAGATCCGGAATCACTCTGAAAATACAGTGATTTAAATAAATACATTATATAGTAGAGAGAATTGATCATAAAACAGTTGTGGGTTTGATGTAGAGGCCCTAAAAGAAGGTAAACACCATGAAGTGTACGTTAGTTTTTATTCAACTATACTGGAAGCCAGAAGGCAGATCTTGGAGAAAGATAGTAAATCGAGTATAATCATGGAAGTGAATACTATGATGATTGTTAGGAAATCGTGCAACAACTTATTACCATTTAGACACACTAAACTCATTAAAGTATCAAACCCCACGTTTATTTAATTCTACTTGCAAACAAACTTGAAAAAAATACTCGTAAAACTTTTTTTTCAAAACTTATGAAAAATATGCTATTTTACTAACAAGAAACCCAGACACTTTTACCAGTATTTTTTGTTGTAATCCTAGTTTTAATTCTACATATATCACTTTTTGTCTGAGTCTATTGTAAATGTAAGATAAATGGTATTCCACACTTAAAAAAAAACACCAGAATGCTAACCCTAGGATGTTGTCGTGATTTGTCAGAAACGCTACTGCCTGTCCTATATAAAACCGGATCGAGTGTTCATCTCCCATACTTTACGTAGCCGGTTTTATTCAGGCCGTCTCTTAGAAAAAAGGGATTAAATTTCAAACCGCAATTTTTTATTGCAGATAAGATCATTTAGGCCTTGGTAGTGGATACCTGCAACAGTTAATCAATGCTTTTATAATACTGTATCTTAATCTATGTTAAGTCGTAGAGGTTTACCTACTAGGTAATAAATACCAGTCTAGGGTCGTTAGGGTCTATGTGAAAGTCCCTTATAATTCAGGAGTTGTTCCAGTACGATAATTTCAAGGGTTTAGGTATAATCTTGAACTAATTCAATAAACATTGATTTTGAGGAGGTTAACAGTTCCAGGAAGAGGAGAAAGCATGTCGTCGGCAGAATTGGATAGGATACCAGCCCATTGCGAAAGGCAGGGGAATTAAGGGTCTTCCAACCAGCGAGTTGATGACTCCACCTGTTTCCCCTTCCACCTGCACCCAACCGGAACTGACGTTATCTAGGTTATGTGACCACCTCGCTCTTCCGGCCCTTTCCCCTCCCTCTACCCCTCCCACCAGCACTCTCTCGCTCGCATCAATTGCTCATCCAACAAGTTGCCGAGATCGGCCTCTCACAAAACTGTTGCAATGCAATTCGTGTGATTACTCATTACTACTTGCCTGAAGCCAAATGCTGACTCATGAGCACTTCATTAGGCGAAGAGAAATGCTTCAATCACATCGTGTTAATGAGTTTTCCAGTTGAGTGTTTCAGTTTGGAGAAGGGAATTAGAAAGGTTGGTATTAGTCGAACAACTGCAGCATGTATTTTCTAAATGCTGATGAAAAAGCCTTAAATGTTGAGAACAGAGTTTTCTTTACGCGTGCAAAGAAATATTGTCGTAAAGGGGTGTTCATTGTCGAAAGTACATTTTTCTTTTCAACAATGCACGTTCCACTGAATTATCTTACAAACAATGTTACCCTTTTATTTTCAAAATGTTTCTAAGCGTGGGCTATGGACTCGTTGTTAGTTGGTATTCAGTATCACCAGTCAATCGTAGTATCAATAGTCAATGGTATCACCAGTGGGTTGGGTAAATTAGAGGTACTGCCTTCTTCTAAATTATAGAGCTTTACCAACATGACTGTAGTGCCACAGGTGAACTACATCCCATAAGAGCAATGGTGTCATTTTATGCGACATCCGTGGATGTCGCCACAGAGTTGTGGCAACAAAACTGACTGAAAACTGGAGACAAAATTGTAACAAACTAGACCTCGAAGGCGTGGAAGGAGACATCGAAAAGTCAAAGAAGAAGTTAGAAGAATGAAGAAGGAAGAAAGAAGAAAGAGACGGAAGAAAGAAGAAAGAAGAATTAAGGAATACTATGGAAAAATAATTGAAAAGACTTAGTGAAATAAAATTTGGCAATGAAATGCATCGATGTATACTACTGGATTGAACTCTAAATTAGCCCAAAACGGTCCGGCGTGGATAGCGCTGTAGGGCAACTGCGGAATCAGCGTCATTTGAACACCAGTTTACACGATCCTGTACCACAACAGAGTGGTTAAAGTGCATTGAAATTTATATATTCCGTTTCCATATTAAATACTGAATCCAACAGTATAAATATTTTTTAGTTCCTAAACTAAAGGTAATTATTAAAGGTGGAAATGTTTAAGAATCAATTTAGTCGGACATGGAAAAGTCACTAAGCGAGGATTTTTTTATTTTTGGGTCGGAAACAAACTTTCAGCGGGAAAGTTGTAGCCAATGAGACGAATTTCATGATTCGATCAAGAAACTTACGATAAAATTACTAGATCGTTGGCAATCGAATAAATAATAGTGGCGCGACGAAGTTCATTTTGAGCCTCGTGATCTCACTGAGGCTACCGAGGGCTTCTGGAGCTACAAATCTCGTAGTTCATTCGAGATTTATTAATTATTGGTTGCTGTGTACAAATAAACATTTTAAATTAATTATTTATTTTGACATTTGTAATTACAATGCCGTGAAATATTAACGATTGATAACAAAATAATTGGGTTAACTCAACAGTTACATCGAATATAAAAACCAGCTACAAATGACAAGGAATCGTAAGAAAATTTAAATAATGTTACCATGTTTGCCTTGGAATTGAAAAGAAGGGAATTAACTCAGACTCAATACAGAGCCCTGTTTTTTACTTAGACTTAAGTAGTCAACAACAATTAATTCCCTATGATTGTGACGAAGAAAATATTGATGAAGAACTATAAGTGGTATCATTAATGAGTGAATGTTTAGTGCAGTCGTATTACAAAGACAATATAATTTTTTATATTTGTGATTTCATCGTCCGTAAAGTTGTGACAAAATTACATTGTGGAGAATGTAGGTATTTGTTATTTACAGAAGAAGGACATTTAAGTGTCCACACATATTTTACAAACTTTTTGTCTAAAGGTAGATTAGTAAGAGTTTCAGAAGATGTTTTTAAGATTGTCAGTTTCATCTATAAGCTATCAGACATTCAGTCTGATAAACAATTAAACACCAAACAAGTCCTGAACCAAGCCTGCAACTTTTTTAAACACTCTGTTTTTAAAGGTCATACCTCAAACTGTGCCGATGAGGTTAATCATCGACTTTTGTTAGTAAAGTTGATTGGAAACTTGTTTTTGAAAACTATTGGGCATCATAGGGCCAAAGAGGCAACCAGTGCTGCCAATTTGCCCAGTATTGGTCTGAGGCAGAAACTGACCAAACTAATTTTGTTCAAAAATGTTTAGTAGGCCTATTCATAGATGTTTTTAGTTATAAAAAGTTACAAGTTAGTTTTAAGCTTTGATCAATAAAGTATATGATTATAAAATGTAACTGACCATTTTCATTTGTTTGTAAACTCACTCTACACTTATGAACGTGTACTAAAAAGACATAGTCATCTTGAAATTTGGATTTTATACTACAACAAAAACATTTGTATCAATAAATTTAAATGTTACATATAATTTTAAAAATGTCGATATACTGGGCTTCATTGTATTTCATAATATAACAAACTGTGTTACTGTATTGTGTAAAATAATATGTATTCAAACATTTATTTTAAATTCATAAATTGTAAGATTTTGTAATAAAAAGTAAGAGAAAATGGTTTAAAGAATTGCCATAATTAACAAAGGGTTAAATCCAGTCATAGAAGCAATTGGAAATTACATTTCACTTAAATTCCAAGTTTGAATTAATTTTAAAAATAAAATAACGATAAAGAGTAGCCAATATGTGTGTCTATGGAAGCAGAGTATACTTGAGAACACGAATCAAAAGATTTTGTATATATAAAAAATTTCATTGCCTTAAAAATGTAATTTTAGTAAGCGCGCGTCACGATTTTCCCTATGCTGCCCGTGTTAGCGGGCGGCGCTGTTGCCCTACAGCGCTCATCTCGGCCGGACCGCGAATCGGTTCGCTGCAACACGGGCGCGAGCAATCCAGTAGTATACATCGATGATGAAATGTTTAAATTGTGAAACACAGTAAAGGACTTTACTGGCCTAAATTTCCCCAAATGTACATTCCCATACAATGTTAAATATTGTCAGTGGAATAAATGTTACTGTATTATTATTATTATTATTAGTTTTTGTTGGTTAAAAAAGTGTAAAAAAAACAAAAAAAAACATATTACTCTTTGTTACCTGCAAGTGTTGCCAACGCTGCTTTGCGTTGGAGATTTTTTGTCTCAAACATTACTAAAATAAGGAACGTCAAAGCAAACTAGGGTGGAATTTATGGTTTTAGATTTACATTGATTGATAATTGTTAATTTAGTCATTACCTAATGGTTTGTTATTAACTAATAATCCAAATGTAAAATAGAGTAATATGGTGTCGTTACGATAAATATCGTACCCGTGGCAAAACTGCTCCATTCTCTTTTTCAATCAGCTGTGTAATGGTAAATATTATAACATAACTTGACTTACGTTTTAGTTTTGACGCTTCATATCCGGAACACAAAAGATAGCTATTCAGCAGACCTTGGAAGCAGTTATGCTTTTTCCTCTACACCTTGGAGCTTTACAACGTTAATGTTATGATTTCATCTCTAATTTTTACGATATGTACTGACGCCAAGACCCCACCACTGGTCTTCAGAAAATTAAATTAGGTGTCAAGTAAATATATAAAATAGTAATTACATAGAGAGAATCCACACCTCGAGGCTTTAAAGTTTGTACTTTATTACTAACAGAAACTGTTTCTTACTATCGATCAGTTCAGGGAACCCATATCACAAGTTTAACATTATTGTTATGAGAAATGAACGAAGATCCTTGATCAATACTCTTCAGTAATGGATAAGTTTTATATTCTCAGCTGCCGTCTGGTACACATATATAATTTCCCATGTTCCAGCCTGAGCCAGAGTTGTTAGCGTGGTCGCCCAGACGGCCGGCCGGAACCCACTTTTCTTGTGCATCATTCTTAACCATATGTCAGCAGATTGGAGCGACTTTCACATTTTTTTATGTCAGCGAAACTTTCCTACAGACCAGAGATTTGTATTTAACTACCAGTTGTACAATTGAAACACTGAATTATTGTCGGAGATATAGAATTATCTGTAATATTCCTGTGGAAATGAGCATATTCAATCATGAGTTCCTTTGATGTACTCAATTAAACGTTATTTTACGTCAATTTGTAGTACATGTTATTTTATTATTAATGTTAGAATGGACTTTATACGAGTTCATTCTATCATGTTTGCTTGGGGTTTATACAGTTTTAATTTTGATTATTAATATGTAAAACCTAAAATATATTTGATTAACTCATTCTACACTCATCATTAATTCAAATTTGACTTAAACGCCCATGCATTGTTGGTGTCTTACAAATTTAAAAGTTCTTAAAAGTTAAATCTTTAAAAGTTTTAGCTTCAATATAAACCTAGATAAAAAAAAACGCTCAATTACATCAATGATACTAAAACAGTACCTGAAATGTACAAAAATGTTTAGTTTTAATGTTTTAAGATATTAATTAATAGTCAACATACTTTAATTAGTGATCAAAAGCGTATTATAAACTTCCGAGGATAATGTCTAAAAATTCACGATTTTATTCTCAATATTAATACACCTATATTCTAACGGCTGGTTATTTATGATAAAATGTAGTACCGTACAAAATTATCTATATTATTATTTAATTATTTAATCTACATAATTTAATAAGGTTTTTTGTAATTAGAAGTCCTTCAACAATTCATTTTTAACCAAGTTTTAAGTTGTCGTCGTTGGCTGGGGCGTGGTCTGTAGTTGTTTCGTTCAAAATTTGATGATAATCTGACTCAAAATAAAGGCGTTCTAATAATTGGAGTTTGAAAATTTCCATTGGAATAACATTGATATTCAGTTTATAATTTTAAATATGTATTAATGTAAAGCTAGTAAATAAGTGTAGTTTTGTGATTAATGGTAAGCACAATATTGGATTGGTCGGGTTTAATTGATTTATAACTAAACGTTAACAATAAAAACTATCCAAACTAATTTTTTTCAAGCGACAAGTACACTAAGAGTAATAAAAAATAAAACATTTAATTATCAAATTGTAGATAAAAAAGGCAGTTCATGATTTTGATTAAAATTAATCTACTGAATATTAAATTTTACCTTGAGTGAAGATGCTTTGTTAGGATTTAGCATTTATTATAACATTTAAATCAATTTGTTATTGATGAAACATGCATGTGTGGTGAGGCGTTTCGCCAATCTCGCACTGAACCTAACGCGCATTAAGTTTGAGAATGAGGATTTCTCAGGTCACTGAACCGACTAATTAATGCAACTACTACTACACGTCATGTTCTCAGCCAAATATCGCAACGCTGTGAAACGATAGGCCTACAACATGCGCCTTCAGTACAACCACGCGTTACAGTCTCCGTGTAGGTAGACACGACACGGCGCGGCGCGGCGAGCGTGCCACCTGATATGCGGTGAAAATGTACACTTCATAGGCCTATAAATAGTCAAATAACATGAGTTTTGATTTTGCATTACAATATGAACGATTCTTAAATATTGTATTAGAAGTAGAACTATGCCCTTAATCTGCCTTTTTTTAAGTTTATTTAGTCCTGCATCACTATAAAAGTGCTGTTTTATTTTGCGTCAAAATTGTGCATATTAAACAATGAATATTCAGTTTTCTAAACATTTTCTTAGGCATTAAAAAGTCATCGGATCATTATTAAACGGGTAAACCACTCGCATTTGTCACACTCGACATTTCAGAGTGTAGGCTATCTTGACATTTACTTAATGGTTCAAATTCATTAAATCTTTTATTTTCGATGTGGTTTTTTTATATCGTTGTCACATATTATAATTGTTTAATTTTTTAGATTTTACTGTTTAAATTAGGTACTATATGGTGGCAAAATAATTTTCCCAAACGAACAACTTGTTCTGTAGCTTATGTTTAGTTTATACAATTAATTTTGCTACATGCCAATCAATATACCTGGGTGAATATAAAATGATTGCCATACTACTATGTCGCTATAAAACATACTAAAACACACCTTCGCCTGATCTATAAAGGGTGAAAAATTCAGCTCCTTTGTGATTACTTAAAACCAAGACATATTTTACATTACTCTTATTTTTACAAGGGAGTAATTTCGATAGAGAAGACTTAACATTTAACGCACATTTTAAGTCTTACCCGCAAACACCGCGACTTTCCCCGGACGATGAATGTGAGTGTGCCCCAGATATGGCGGTGAAGGGAGGAGCGAGGGACACGTCCAGGTTTCCGCAGTGGGGCTCCACACGGGCGAAATACGGTGAAGATGACGGTCAAATGACTTATTTTTTAAGCACAACACATGTGGGGTAGAGAACGTAGTCAACTCTGGGTGACACACTCAACAGGTGCTTCGTGCTGGTGCGGGTGTATAACGCCGGTGACATTTTTACATATTAAAGACTGGGTCCGAAACCTGGTCTTATTACAATCTAATGCCGATCTGTAATTAGTTAGCAAAAGTAATTAAAAAGCAACTGAGTTCACAATTGATCCATTCTGGAGTCAAAGTGACAACGTTGGATTTGATAGGTAAGAGAAAAGTTGCCAGTTGAAAATAAAATTGAAACTTCAGAATTATGAGATGAGAGCACTGTTGCCAGTCGGAAATAAAATTGACAACTTCAGGATTGTGAGGTGAGAGCACTGTTATCAGACGGAATTCAAACTGACAACCTCTGGATTGTGAGTTGAGAGAACTGTTGCCAGTCGGGAATCAAACTGACAACATCTGGATTGTGATGTGAGAGAACTGTTGCCAGTCGGAAATCAAACTGACAACCTCAGGATTGTGAGGTGAGAGCACTGTTACCAGTCGGGAATGAAAATGACAATCCCAGGATTGTGAGGTGAGAGCACTGTTATCAGACGGGATTCAAACTGACAACCTCTGGATTGTGAGGTGAGAGCACTGTTGCCAGTCGGGTATCAAACTGACAACCTCAGGATTGTGAGGTGAGAGCACTGTTATCAGACGGGATTCAAACTGACAACATCTTGATTGTGAGGTGAGAGAACTGTTAACAGCGGGAATCAAACTGACAACCTCAGGATTGTGAGGCGAGAGCACTGTTATCAGTCGGGATTCAAACTGACAACCTCAGGATTGTGAGGTGAGAGAACTGTTGCCAGTCGGGAATCAAACTGACAACCTCATCAGGATTGTGAGGTGAGAGCACTGTTATCAGACGAGATTCAAACTGACAACCTCTGGATTGTACGGTGAGAGAACTGTTGCCAGTCGGGAATCAAACTGACAACCTCAGGATTGTGAGGTGAGAGCACTGTTATCAGACGGGATTCAAACTGACAACATCTTGATTGTGAGGTGAGAGCACTGTTATCAGACAGGATTCAAACTGACAACCTCTGGATTGTGCGGTGAGAGCACTGTTGCCAGTCGGGTATCAAACTGACAACCTCTGGATTGTGAGGTGAGAGAACTGTTGCCAGTCGGAAATCAAACTGACAACCTCAGGATTGTGAGGCGAGAGCACTGTTATCAGACGGAATTCAAACTGACAACCTCTGGATTGTGAGTTGAGAGAACTGTTGCCAGTCGGGAATCAAACTGACAACATCTGGATTGTGATGTGAGAGAACTGTTGCCAGTCGGAAATCAAACTGACAACCTCAGGATTGTGAGGTGAGAGCACTGTTACCAGTCGGGAATGAAAATGACAATCCCAGGATTGTGAGGTGAGAGCACTGTTATCAGACGGGATTCAAACTGACAACCTGTGGATTGTGAGGTGAGAGCACTGTTGCCAGTCGGGTATCAAACTGACAACCTCAGGATTGTGAGGTGAGAGCAATGTTATCAGATAGAATTCAAACAGACAACCTCTGGATTGTGAGTTGAGAGTAACTGTTGCCAGTCGGAAATCAAACTGACAACCTCAGGATTGTGAGGTGAGAGCACTGTTATCAGACGGGATTCAAACCGACAACCTCTGGATTGTGAGTTGAGAGAACTGTTGCCAGTCGGAAATCAAACTGACAAACTCAGGATTGTGAGGTGAGAGCATTGTTGCCAGTCGGGAATGAAAATGACAACCTCAGGATTGTGAGGTGAGCGCACTGTTAACAGCGGGAATCAAACTGACAACCTCAGGAGTTTGAAGTGATAGTATTGTTACCAGTCGGTTACGAAGTCAATGTTGGTGTTTTTCATGTAGAAGTTAATAATACGCATTTTACTGCATGAATTGAAACAACTGTAATCTAACGTATCCATGGTTGTATATTTATAAATTTAGTTGGGAAGTTTATCCACTAACAGGGATGCAACAAATAGCAAAGCAGGATTCATGAGTCACTAACTATTTTATCCTTAGTGAAAATAAAACCTCCTTAAGTGGGTTCGGATAACACATGTTTATATCAGCTCCATAATGGAGTTTTGCTCCTCTTATAATTTATATGGTTCATTTTAAGGAATAAAAGAATGTAGACAGAATATAGTAAGCAATATTGAGATAGGTCCATTCTTTCTTTCAGAAAAATTTATAATGTTTAATACTGATAATTTATATTACAAAAAGTATTTGCTTTTATAAATTTTGTTCAATACATTCCGTCTATATTAATTATCTTTCAAATGAGTTTTGGGAAATGCATGTGATAGAAACATGGAACACTTCGTAACTGCGACCCCCTCTTGAGTTCTTGATCCATGGGCCATATCATCAATATGTCCCAACGAGTGCACTTCGATAAGAGGGATTGAATGAGAAATTTTTTGTTTAAGTATAACATTAGTTGACAGAAAGATTGTCTCTCAATAGCATTTGTGCTTCGTAGTTTCACCTTTGGCAACTGTAATTAGTTTATAGTTGCAAAAATAAAGGTTATTTTGCAGTTGGAATTGTTATACTGCATTTTAATTATTCCGAAAGAAGTTTCCCTATCGAATCACGATCGGCGTGTCGGGATGAGCAATTACAGCGTCGGAGTGTTGGAGGAGGTTCGAGGAACCGTAAAGTCAGTGAATGCCGGGGGAGAAAGTGGTACACATTGCCTGCGGACTCGCCAAGGCCGCATAACAGTACCGTCAATATAACACGTCTACACTCTACATCGAAGTGCCTACACGTGACTGTCACCTGTGGTGGCACATCCACACTGTAACATCCAGCCATTGTAGAAGTGGTACCAGACAGTGGTACACAGTGCTTCGGACTCACCAAGACCACATAACAGTACCGTCAATATAACACGTCTACACTCTACACCGCCGTGCCTACGTGACTGTCACCTGTGGTGGCACATCCACACTGTAACATATCTCCGCCAGCCATTGTAGAAGTGGTACCAGACAGTGGTACACAGTGCTTCGGACTCACCAAGACCACATAACAGTACCGTCAATATAACACGTCTACACTCTACACCGCCGTGCCTACGTGACTGTCACCTGTGGTGGCACATCCACACTGTAACATATCTCCACCAGCCAGGGTAGAATTGGTATACCAGACAGTGGTACACATTGCCTGTGGACTCTCCAAGGCCGCATAACAGTACCGTCAATATAACACGTCTACACTCTACACCGCCTTGCCTACGTGACTGTCACCTGTGGTGGTACATCCACACTGTAACATATCTCCGCCAGCCATTGTAGAAGTGGTACCAGACAGTGCTTCGGACTCACCAAGACCACATAACAGTACCGTCAATATAACACGTCTACACTCTACACCGCCGTGCCTACGTGACTGTCACCTGTGGTGGCACATCCACACTGTAACATATCTCCGCCAGCCAGGGTAGAATTGGTATACCAGACAGTGGTACACATTGCCTGAGGACTCTCCAAGGCCGCATAACAGTACCGTCAATATAACACGTCTACACTCTACACCGCCGTGCCTACGTGAGTGTCACCTGTGGTGGCACATCCACACTGTAACATATCTCCGCCAGCCATTGTAGAAGTGGTACCAGACAGTGGTACACATTGCCTGAGGACTCACCAAGACCACATAACAGTACCGTCAATATAACACGTCTACACTCTACACCGCCGTGCCTACGTGACTGTCACCTGTGGTGGCACATCCACACTGTAACATATCTCCGCCAGCCAGGGTAGAATTGGTATACCAGACAGTGGTACACATTGCCTGAGGACTCTCCAAGGCCGCATAACAGTACCGTCAATATAACACGTCTACACTCTACACCGCCGTGCCTACGTGACTGTAACCTGTGGTGGCACATCCACACTGTAACATATCTCCGCCAGCCATTGTAGAAGTGGTACCAGACAGTGGTACACATTGCCTGAGGACTCACCAAGACCACATAACAGTACCGTCAATATAACACGTCTACACTCTACACCGCCGTGCCTACGTGACTGTCACCTGTGGTGGTACATCCACACTGTAACATATCTCTGCCAGCCAGGGTAGAATTGGTACCAGACAGTGGTACACATTGCCTGTGGACTCTCCAAGGCCGTAAGGTTGGCAGAAAGGGGGAGTCAGATGAAGGCGGGCGATGGAAAAACCAAATGAATGAGGAAAAGCGGTTAGTTTTGATATTGTAAATTAATAGTTTTTCCTCAAACAATTTATCTTTAATGAGGTAAGAGAGTTGATCAATGGTCTTGTTTGTCTAATTTTTAAACTTTCATTTAGATGCAAGGAAGTGCCCCTTAAAGACTTGAACACCCTTCCAATACGGCGATGCCCTCCTTGTAATATAGGCGCCCTCCTGTAGTCTTGTAGGTGCTCTCTTTTTGAAGTGGGTACTATGCTGTAAGGCGCCTCCTTTAGATTTTATAACTCTTGTTTGAATATAAAGGTGCCGAGAGGCACACTACCATTAATGCAGTTATAGGGCGGCACAGTACACGGGCGGGCGGTTTGGCATCCGGCGTTCCGTCGTCCCGGACATCGTCGATCAAAAGAGATCAGTGTCCGAGGAGATTTAAATCATATGCATTTGGCCAAATAAATTGGTGGCCATACGTTAAATTTTTACTAGAGAAAAATACAATGAAAACAATAATTAACTTGGTTATTCCATTTCCGAGGATTCAAGCACTCAGGATCACTCATAAAATGTTTATTTTATGATACTTATCTATTAGAACTATCAATTTTAATGCATCCATCCTTGTAAAGTTGTTTTCAAGTAAGATTGACAAAATCCCCTTGCCTGCCGATCGGAGGGCATACACGCGGTACGGCCTGCACGCCTGCACGGCGCAGCACGGAAACATGTTATTGTTTGTATCGTTCTCCCTGACTTTTTGCAAGATGACGGAAGGTGCGGATCGTCCGGGAGTGTTTAAGCAATGTCTTAACGACCTATTGCGTGCACTCCCAAATTCAATATTATATACTAACTTCTGAACACTGTCGGGCCGTCCCCACCCCCCGTGTGCACGTGACGTTTATTTCTTTACGGATTTGTACGCCCTCTCCTTGGACACCTTGCTGGCGCCTGCTTAAGTTAATTAAATTCTGTTTAAAGACACTCTAATTTTTCTAAAAAATCCCTTGGCTTCCATTTCCTTTTTTCCTCTTTTATGATACAAATAGTATGTCAGTGTGAAACTCACATTTTTAAAGCGTATACAATTGTGTTATCTTGACGTTATCTTTCGCCTTCCATAAATTTGTATTGTTGTAATGAAACCCCCAGAGTTAAAAAAATATATATATATGCTTATAGGCTCTATATATGTGGAATTATTGCAAAAGTTTTGCCTCGGAATCTAAAATTAAAACTTTTGAAAATTTTACTTAACACAACTAACATACAGTACATTTCATAAATTACATCAATTATTTATCCTGACCTTAAAAATAAATTAGTGAAATAGATTATGTCATAGTCTTTGTAATATGAATTTTCTGATGCCCTATTTTACTTGGACAGTAGACCCTAATAACGTGTTTTGGATGATCTTATTTATACTGTGATTCATACCCAAAGCGTATAAACAAATAAGAACTATTTCTGTATTTTATTCTTATTTTGTTTTATATAATTTGATTCATGCCACCTAAAATATCACAGAAATTTCTGCAAAGACAACAAAAGTAACTAATGTAAACAGGTATAAAGTGGTACATAATGAGAAAAAGAATAACTGCCAGCACACTAGGTGTAGGCTCAGGCCGATGGTCAAAAAGTAAATTAAACAAAAAATATCAGTAGAATACCACTGACATTAAAAACAGTAGCCCGCATTAAAAACGAACGTGAATTTGTTGAATTTAATATTGTTGACTACTTGATGTTGTGTACTCGCTTTCAAACACAATCTATTGATGTTTGAATTCTTGGAATCAGAATATCTTCGCCGGACACGCCGTATAATGGTAACTGTTCAGATAAAACTTTTTCCACAGTCTACCAAGGTGTATCCAGTTATTGGGCGGAGGGATCGGGGATAAGATGGTGTTGGAAAGGGGTCAGGGGTGGCAGTTTTAATCTCAAAAACTCACGAGCCGCCCCTGCTTCAATATTTCTAACTTAAGTGTGTAGCCAATTGTTAATACATATCAAGGAAACAACTAATATGAAAAACCATGGGGCAAAATGTTAAAATTTTGCACAGGCGTTCTTCTTTGCTCAAAGGTGCTCACTAAGAAACTGTTTTGCATAATTCCGTCAAAGTTCCGCCACACAGGATTACAATTTGGATCTAATGTTATTCTTGTGGGCAATTTTTAATTTCAATCTAGGAAACATCAAAACTGAAACAAATGACCTAAGGGTATGGCATTTGGAATGGAAGATTCAATTTTACCATAAGTGCTCACTTAAAACGCTTTTGTAAAGGTCTTTCAGGGCTCCACTCAACAGGAATTTGAAATTTCAATAATGTTATCCTTATAGCCAATTTAAATAAGAATTAGGGAAACAACGAAAATAAACAACTATAGGGCCTTAAAAAATTGGAGTGATATATTTGCTCATAGGCGCTCAATAACATTCATTGTAATGGATAATAAGTTGAATTTATTGCATTCTAGGTATATTTGTTTATAGTATTGGTCTTCATTGACAAGTCATATTTGACTTGGTGAATTCAAACAATGTAGGTACTAATTTGTTGGTTTAGTAAATAAAAATTGAATACATAAAAATAGTGTACATGTTATGCTCATTTTCCTATAGCATATAGGAAAATATAGGGCTCCGCCTCACAGACTCTCAAAATTACTTTATACTAGAACATTTGGGGTTGGCTTTTGGTATGGCCATTTCTCCTTGCTTAGGCATATAGGTATACTCACTAAGAAACGGTTTTGCGAATATGGTTTTTGAAATCCTTTAAAGCTCCATTATCGGGGCTTACGGGGAACTTAAAAATTATTCTAGGATCTACATGGGTTCAGATTTGAAATTGACATGTTTCTTTGTTCATAGGTGCTCGCTAAGAAACGGGGTTGCAAATTTATTTCTGCCCCATAGAACCTCAAAATAAATTTAACTTGGACGTTCCTCTTTGTTAATAGGTGCTCCCTAAGAAAATGGTTTGCAAATATAGTTTTTAAAGTTCTTCAGAGCTCCGCTCTACAGGACTTCGAAATTACACTAAGGTTGAAATTTGACATGGACATGTTGATATAGTACTCATAGGTGCTAACAAAAACCGTAGGAATTTAACGACTTTTATGAGAACTAAAAGACTTGCTAGGTTCTGTAAATTTATTTCGAGTAAGCTTAGTAAAGAATGATTCTATTATGAGTTTCTAAACGTTGGTGTAAGTAGTGTGATTTTTATCACTTCAAATTGGGAAACACTCGATGAACTAATTTTTCATCGTACCAGATGGAGACTGAGCAAAGTAAATCACCCAGAATTCAAAATTTAATGATGGATAACAATGGATAATGAGAAACTATAAAATAATTTGGGAAGCTATTGTAGTTTAGCTTCAAGAACACTGGAAGAAAAGGGCTCTTCAGCTTGAGTGTTAACGTCCTTCAAGAATGGAACTACTCAGTTGACGAAAATTCAATTTAAATTGCCTTAGCGAAGTGTACTCACCCCGGTATTGTATGATATCCGCACCGCCGGCACTACGCGTCTCAGCACTGTCTAGAGCCGCACTGTCTGGGTCTCCGCACTGCTGCGCTAACCAGGTCACTGGGTCCGACTCCAAGGCTGACTCTTGTCCTTCCTCCTCCTCCGGATCCCTCCCCCTCCCCCACTCTCTCCCCTACTCCACCCTCGGCACCAGCACCGGGTGGTTCCATGGGTCACTGATGATATTCGTGATTCCCGCGTCACGGCGCACGACTCATAGCCTACAATGTGTAATTTCAACAATTGTTGTTCGTCTCCTTTATGTGATTAAATTTCACATTTATTTGATGCCCGTATTTTTCTAGAAATTAGGAAGTTCGAGCTATCTAGTTGTGCTGGAATTGTTTTGATACTTTAAATTTAAGCATTGGAATGCTTACATTCGTTTAATAAAGAATAAATCTTTTTTTTACTGGTCTTGAAGTTTGTAATTAATTTTTAACTTAAAATTTTTTTCTGTAAGTTACGTGAAGATACAGAAATACAATAAATCAGATCTAACAGGCTTTTCGTTTAATGAAATTTGCTGATTAATTTAGTTCTAAGTCCTTAGAGAAACTAAGGAAGAGACAGGGTAACGGTGCGCATGATTACCCCATCCCTTCAAGTGATCACAAACAACATTGTATTGATACAGACGAATCCGAATATTATTTTTCGTTTTTTTTTTGTTTTGTCTAGGAATTATTTGTATTGTGCGAATAAATTGTTTTGTCTTATTTTAATCGCATCCTTTTTATCATTACAGAATCAAATACTGTACTAAAATTACCTATATAATTAGAGAGGTAAGTTTAAAATAACAGAAGTACATTAATTACAGTGTTTAATTAGTCACAATGAATATCATCAAGTCATTATACTATTTTATATATATATATATATATATATATATATATTACCCCTAAACAGAGAAGGACTTCAAATGTACTTGTGGTTTTTATCATAACGATTATCCTATAGTAGCTTAATAATCTATGGCTGTTGTAATGTAATGTGAAATGTGGACACCGTTTTACCGTTGGAACATTGATTAAATGATTAAAAAATACATTTTTCTCTCTGTAACCTCTGGCACTACTAAAATTTTTCATTTACAATTTTAGAATGTTTAATTTGTTTTGATCATTTTACAATCATGATTAGAATCTCTCTTTCAAGTCTCATTGCGGAGCTGATTTACTAGGAAGTGTTAATGCTTATAAGATTGAAACCACAATACAACATAGACAGCGAAACTTTCTCATGCTTAGGTAGGATCTTGAGGTGCTAAAGGTCACTGACGATTTGGCGAAAGTTGGGGCCTAACCTAGAAACGACTGCACTGCCGACTGGAATCAGAGCTCGACATGAGGACAGATGGGATGGGACGGCGACGGCACACCCACGGGGAAAGTGCGGGACTAATCCTTAACGGATCGGCAACACACGGACCGACGGACACGGGCACCTTTGATTGTGGCAGCTGATAAACCAAGGGCCATCCTTGATAACAACTATCAATAGCTGAGGACTCAAAAAGGTCACATCGATAACAAGTGAATATTCATCAAAGTCATTAGATAATCTAAACTTGGTAGATTTTTCTAAAAACTGTTTTTTGCATCCTCCTAGATTTTTATACAGCACACCAACTTATCGTCCATAAGGATTGACACATACTGTATTCGTCAACCGCTATTTAAGGCCTAAAAGAAATATAAAATTATTCAATTTTTTTAAATACCCCCGTCGCAGCAGACCTGCGTACTCAGCGAATTTCCAAATAAAATAGAGTGCTTATTAGGTAGGGAAAAGTGTCCCTTTTTGACTGGCGCCATTTTACCCACGATTCCCACCGTTTCCTTGGTAACCAGTCCTTTGTTTACACTCTCCCACGTGTTTTTTTTGCCATATTACCCACAGCTATCCGACGTTTCTATGGTAACGAATGTCAATAGCCTGTTCACAGACCATCAAATCAAATTGGTTATAAACAAACAACAAATAATCATATGTTTTAAAATTATAATCTGTGATTTTTGAAGCTTGTAGCAACTAATCAGAATAGCTAAAACTAGTAACCAAGGAAACGAGAGACGAGAGTAAAGTGTGGGATGGTTGCCAAGGAAACGGCGGGAATTATGGGTAAATTGTTTCAAATCAAAAAGGGACACAAAATTAACATGTGATGAGCACTCTATCAATCTATTTAACCTCGTTGCAGCCGACCTTTGAAAGCAGATTTGCTAGTGAGTAAATATGGTGACGTTATTTCATAACGTATATAGCCGTCAAGACAAGAGATAGGGAAGGGAAGAATGAAACTCTTGCCAGAGGTCTCAGATCTGTTTCACCCCAACTATCGATTCTTGAAACAGCTGTGTGCATTCGGTATATTTAATCGACTACATATTGCATCAAAACCAAAACTATAGTTATTGACATAGTCGAAAACTATGGAGGAATCAATCGAACTGGAGCGAGCTATCGATTGTAGAAAGGTTTCCATTAATCACATCGGTTTATTGGTTGCTAGGTAGTGGCGTTCTGGCGGGTTATCTTGTCATTGTTCAGCGTTTCAATATTTTTACACACGTTTTTACCACGGTTTTTATACCTTTGGCCTAGGGTGTCAAAAAGTTTTACTCCGGGCCTGCATGGGAATGGGGGCACAAGGGGTAATAGAGACGTTGGTGGCACGGAAGGTGGTTGGTCATTGTGGGTGGGCACGAGGGAGGAGTGTGGAACAGAGAGGGCACGGGGCCGCGGGGAAGAACCGCAGGAATGGGCACGCGAGATTGTTGGGCACAGGGGCATGGGGGGCAAGGAGGTGGGGCATGGGGGGTACTCGGGCCCCGGGGGCATAGGGGGTACAGGAAACATGGGTTAGGAGAGGTGAACGGTAGCACGGTGAGTGAGAAGTGAATGGGTGGCACAGGGGTCCAGGATGAAGGAGTTTACAGAAATAATATTTTTATAATCGATGAGATGTATGGTCCGTCGGGCGACACTTTTTTGGAGAGACGTTGCAGGAGCGCTTTCGGCTTCTAGCCATTCTCAACTGCGACTCAGTTGAGAATGGCTAGAAGCCGAAAGCGCTCCTGCAACGTCTCTCCAAAAAAGTTGTGACTTCGGCGCACGGACCCCATCATCTTTAACAGTTTATAATATTTTTATGTTGAATTGAACTATTTTAGTTACTTGCATTACAAACTTATCATGACATAGTTAAGGTTAAAACTATTTTTACCTCGTCCGGTAGTGTAATAGTGCAATAATTTTTCTTTTTTATACCACAAAATAGACTACTGTATTTTAATACAAGGGAAATTATTGGTAAATTACTGATTTAATACCGCCAAAAAGTTTCGTCAAGATTAGGAAATATTTTATTAGAAAATTCAAAAGTGTAAATTCACACTACACTTACATACTTACTGACTACGGCGTCCTCTCCGCAGTCTCCGAGACCGGGGAGTCGTCAAGCCCTCCAATCAGAGGTTGTTAGGCCCTGATGTATTCAGGCCTCAGGGTGTGTTCATCAAAGAACTTTTGAAGTGTGTAGTATGGTCTGTTGTGGAGATAATTTTTGAGTTTTTTAATAGTAAATTTTTGTTGTTTACTTTGTTTTGTTTTCTGGGAGCATGTTGTGAATTTTTTAAGCCCACGTATGTGGGGGTTTTACTTGTTTTTTTAGCTTGTGTTGTGGATAGTGTAGGTCTTGGTTAGATCTTAAGCTATAGTTATGGCACTCCTGTCTTTTTGTTTGATGGGTTTTGCTATTTAATTTAATTAGTTCGAGGATGTATAGGGAGGTTGTGGTAAGGATTTGGTTGTTGATAAAATGTTCCTTGCATGACTGTTGGGGGTGTAGGTTCTCCAGGATCCAGATGGCCTTTTTTTGGAGTATCAGAATATTCTTCAGATGGGTTTCACCAGCTACGCCCCAGGCTATGATGCAGTATCGTACATGTATTTCAAAGAGGGCATGGTACGCAATTTTTGTGGTTTCCTTGTTTGTTATTTGTCTGATTCGTCTTAGCGCAAAGAGAATTGATGATAGCTTTTTATGAAGATTATCTATATGGTCCTGCTAGTTTAGGTTCTTGTCAACTAAGATGCGTAAGAACTTGGTGGATTGTACTGATTTTTGTCGGACGTTCTGTTTTGTGGGGGTTAAATTAAGAGGGCGTTGGAGTCAATCCAAATTCCGCCTTTCCCCCATAAGAGCAATGTTAAACGGGATGTCAAATAACTCTTTTATTTATAATCAGAAAATAATAGTTTATAGCTCTAAATAAAGGGTTCATCAAGGCGGATTTTGTTTGCGAGAGGATTTTTTTATAAACATTAGGGGTTTTTACTAACTTGAAATAACAAAGCAAGTTTTTTACTACTTTTAAAACATTTTCTACAGAATTTTATAAATTATTTACAAAGAATCGATCTCGCAAAAGAAACGGGGAATTTAATAGTGATTCAAACGCTATTTATTCTGAACCAATCGGACAAAAAATAAAGAAATTATATGACAAATGCCGGGGACAAGTTTAGCATTGCTCTTATGGAAAATAAATCCAACATGGCGGCACTCCAACGCCCTCTTAATGTTGACAGTTTTGGATTGGTTGCGATTTTTAAATTGATGGGTCCGCAGAAATTTTTGGCCTGTTCTAACGTTTCTTCTGTAGTTTGTGAAAAGACAATAATACTGTAAGGAGTTGATAAATTGGAGCTTATTTGTGGAGACAATATGGTGGAGACCAAGATGACTGTAGTGCCAGGTGAGCTACATCCCATAAAAGCAATGGTATCAGTTTCTGCGACATCCGTGGATGTCACCACAGAGTTTTTGTTGGTTAAAAAGTGTTAAAAAAACAACATTTTACTGTTTGTTACCTACAAGTGTTGCATCAATGTTGCCAACGCTGCAGGAAACCATAATCGTTCTCGTTTGCCTTAGCGATTTTTTGTCTCAACTATTAGGCCTACTAAAATAAGGAATTTCAAAGCAAACTATGGTAGAATTTATGGTTTTAGATTTACCTTGATTGATAATTGTTAATTTGGTCATTACCTAATGGTTTGTTATTAACTAATAATCCAAATGTAAAATAGAGTAATATGGTGTCATTACGATAAATATCGTAAAGCCAATGATCGTACCTGTGGCAAGACTGTTTCATTCTCTTTTTCAATCAGCTGTGAAATGGTTAATATTATAACATATAACTTGACTTCCGTTTTAGTTTTTACGCTTTATATCCGGAACACAAAAAATAGCTATTCAGCTGACCTTAGGAAGAAGCATTGACTTTAAGTTTAAGTAAAGTCAATGGAAGAATTTATGCTTTTTCCTCTACAGACCTTGGGTGGAGACAACATCACCATTTTGATTTTTAGGGGCCTTTGCCCTTACAAGCATAGCCACCTTTATTAAAAGTGGCTTTGTTCAAGCCACTGGTGAGAATATAACCAACCTTAGCCTGCACATTGAGTAAATACGGACGTTATTAACCAGTGGAGGATCTAGGACAGC